>OY757013.1:81661522-82041522 GCA_963580285.1 Lucinisca nassula
TTACTTTCCCACAAAATGGCCAAATGGCCATCCAAAATAAAACGACACAAGTGATACACATGGTAATTAACAAACAATAACATAAAGCAACCGCCACATAAGAACCGCATTGGAACGGTCAGTGAAAAGAATTCAACTGGGTGGCTTAAATCGATTTTACATGGCCATAATCCTCGCCCTTACCTCTGTCACGGTATACACTAATTTTGTTTAGTTCGCCTGAAGGCTTCCTAACTCGTCAGTGTAACATCTCCGAGAACATACAAATAAAAAAACTACAGAGATGAAACAAGGTTGAGGACTCGACAGCATACAACAACAGAATTGCTGGAGCAAAAGAAAACCAACGGTTAGACTCCGAGGGGCCCGACCAAAGATGCATGATGTTTTTCGAAACTTTCAGGTTCTGCAGTCACGTTATGATGATTATACTATACTATACTATACAATACTATACTATACCAGCAAGTCTTTACTGATGGTTCAAAAGAGGAGAAAAAGTTAGTTGTGCGTATGTTTCTAAAGTATTGGATTTGATTCGGACTTTTGCCACCATGTAACTCGAACAGAATAGATGGCTGTTTAATACACCAAGATGGAACTTCGGCGGTTTCATGCTTTTGAATATTTTTAAGGTCGACACCTGAATTTTTTAGCAGTGGTAAAATGCGTATTCCAAAGGTTTGACTGCTGTAGGTTTAGTTTCATACTTATCTACAAATTCAGAAGCCCCGCCCATAGGGGCTTGAAGGAATATATGGGCTGCATGATGCTTCCACATAGAGCTGAATCCCGCCCGCACACTTTTACTGGTAAACCGCTTAGAGGATCTAAGCCTGTCCAGGAACCGCGGTGCGAGGCGGACAGTCCATGCTAATAAACCCTATTGGTTTCATTGGGCGACAGGGCTTGAGATGTCACTTCATCTCAATGTCGGGTAAAAATCCCACAAAATTGGAAGCAACGTCTCCAAAATGACCTTTACAGTGTTGACGGGAACGTTAAACCTCATATCAAACAAACAAAAAAAATCTACAAATTCAGGTGCAAATGAAATTTTGAATGTCGGGTTTGTGTGTGATGCCCTCACCTTTCTACTTGACAATATTTATATTAGATTCGGTACTAAGTTATTTAGACAAATTGTGGGTATTCCGATGGGTACTAATTGCGCACCTCTTGTGGCTGATCTGTTCTTGTATTGTTATGAAAGAGACTTCATTTTGTCGCTTTCCATTGATAACCAATCTGAAATTATTGAAGCTTTTAGCATTTAGATGATTTATTAAATATTGATAATACCTATTTTGATGGTTTGATCAGTCAGATTTACCCCCTAGAACTTCAGTTAAATAAAGCAAATTCTTCTGATACCGACGCCCCGTTTTTGGATTTACATCTATCTATTGTAGATGGATTTGTTTCGTGCAAAATTTATGATAAACGCGATGACTTTGATTTTGAGATTGTAAATTTTCCTTTTTTGGATGGTGATGTTCCTCGTGCGCCATCCTATGGCGTTTATATTTCGCAATTAATTCGATTTGCTAGAGTGTGTAGTCATGTAACTGACTTCAACACTCGTAATAAATTATTAACGGCTAAACTTCTTAATCAGGGTTATCGGTACCATAAACTACGCAAAGCCTTTTCAAAATTTTATAGACGTCATTCTGATTTAATTTCAAAATTCAATATTGGACTTAAATCTCTTCTGCAACAAGGTCTATCGGAACCCGAATTTTATGGTGACTTAGTATATAAATTCAGAAAAATATATAACCGCAATGACTTCAGCACCCAATTTCGTAAAATCATTCTTCGATATAAAAAGATTGGGTACAACATGGATATTATACGAGAGACTGCATGCATGGTAGTTAACCCAATCACGGTTGGCAACTTTGCTTCCCTCTTTAATTGCACGCCGGTGGGTCAGGCCTCAGATTCTATGACGGCTCCAACGTAAAGGCTTATTGAAAATTAAAGAGATAATGTTGGTTGGTGCCTGATGCTCTGTCTCTGGTCGGGCTCATCGGAGTCTAACTGTTGGTTTTCTTTTGCTCCAGCATTTCAGTGGTTTCTTGCTGTCGAGTCCTCACCGTTGTCTCACCTCTGTGGTTCTTTGATTTCTGTGTTCACGGAGATGTTGCACTGATGAGTTAGGAGGCCTTCATGCGGACTGAACAAATTATTTGTCTAAATCGCGACGGAAGTAAGGGCGAGGATTGTGGCCACGTAAAATCGATTTAAGCCCCCCAGTGGAAATCTTCCACTGACCGTTCCAAGGCGGCTTTTCTGTGGCGATTTATTTATGTTGTTGTTTGTTACTTACTGTGTGTATCACTTGTGTCTTTTAATTTTGGATGGCCATATGGCCCTTTTGTGGGAAAGTAACTGTCCATATGGCCTTCCTTTGTTTAGGTTTCCATTATGGTCTGGTCGCTTAATGTTTGTATTTCTTTCCCTTTGGTGTCTTTTATGGATCGAGTAAGTTAATTGTATCAATTCCTGATCTTTGTTTTACTTCTACTTTGCAGCAAGTCTGATAGCATACTGAAGAGAAAGTGTCTCTCTGCGCGAAGTTAAAGATGGTTCACCTGGTTCTACATAAATGCTTAATACGGGAGAAGTACGAAAGGCTCCGATAGCCAGACGAGGGCCTTGTTAGTGGATAGTATCCAAAGATTTTAAATATATGATGATAGATATATACGCCAACGCTTTGTTAAGTAATACCCCACCCATACTCATGACCTGAAGGTCAAGGTCACAGACTTAGAAACTGTTAATGTTAAAGACTCAGGTTAAGATATTTGTACTAGATAGACCCTGAAGCCATTACCTTTATGATTCATTTGGTTCATATTTAGTTTGATGATAGATACAGTTTAAAAGTTTTATTCAGTAATACCCTTACCCATGCATATGACTTACAGGTCAAGGTCTCAGACTTAGACATTTTTAACATATTCCGTTTAAGAGTTCATATTTTCAAGATCATAAAACGGAATGGGTTTATATTTGGTACCATAATATATACCTGTCCAGCGTGACATACAGCCATATCCCACCTATGCACATGACCTCAATGCCAAGGTCACAGGTAGAAAAAATTTTAAATGTCAACTATGTTAGGAGGTCATATTTTCCAAAACACATCATGGATTTACTTCATATTTGGTATGATGATAGTTAAAGGTCCAAAATTGTATTCAGCCATACCACCACTCACGAGTTCAAAATCTAGGTCACAGTCTTGATATTCTTTGATGTTTAAGTTTTTCATCTAGCTCATATTTTCCAAACCATATAATGGATTTGCTTACTATTAGGAATGATAGACACACTCATCTGGTCACAAGTTTCATTCAGCCATAATACCCCTCGACTGCCTCATGACCTCAAAGTCAAAGTCACACACTTAGAAATCTTTATTGTTAAGAGTTTTAAGAGCTCATTTTTCGATACCATACTATGGATAGGGTTTATACTTGGTAGGATGATACTTTTTCAAATGTTGATTCTGCAATACAGCTACCTAAGCCAATGATCTCATGACACTTTTCCAGGTCAGATTTGCTGTCCAGTTGCATTGTTGCAACATGACTTTTTAAGGGGTGAGTTGGACCCCTTAGCGGGGTGGGGGGGGGGCGGCATCTGAGTCATACTGACACATTTCTAGTTCAGGACTACAAGTGTTACCCAAACAAAATTATAACTTAATTTTCATTTTGTATGATAAGCAAAACTAAATCATCATGAAAACTTTCAAAACTTTGCAACCCATGTGATGCCATTGTAAAATAGAAGCAGAGGCAATGATCAGGAACCGACACAATTAACCCACAGCTCCCATCAGAGACACCGAAGGGAAAGAAACGCAAACATGAAGCAACAGACCCCAACGGAAACACCAACAGCGGAAAGCGAAAAGGACAGTTACTTTCCCACAAAATGGCCAAAAGGCTATCCAAAATAAAATAATATAAGCGAAACAAACACCCAAAGACAAACCATTACAAAAACAAACAGCGACAGAAGAACCGCCTTGGAATGGTCAGCGGAAACGAATTCCACTGGGGGCTTAAATCGATTTTACGTGGCCACAATCCTCGTCCTTCCTTTCGTAGAGATTTAGACAAATAATTTGTTCAGTGCGCATGTAGTAGAAATGGAGACAATGATCAGGAATCGATACAATTAACCCACAGCTCCCATAAGGGACACCAAAGGTAAATAAACAGAAACATGAAACAACAGACCCAAATGGAAACATCAATAACGGAAAGCCAAAAATACAGTTACTTTCCCACAAAATGGCCAATAGGCTATCCAAAATAAAACAATATAAGCAACACAAACACCCAAGGACCAACCATAACAAAAATAAACCGCGACAGAACCGCCTTGGAACGGCGTGTAGTAGAAATGGAGACAATGATCAGGAATCGATACAATTAACCCACAGCTCCCATCAGGGACACCAAAGGGAAATAAACAGAAACATGAAACAACAGACATGCTGAACCAAGACTGCCCAGGCATATGGGTGGGAATTAGACCACCAATGCTTGTAAACCCTATTTGTTTTCATTGAGTGATAGGAATTGAGATGGTTTTATATCTATATGTTTGGTAAAGGTTGTATAAAACTGGAAACTATATCCCGAAAAATGACATGTAGTGTTGACAGAGACATTAAATCTCAAATCAAACAGACAAAAGTATTCATAATTGTACCAGAATTGATATATATTAGAATTGCTGCAATCTAACCTTTTATACAGTCTTGGAGTCTAACTGTTGGTTTTCTTTTGCTCCAGCATTTCTGTTGTTTCTTGCTGTCGAGTCCTCAACCTTGTTTTATCTCTGTAGTTTTTTTATTTGTATGTTCTCGGAGATGTTACACTGATGAGTTAGGAAGCCTTCATGCGGACTAAACAAAATTAGTGTATACCGCGACAGAGGTAAGGGCGAGGATTATGGCCATGTAAAATCGATTAAGCCCCCCCCCCCCCCACCAGTGGAATTCTTTCCACTGACCGTTCCAAGGCGGATCTTCTGTGGCGGTTTATTTTACTGCGCTTGTTATGATAAAAAACAAGCTGAAGCTGATGATGGTGGAAAGTAGTCCGAAGCTGATCATGTTGTCAATGATGATGGTGATAATGGTGGTGATAATATTGTCTATCTATCGTAGAGTCACATCCTCTAGATTACTTAAAATGCCTATTTTGACCTTGTCATCACCGTAGCTCCTTAAATTTTCATCGGAGGTTTTTAAAACTCAGAATAAAACCTCGGCTGACTTTAAAACGTGGCGAGCTCGGCCTATATTTCAGAGAGTTACGTCCCTCTTGATTGCAGACAATGCCTATTTTTGACCTTATCATCACCATAGCCCCCTTCAGTTTTTATCGGATCTTCTTGAAACTTAAGTGTTAGTAAGTCGGGTATAAAGGCTCAGATGAGTTCGAAAACGGGTGAGAGCAGTCTATCTGTCAGAGAGTTACTGCCCTTTTGATTGCAGAATATACCTGTTTTTGACGCTGTCATCACTGTAGCCCATTCATTATATTTATCAAATTTTCATGTTACTTACATATGCGTAAGTCAGGGATAAATTCTAGGATAAGTTTGAAAACTGGTGAGGGCAGCCTATATGTCCCTTAAATTTCTGAAAACGCCTAACGTGTTGTTATCAACATCACCCCTACAGTTTTCTCGGATCTTCTTGAAACTTACGTGTCAATAAGTCAGTGATTAAAGCTTAGATGATTTCTAAAAAGAGGTGAAGTCGGCCTATCGTTCAAAGAATTACGCCCCCTCGATTGAAGATAATGCCTAGTTTGACCTGGTTATCAACGTAACACCTTCAGTTTTTATCTGATATTCTTGAAACTTACATGTACCTAGAAGCAAGTCATGGATAAAATTTCGGATGAGTTGGAAAACTGGTGAAGTTGGCCTATACAGCATACAGTTATGCCCAGTTCTTTGCTGAAAATGTCCATTTCCGGCCCTGTCAACACAAGTAATTCAAACTTGCGATGTGGAACAGTCTGTCATAGAGTTACATGTATGTCCATGTGATTCCTAAAAATTCACATTTTTTGGTGCGATTGTCTCACAATCCGCACCAGAGGGAACGCTTAAGCTAAAATCTGATCGCTAATGCAAACGGCTGAAGAACCATCGAAATTCTCCGTGAGAAAATATTGTTCCATATTCAAAACAGTTTGAAAAGATTTTCTTGTCCTTTTGGATCATTGATTCCATTCTGGAATTTTGAAAATATTTGAGGGTCACTGATGAGGCCTAATTGCCCGAAACTAGCTAGCCTGGCCCAGAAAAAATGTTCACTTCATATTTTCTAGTTCTGTGGTGTATTCCTTGCTTTCAAAGGATAACCCTTTTATAGAACATATTTCAGTTAAAGTAAATATTATAATTTGTATGTTCTATCAATCAGCATCATGAACGCACACATCCAACTGTTTATTTTTCAAAGATTTTTTTGGTTCAAAAGAATTCTTATCAATGAAAAGCATTGATGACATATCCGCGGAAGAATACAAGGCACGCCAATAGTAAAACCTGTGACAACCGCGGTAATGAGGCGTTTCGCGACATAGACGTTTCGCCCCAAACCAACGGAAGCTGATTGGTAATCGGAAAGAAAGTATCAGGAAAAAAAGTATCGGCAAAAAGTATCAGTTTTAGGTAGGAACACGTATCAGGAAAAAAAGTGTCAGTTTTATCCATATTCGCTTCTGATTTTACAATGATATGATGTGTAGGATACTTTCGTATGTTTTGATTTTTTTTTTTCAGTTTAATAATCAATTTTGCAACCTATCTCTGTAGCCTTGCTTGATGAAAGGGAAGAGAGGTCATTTCATCTCAGTGTCTTGTAAAAGTCCCACAGTTGGAAGCAACGTCTCCAAAATGACCTATATAATGTAGAGGGGGACGTGAAATCTCCAATTAAACAAGCTATAAAGTGTGCACGTCGGACATCCATGCTCATAAACACTATTTGGTTTCACTGAGCAGCAGGGCTTGAGATGACATTTCATCTTATTGTCTGGTAAACGTCCCACAAATTGGAAGCAACGTCTCAAAATAACCTATATAATGTAAACGGGCACATTAAACCTCCAATCGAACAAACAAAAGCGATGCTAGTCGATGAATCCTATTTGGTTTCATTGGGCGGCATGGGTTTGAGATGTCACTTCATCTCAATGTCAGGTAAAAATCCCATAAAATTGGAAGCAACGTCTCAAAATGACCTATATAATGTAGTCGGACACGTTATACCTTCAGTTAAACAAATTAAGTGTGCAAGTCGGACCTCCATGCTCATGAACCCTATTTGGTTTCACTGGGCGGCGGACTTGAGATTTCATTCCATCTCAATGTCTGGTAAAACTCCCACATTATCTGAGATGCTACCTGCATCAGATACACTGAAATTCACCTTAAGATAGCAACTGCATTTAAAACTTAATTCTATATATATACTATCCTTTTTACATGAAACAAATACTTTCTTCCTGATATTTTTTTCCTGATACTTTTTCCTGATACTTTTTTCCGATACTTTTTTCCTGATACTTTTTCCTGATACTTTCTTTCCTACATTCAAGCTGATTACCCGATCCAGAAAATCCCTTCTATCTGGTTTAAACATATTTTATTTAATAAGGATCCTTCATAGATCAGTACAATTAACCAATTTTATGCTGTCTCAGCACAATAAACCAAGTTTGTACCGGAAATTCAAAACTGGTTACTGGCTAACAGTGCAGACCAAGATCAGATACCACAGAACGCAGCGTCTTATCAGGGCCTACACTGATTGTTTACGAAAGGTTCAGCCATTTTTCAGATACATTTTGAAGAAGCTGCAACCTGAAACCCTTAAGTTTTGGAGTGGACGTGTGCTTAGCCTGCATAGGGGATTGCTCTCAGTCCCTGTGCAGGGGTGGGGACAGGGGCTGTACTCCATTTAACGACCCGATCCGAAGGAAGGCGCACTTTATGACATTCATCCTGACAAATGATGTCAATGGAGCGTGTTCGGACACCAATGCCAATGAAGCGTATCTACCTGGTAAAAAGTACTTTTATTCTCACACCACTTTGGTGGTCAGCATAGGTTTTAATATTTTTCAAAAAAGTGACAAGACTTCTCAACAAGTATTTTTATTCTTGTTGAGAAGTCTTGTCACTATTTTGAAAAAAATTAAAACATGTGCTGGCCACCAAAGTGACTTCTCAACAAGTACTTTTATTCTTGTTGAGAAGTCTTGTCACTATTTTGAAAAATATTAAAATCTATGCTGACCACCAAAGTAGTGTGAGTTGGACCTTCTATGCATATAAACCCAATTGGTTTTATTGGACAGCCGGGATTGAGATGTCATTTCATCTCAATGTCGGGTAAAAGAAGCAATGTCTCCAAAATGACCTAAATAGTGTTGATGGGGACGTTAAACCTCAATTCGAACAAACATTGTTTTCAAGCTTAACTCAACACAGCCAGACACCAAAACATTTTGAAATGGACTCCGGCTTTATATAAGGGGGCGATTGCAGGCCCTGATCCGCTTCGATCGGCCAGGGTATTTCTCCCGATTCGGAAATTTGTGTAAGGACAACTGTTTATCCTGTTGTAGGTGGTGATTTGTACAACCACCTGCGCTGCATATTTTAGGCATTTTCTTCGCAGTCTCTCAGAATATTACGTGTATATATCGTGTCGTATTCAATTAAATGGTAACTCAAAATGGCGTAGCTTTTCACCTCCGGTTTTGGTTGTTATGCAGACAGTCACGAGACTATCGAGAAGTACCCGGATGTCCGACTTCATTAATACTGAAATGACGTTGATGATTCTATTCAGTATAAACTAGGTTAAAGGTACGCGTTAAGGTCGATTATGTAATTCTATGCATCATTTAATGGAATCTCCAAGCTTATCAGTTTGGGGTTGTGGATCAGGGCCTCAACTGTTTGTACAAAGTTCAGCCATTTGGTTGTGAAAAATTTCTCAACTTCGTGTACGCACGAGAATTTGTAGAAGAAATTGATCAAAAACCACTAGAAAATATCTAAGAAACACCAGCACGTATTGCAAGATTTTTGATGCAGAAATATGACTTTAAAGTTAAATACATGCCTTGTAAAAATGTACGTCTCTGAAATGCTCTCAAGAATGAACTTGACTGAAACAGAAGAATGTATTCCAGATATTGACATTAATCAGTTGCAGCTGAATGCTCATTTGCCTATGTCACCACCGAAATACATTGCACTTAAAACAGAACAGCAGAGGATGATGACATGCAGAGTCTGAGATTCAGTGGAGCATTCGAGAATATTGGTCATTTCGCGATGAACTAAGATGTGCTGATGGGATTTTGAACAAAGGACTGAAAATTATCATTCCTAATCAGCTCCGGAAAGAGATGCTGGAAGTTGTGCATAGTACCCATCAGGGTATTGTTTCTTGTAAAAAGAGAGCTAGAGAATTCATGTTCTGGGCTTGGCATGATGAAAGAAATACAGGACATTATGGAAAGGTGTGAAATATGTGCTAGAAACAATTAGAAAGCAAATCATAAAGAGCCATTGATATCCAGCGAAATGCAGATAGACCATCGTCAAATGTGGGAGCTGACTTATTTGAACTTAATGGCTGTCATTATTTGCTTACTGTAGATTATTACTCAAACTGGCCTGAAGTGGAGAAATTGGTTATCTCAGTTCAGCCAATGTTATAGGCTATTTGAAGAAACAATTCATTAGATTTGGCTATATTGACATGTTAGTTACAGACAATGGCCATCAGTTTTCTAATGTTCAAGTCAAGAAAATTGCAGCAGATTATCAGTTTACTCATACAACATCTAGCCCACATTAAAGTCAAAGTGGTCAGACAGAGAGATATGTTCAGACAGTGCAATTGTTGATTAAAAAAGAGCTCTGGTCCCAATAAGGCTCATTTGGACTATCGTAATACACCGTTGGATGGCTTCAATCTCTCGCCTGCTCAACTACACATTGGTAGGCGACTGAAATGTGATCTTTCCGCAAGGACAGAACTGTTAATGCAACAAGTACATGACAGAAAATCCACGAAAAATGAACTTTGAAAAAGACAGAGAAGGGCAGAATACTACTACAACAAAAACAGTGGTAGACCCCTTAGTGAATTACAGGATAAACAGACTGTCATGATTAAGCATAACAATCAAATGCTTCCGGGAAAGGATGTGGAGAACAATCAGGCTCCACGGTCGTATATCGTAGAAACTATGGGTGGAACGAAACTTCGGAGAAATCTTCCTCATCTGAAGGCTGCGAGGGCTAGCTTTCAGCCATTAATTATGCCGGGAACGGAGAACAGCGAGTTGAAACCGGAACATGTTGAAAACAGGGCATCCGATCAGTTTGTTTCTCATCATCATGATACATCTTCAGAGACCCAACCGGTTGAAAATCAACTTCCTGCTACGATTCAATCAGCACGACAGCAAGAAATACCTATGACCCGCTCAGGAAGAGCAGTAATTAAACCAGCAAAATACAACGATCATATGTGTAATTCAATATCAGCTGATCAAGAGGAATATTTTGTGTAATATCAGTGCAAATTTTTTGGGTAATATCAGATGAAATTCATGATCAGTGAAAAATGTGAAATTCGGTCCATAACCTATGATCACAATTGTGAAGTATATATGGAATCGTTCATGATAAGTCTGAATGATTGTATAGATATTTAGTGATCGGATCTTGATTGAAGATCTGTGTTGATAATAGTGAAAGCAGTTTAAGTTCTGAGTAGTTTAATAAAAAAAATTTTAATGTTGAAAGTGAAAGAAGCTATTTTAATTCTTGGCTGGTTGGAATAATCAAGGAGAGACAACCCAGTTTTATCAAAGAGAAACAATCCAGTCTGATTAAAGAGAGACACTCCAGTTTGTACCAACAGAGTTACAGTGCAGATCAGCGGCATATTATCATTTCTATTTAGTTTAGTATAGATGTCATTTAGTTACACTTTGTGTGCGAGGGTTCATAGTCATACATACATGTATCATGTTTAAGCAATTACACTTGACCAGAAATGTTTTTACATACATGGATAATTCAGTGATTACTACCCTATCGACAGACATTCGGATGGGCTGATACTCATAAACAGTTGCAGCGTCATGCATGCCTAAAAGTTAAGATATTCTGACATTGAAAATATTTGACCGGCTATTTGGTTAACTTGGTTCAAGTTAATGGTAAATCTTTAAAGTGCATGGTCTTTTCAAAGTAAGGGGGATGTCACATACCCTATTTAGTTGTACCTCTCTGGTACCGTATTTTAGTAAGTACAATTACTTGCATGATTTACGTCCCTTGTATACTCTTAAAAATAAAGTTAGTTTAGGCTCTGGACATGTTTACATCATTATGTTACATGGTGTCAAGAAGTGTTTAATCGGCCAGAGTCGATATTAATCGATATGGTCCGTTATTGAAAGACATTAAAACACAAACGTGGAACATTTTTTGAAGTTCAGGTCGTAATAAAATTGAACATGGAGGCAATAGCTGGCAGTAATCCAGTGATGAATTGGAAGTCTGGGGATTTGCCATCAGCCTGGCAAAGTTTTAAAACCAATTGTGAATTCATGTTCAAAGCTCCTCCGAAAAGGAATACAGATGAGGAAAAATGTGCGTACCTCATGATCTGGATAGGGGCAAAAGTTAGAGATGTGTATCACACCTGGAAATTGACAGATGAACAGAAATATAATCTAGAAACACTGTATGATAAATACGAAGAGTATGTAAAACCAAAGTCAAACAAGGTGTTTGCACGATACAAATTTCAGTGCACATCACAGCAAGACTCTGAGTCAGCTGAGCAATTTATAACTGAATTGAAAACTCTTGTAAAAGATTGTGGGCATGGGAACAGTGATGAAATGGTACGGAACCGCATTGTGTGTGACACGAAACACTCTAAAGTAAAATCAAAGCTGTTGAGTGAATGTTCAGACCTCAGTCTTGAAAAAGCTATTGACATTGCGCGTTCATTTGAGATAAACAATTAAGTGACATGACATCAAAAAAGGATCCTAATATCAATGCACTTAAAGGCATTTATTCTGTAACAGTAAAACACACGGTGTGTTCATAATTGTTTTATTGCCCCCTGTGATATACTGACTATAGCAGATCAAAGGCGGCCTTTAATAGGGTGATTAGTAGCTCTTGTTGAATCCACTGACTGAGGCACTTATGAGGAAAATCAATAATGTACACCAGTCAACAGTAAGTAATTTATTGATTTTCCCCAAGGAGGCCCCTTACCTGTTGAAGACAGAGGACTTCTCTGCAGTCAGCTCTGAGGGCTACATAATATTATGCAATGAAATGATATTCCTCAATTATCAAGAATAAATGCCTTTAAGAAGTATATCCACTTGAAACCACATAAAACGAATCCACAGGCTGTTAAACACAAAGAAGGCTGTAAAACTGACAAAGCCAAACACAAATCTTGTACGAGGTGCGGCTATAATAACACAAGTCAACAGAAATGCCCAGCAATAGGGAAGGTTTGCAAAAAATGTAAACACAAGGACCATTATTCGAAAATGTGTTTAACGTGGAAAGATTGGAAAGTCCACCAGCTTAAAATAGAAGTGGAAGCAGTGATCAGGAATCGATACAATCAACCCATAGCTCCCATGAGAAACACCAAAGGGAAAGAACCACAAACATGCAACAACAGACCTAATGGACACACCAACAACAGGACTGTTACTTTCCCACAAAATGACCAATAGGCTATCCAAAATGATATAACACAAGCGACACAAACAGTCACAGACAAACCATAACAAAAATAAATCGCGACAGAAGAACGGTCAGTGGAAACGAATTCCACTGGGTCGCTTAAATCGATGTTATGTGGCCACAATCCTCGCCCTTATTTCCGTCGGGATTTAGACAAATTATTTGTTCAGTCCGCATGAAGGCCTCCTAACTAAAGACATGGATGACTCTGATGATTAGGATTTTGATGCACTGTTTGTCGGTAGCATAGACTGTTCAAAAAGAAAGAAGAAATCTGACTGGTTTGTTGAAAAACTGTCCATTTATAAGATAGACATTCAGTTTCAGTTAGACACAGGGGCCAGATGCAATATAATCTCAGTCTCAGATTGTAAAAACTAAAAGTTAACAGACCACTGCAAAAACCAGATACTGCTCTTCGGTAATACTCTGGTCACAGGATAGAGCCTGAAGGCATGATCACATTACTCGTTTAATATAAAGACTCAGAACATTGGATAACATTCTATGTAAAGACACAAAATCCACAGTCGGTTCTCAGTGGTGGAACTTGTGAAGAGAAAGGGTTACTGAAAAGGATCAGTAGTATTGCGAAAGACTACCCAGAACTTTTTGAGGGCTTAGGTTGCCTTCAAGGGACGTATCATATCAATATAGACCCTGATGCGACACCGGTCGTATAGCCCCCACGGCGTGTCCAAGTTGCACTCAGGTCGAAAGTACGTGAAGAATTACAGCGAATGGAAAGACTCGGGGTAATAAAACGTCAAATTGAGCCCAGCGAATGGGTAAATTCTTTCATCACAGTAACGAAAAGTTCAGTTCCTCGATGCCACCAGCGGATTTTGGGCGTTATAGTTAGACGAGGAGTCATCAAAGTTAATAACACTTCAATCTCCATTCGGTAGATATCGCTTTCTACGCGCACCATTTGGAATAAAGTCAATACCATAAATTTATCAGCGTTTGATGACAGAGATGTAACAGGGCATAGAAGGCACTGATGTCATAGTTGATGATATATTGGTATGGGGGGAAAACATGGAACAGCATGATGAGCGTTAGAAAGAGGCTCTGGACATGTTTTCATCACTATGTTACAGGGTGTTTATATCAATAACAAGGCATGATGTTATTTTGTGTACAGAGACCCATCACAAAAACACACCTATATAACATTTTGACCCCCTTAAACCCCACTTGTATATTGTAAAACTGGGGTTTACAGGGTATATATTATTTTTCATTTTGCTGAAAAACATAGATTGTGGGTACTCGTTTGAACCGCTTCGCCGAGGCTGTTCTTTCGTGTACCCACAATCTATATTTTGGGCAGAAATAAGGAAAATATTACAATTTTCCATCAGAAAATTTTCAGCTTTTGGTGGTAAAATTTTCAACACTAGGCCACGGAGGCTGTGTGAACATAAAGGTATAACCATACAGCCGGCCTCGGATGCGGGTCTGACTGATGATCGGTAGAGCACGGGTTCGATCCTGTTGGGGTCGGCAACATGCTTTCGTGGGGATTGATCATGAAATTATTTCTACAGTAATTCTCACCCTTCCGCTGATTCAAGAAGGGCAGTCGTAAGTTTCTGGCAAAAGAATGTGCACTGTACTGATTAACCGCTTATGTATAAGGCTCTCCAGGAAAAAGTGTACAGATAAACTGGTGAGCTAGTGTTGAGTGGGCCATTAAACCACAACTTAAATTTATTCAGCTGGAATACTTGCACGTAACGGTAAAAAATACCTTTTTTTCGAAAATCTTTAATAATAAAGAGGAACACGAATATGAATGAAAACGATTTCGGTGACCAAACAGTCCCTTTTTATGAGGTGTAGTAAATGTTTTCTGTACAGGTTTATGCTCTGGAAAAAACAATAGCAACAACAACAATAAAAACAAAAAACACACACACACAAAAAAAAAGGAAATTTACCTGAGGAATAAAAACAGTCGAGTGTACAAATTTTCTAGACCAGGTTAGCTTGTTTTGACAGATTAGGCCGCATAAGTGACCTTCCAATATAGAACAAATACAGAGATCGTCCATAGTTTTCCATGCATAACATTTGCAGGATCCCAAAGGAAGCTGTCTGAATATCTTCCGAGGGACCAACCATATGTTATCGCAATGAAATAAACATGAATGATCGTCATTATTGCATTTCCTGAGACAAATTGTGACGGAAACGACCCACAACTCCATATTCATGAATCACCTGTTCAGATGTGATCTTAAAACTAACATGGCATGGTGCTACTTTAAAACGTTAAAATGATAGCGTCTGTTCCGCAATGACGTCAACATAAAACATAAAAATGCTACGTTCATAGCGATGTAACTTTGTCGCCGTAAACATAAAACATAAAAATGCTACGTTCATGGCGACAACGTTACATCGTTCTAACATAACGTAATTAATGCGTAACTATACCAAAGTTAGTGACACAGAGGCCTTTCCGATAGTCAATCTTCATCAGTGTGTCTAAATCCCAAAGTTTTGAAACCGAAACGGATGATGGACAAGACCCGGCAAACACAGCACATCCCCCTCCGAGCACACACCGACCTACGTAGCTCATGAGGCAGGTCAAATGGAGGCATCAGGCAAGAGACGCCTACCAGGGATTTGATAGGTGTCCGCCACCGAGCAAACATCAGCGAACATGGCCCACACTCCATGGAAGTCCCGGTAATCAGGAAGGTGATGCGCAAAGTAGCGAGACTTGGAAAATTTATAATATTACAAAAAGTGGCAACCAAATCCGCTAAGATACATGTCCCGTCTGACAAGTCAGTCTTAGTTTTAGAATAATTAGAAACTTATACTGCAAAAATTAAAGATATAATATAGTTATTTGAATCAGTACTTGAGTACTGACGTCAACACCGCGGTATCAACCTCAGCACTAAGAAACTGATACTGAGCTGATGATACCCTCGGGGACGAACGAATCATCCACCAGCAGATACACCGACCCAGTGGTTGCAATTAATGCGTAACTATACCAAATTTAGTGACACGGAGGCCTTTCTGATATTTAATTTTCATCAGTGTGTCTAAACCCCAAACAAATCAAAGTCCTTTTTTATATCCAACGCTCAAATCTCATATTCAAGCAGCACGTTATATTTATATTTTTCAACATGAATACGCCTTCTGGCCCGGAATAGCTTCAAACAGCCATGCTTATAGGAGTTTATGCAAGAATGTATTCTTTATAAGTCTGATTTAAACTACCGATCAGAAGCAAAATCCAAAAGTGACAGAAAAACGCACCATCAGCACTCTCAGTGCTTTGATTGACATTGTCAGCATCTCACGTCCCAACAGCTCACGCCCATCGGGCCTTGAAGAAATTGATGGGCTGCATGATGCTTCCACGCAGAACCTACCCAGGCAATGCGGTGCGAGTCGGCCCGTCCATGCTTATAAACTCTGTTGGTTTCATTTGGCGACAGAGCTTGAGATTTCATGTCATATCAATGTTGGGCAAAAGTCCCACAAAATTGGAAGCAACGTCTCCAAAGTGACATTTACAGTGCTGACGGGGACGCTAAACTTCAAATCAAACACACAAACCATACGTCCCAAAGTTTTGAACGGATCTGTCTGAAACTTACATAAAAGTAAGTTAAGGATAAAAGCTTGAATGAGTTTGCAAACTAACAATGTTGGTACATTAGTCAGAGTTAGGCCCTTTCTTTGCTGAAAATGTCTATTTTGTATCTTGCCATCGCCATAAATATCTTAGTTTTGATCAAATCTTCCTGAAACGAGCATATAAATACAAGTAAGTTGGGAATGAAAGTTCAGGATGAGTTAGAAAACTAATGATGTCTGCCTATCTCTCATTTAGTTACGTCCACTTGAATGCTAAAAAAGGCCTGTTTTTGACTTTGTCATCAGCATATAGCCATCAGTAAAGATTCTAACGTCCGTTGTATCTGATAGCTCAGGTGAGCGATATAGAACCGTCATGGTTCTCTTTTTTTTTCTAATGCAAATGCTTGTTGTGTGAACTCGTTAAAATCGTTTCGTGATGCAATTTTAATGAGTCGGACGACATAGCATTCTATGACTATTCTATTGTTATAGTGTTCGTAGGCAAACTGACTGGCTCAATATTACCTAATTGGCATTGACTGGGTCGTTAATCTTCCAATGACCTAATTGGCATTGACTGGGTCGTTAATCTGCCAATGACCTAATTGGCATTGACTGGGGCGTTAATCTTTCAATGACCTAATTGGCATTGACTGGGCCGTTAATCTTCCATTGACCTAATTGGCATTGACTGGGTCGTTAATCTTCCAATGACCTAATTGGCATTGACAGGGTCGTTTATCTTCCATTGACCTTATTGGCATTGACTGGGGCGTTAATCTTCCAATGACCTAATTGGCATTGACTGGGCCGTTAATCTTCCAATGACCTAATTGGCATTGACTGGGGCGTTAATCTTCCAATGACCTTATTGACATTGACTGGGCCGTTAATCTTCCAATGACCCAATTGGCATTGACTGGGCCGTTAATCTTTCAATGACCTAATTGGCATTGACTGGGCCGTTAATCTTTCAGGTCATTGGAAGATTAACGTGCCAGTCAATGCAAATAAGGTCATTGGAAGATTAACGACCAAGTCAATGCCAATTAGGTCATTGAAAGATTAACGACCCAGTCAATGCCAATTAGGTCATTGGAAGATTAACGACCTAGTCAATGCCAATTAGGTCGTTGGAAGATTAACGGCCCAGTCAATGCCAATTAGGTCATTGGAAGATTAACGGCCCAGTCAATGCCAATAAGGTCATTGGAAGATTAACGACCCAGTCAATGCATTGGCATTGACTGGGCCGTTAATCTTCCAATGACCTAATTGGCATTGACTAGGTCGTTAATCTTTCAATGACCTAATTGGCATTGACTTGGTCGTTAATCTTCCAATGACCTTATTTGCATTGACTGGCACGTTAATCTTCCAATGACCTAATTGGCATTGACGTAGCCGTTAATCTTCCAATACCTAAATGGCATTGACTGGGACGTTAATCTTTCTCTAAAACAGTTAACGTGTAGTCCGAGACACCCGATATGCAACGGATTGATTGAGTTTTTCCACGCTACGTTAAAGCAGATGTTACGTCGCATGTGTGCTGAACGTCCAAAAGATTTTGTTAAATATCTTCCAGCTTTGTTATTTACGGTTAGGGAAGTCCATCAAGAGTCTTTAGGATACTCCCCTTTTGAGTTGTTATATGGTCCAATGACAATATTAAGAGAATTATGGGCTGACGAGGTACGCGATGAGCAAGTTCTTTCGACGTATCAGTCCGTTATTGAGCTAAGAGAACGGTTAGAGCTGACATGCAAATTAGCGAATTTAAAGAAGGTTCAGATTAAGCAGAAAGCTTATTATGATAAAGGCGCGAGGTCGCGTAAATTTGACGTCGGCGATAAAGTGTTTTTGTTACTACCGACAGACAGTAATAAATTATTGCTTCAATGGAAAGGTCCATATGAAGTAGTTGAGGTAGTTAACAGAATAGATTATAAGATTGACGTCAATGGAAATGTTAACACATATCACGCTAACATTCGGAAACAATATGGTGAGCGTCAAACTGTAAAGTCTCATTGTTTGATCACTGAGTCTATAATGTCGACAGACAGAAAAGACAGAAATGACGTCGACGAGTCTTCATTTGAAGAGAGCAGTTTTGAAACTGCAGAGCATCCGGAAAGTGACAGTGACGTTAGCGTCCCACACACACTAACGCCAGAGGAGGATGAGGAGACAGAAGGGCTGAATGAACAGCGCCTTGCAGGACTGACGTGTCCGATAGACCAAATTATTTGTACCACACTAATGTCAGAACCTGTGAAACCAATCAAATCAGTTAAGCCAGTAAGGCCACCGCCAGTAAGATTAAAACGATATCCTGTTTCCAACAAATAACAGAGTGCCAGGGGAACAGGAAAATACTGGGGCAAACCACCTTAGCTTATTAGCTAATTATACTATAGAAAATTTGGGGGGCAGACTACCTTAGCAGATAGATTCGCACGATTGTTGTATACATAGCGGTCTTTGTTCTGATAGGCTTCATCCTATTACATCTGTGAACACAAAGAAAAACATTTCTGATTGTTTTTCTCCAAAAGTGGAAACCTTTGTTACGAGATGGAATAGGAAACTTCTCTGGTGCTTATGCACATCTAAATTATTGTAGTAGGTATATGGCAAGGCGGTGCGAGTGAAACATTTGAGGTGAAATACGGTAGGCAAAATGTGCTGCTCCATGCACAAGTCATGCACATATCATACGATGTATGCATGAGTGGTTTGTGGAGATTTTATTTTTTACCATACAGTTGGCCGCTATAAGGCTGATTTCTATAAAATTTGCCTAAAATCGACAACCGCCAAAAATATGCCACATATAATTTTCATTCCAGTCACGATGTATTGTGTGTTCGTTTTGACGGGAGTTATACCATTTATTTATAGGGAAGTTTCATCATTTTTTCCCTAGCGGAAATACTATTTTAACGCAAATCAATTATCTACTCGGTTTTTGCTATATGGCTATGATTGTGGACGGTATCTTCACTTTGCCACGGTTTTAGCGAGCTAACACGAGTATGCATGATTTTCCGGTAGTATTCATAGGTATAAATACCCTGAAAAACGAACACTATTCTGCAGCAGGTCATGAGCGAATAAATGAACACAACATCGTGGCGGGACAGAGAATGAATATAGAACGGTATGTTAAAACTTATTTAGTATTATTTTTGTATGAACATGCTTGTAGGTTTTGGAGGGTGTTTACTTCTAGTATACCCCAACCTTCTGAAGCCTATTCTGAATTAATTTTAAGCCTCTGTGGTGTAGTGATTAGGCTACTAGCTTTACCAGCTAGAGGTCGCAGGATCGATCCCAGGCTTCTCCAGCAGTAAAATGAGTCTTTTAAGCGTGGCCTGTCTCATTCTGACCCTAGATGTTGGTGAGACGTACATTTTGGACACCCGCTCATTCTAGATTCATTTAGGCTTTAAGACCCCTTTTGTAAAATATAATTAATAAACGTCGGACCACTTGTTTCATCCATAACTTTTGACTAGCAGTGGTTAGAAAACTGTGGTCCCGCCTCTATATGATATTCGGTGTAGAGGGGACGTAAAATTAAGACGGGTTTAACCATATCTTCATCATCAGGGCAAACTCTTACAAGAGCCTGTCGGGTTATCCGTGATGAAGGACCGTGATGAATTTGATTTTACAAGCATTTCATGTTGAGTAGAAATAATTTTGTTCAAGAATAATTACGGGTTCAATTTGTAATGATGCCGTTTTTGTTTGAGAACTCGGTTTGTACATGTATGTACATAAAAAGAATGTGACAATGATAAGTGAGAGTGTTTGGTCGCCACACGTTATAACGGCCTGAGCGGCGTGGATGCCGTCAGCTGCGTCATCAGCGTCACGAGGACCGTTGTGACGTGGTGCCTACCAAATACAGAAAAAAAATTACGACAAACAGTGTTGGTCCTTATGACACACTAACAAATGTGTTGTGGAGAATAGATGAAAATCTTCCTGTTTGTAATTTCTAGCTGTTGTGAATGTAATGATTTTGTGAATAGCTATATTTGTGAGCCGTGTCGCGGAGAAGGATTTGAAATAGAGTTTGTTATGTTTCTGTAATTGGTGGCTGACCAGGTAGCGCAAAGGCGTGGTTGTTGATGATGATGATTTCGTGTTTAACGACGCGTCAACCCTCTTTGTGGTTCATAAGCGTCAAACGGTTAATGGTTAGCGGCATTGAGAATTATGAGGATATTAAAAGTAAAAAAGTTAGATTGATATGTATAAAAATCTTTAGCAGTTAAATCTTATGAAAAAGTCCAATTTCTTTTAAGAATAAAATAAAATTTTGAAAAGGTACATGTTGAAACAATTGTTGCAAAGTGTCAGCTTTGTAGTATAAGTTATGGGACTGTGAAAAATCTACACATTCAATTAAAATATGTTTCACAGTGAATGGCTGATCACAGTCTACGCAGGAAGGCTGTTCATCACCATTTAAAATATAAGAATGAGTAAGTCTAGTATGGCCAATGCGCAGTCGTGTTAATACTACATCCTCTTTCCTGGAAAACTGTGAAGGAGAGCACCTTGTTCCAACGACAGGATTATTTTTAGACGATGAATGGTCAAAAGCCTTAAGCGCAGGAAGTGAATCATAAAATATTATTGCTTTTTGAAATGATGAAGAACTAATAAAATCTAAACTTAGGTCTATTGTTTGGCTTCAGCTATAAAAATAGATGAACCATCTGGAAGGCGCAAGGTTTGGTGCGTATCTTGAGAAACATACGCACAACCAACTTCATCTCCTTCTTTGGAACCATCAGTATAGACTTGCTGGTAATCATCATAACGTGACTGCCGTACCTGAAAGTTTTGTTTGAGTAGCATTGGATTTGATTCGGATTTTTTACCATCATGTAAGTCAAACAGAATAGAAGGTTTTTTAATACACCAAGATGGAACTTCGGCGGTTTCATGTTTTTGAATACTTTTAAGGTCGATACCTGAATTTTCTAGCAGTGGTAAAATACGTAATCCAAAAGGTTTGATTCTGTGGGTTTAGTTTCATACTTATCCATAAATTGAGGTGGAAATGAAATTTTGGATGCCGGGTTAGATGGATTAGCAGCAAGTCTAATAGCATACTGAAGAGAAAGTTTCTCCCTGCGCGAAGTTAAAGATGGTTCACCTGCTTCTACATAAAGGCTTAATACGGGAGAAGTACGGAACGCTCCCATAGCCAGACGAAGGCCTTGGTGATGGATAGTTTCCAATGATTTTAAATAGGACTTTCTGGCAGAACCATAAACAACAGACCCATAATCTAATTTAGATCTTATTAAAGACCGGTAAAGATGTAATAAAGTATACCGATCTGCTCCCCAACTGGTATGAGCTAAAACTTTCAAAAGATTCAAAGCTTTTAAGCATTTCGCTTTAAGATATTTAATATGGGGAATAAAAGATAACTTTTGATCAAATATGATCCCAAGAAATTTGTCTTCTTCAACAACAGGAATTTGTGATCCGTATAAAAACAAGGAAGGATGTTCGTGTTTCATCCGTAGCTTACAAAAATGAACAAACTGCGTTTTCGACTTGGAGAACTTGAAACCATTTTTATCAGTCCAATCTTCTATTCTTTTTAAATTTTGTTGTAACTTTCGTTTAATTGTTTCATATTTTTTGAACGGTAAGATATACAGAAATCGTCAACATACAAGCAACAATCAGTTTTGTCGTCCAAACATTGTACAATATTGTTTATTTTGATGTTAAATAGCGTAGTTGAAAGAATTCTACCCTGGTGGACACCCTGTTCTTGATCATAGAAATCTGACACAGTAGACCCCACACGCACCTGAAACATGCGCTCCCCTAAAAAGCTTTCAATAAAACTGGGAAGTTTTCCTCTTAAGCCAATGTTATGTAGATCTTTTAATATTCCATAACGCCATGTTGTATCATATGCTTTCTCCAAGTCGAAAAAGACAGCTACTACGTGTTCTTTGTTAATAAAAGCATCTCGTATTAATGTTTCTAGTCTTATTAAATTGTCATTGGTACTACGTTCCGAACGAAAACCCGATTGATATTCTGAAATGAGGTTGTTGTAATCTAAGTACCAGCCTAATCTCTTGTTTATCATTCTCTCCAATGTTTTACACAAACAACTTGTCAAAGTTATCGAACGATAATTTGTAGGTTCTGCATGATCTTTCCCTGGTTTCGGAATTGGCACAACTGTAGCTACACGCCAGCTCAGGACAGACCCCCGTTTCCCAAATATTATTAAAGATATCTAAAAGTGTTGTAAGATAACTTTTTGGCAGATGCTTAAGCATCTGATAATGAATTTCACCAGGGCCGGTTGCCGTATCATGTGATTTTTCAATGGCTTCAACGAGTTCGAATAAGTTAAAAGGTTTGTTGTATTCTTCGTGATTAAGGGATTTAAAGTTTAGATTTCTTTTCTCTTGGTCCTTTTTGAAATTTCTAAAAGTGTCAGAGTAATTACGCGATGATGAATTTCTCAAGAATGTGCTCCCAAGAGTATCTGAAATATCTTTTTTTGTTGAAGCTATTGTGTCAAATTCAGTTTTTAAATGTGTAAAACTAGAAGACTTTGTTTTTCCTGAAATTTTTCGTACCATATCCCAAACCTTTTTAATGGGGTTTTTGTAGTTTAATTTGGAGACATATTCTCTCCATGACTTTCGTTTGGAAGCTCGGATTGTTCGCCGAGCTTTAGCTCTAAAACTTTTACGTCGTTTAGCTTTTCTGAAGTGGGATTTTTGCAGAACTTATTTAGAGCCTGTTTACGCTTTTTAATAGCATCTTTACAGTCATTATTAAACCAAGGCTTCCTTTTCTTAGTATTTGTGGAGGTCTTTGGAATGCATTGTTCTGATATGTTAATAAGCGTATCTGTGAAATCAAAAACAATGTCGGATGATTCATTAAAATGATCAACTGATAACTCTTCTTCACATAAATTATGGAATAATTCCCAGTCGGCTTTATTCATTTTCCATTTATGGTTACAAGTCCTCATCTGGTTCGTTTACGCTCTCAATTATAACAGGAAAGTGATCACTTCCGCACTGATCATCATGAACAGACCGGCCATAGTCCAAGAAGAGAGATGGGTGACACAAAGAGAGATCTAAAGAAGACAAATGACCTGTCGCAGGGTGGAGGTAAGTATAAGATTTATCATTCATCAAGCAAAGATCGCACTTTGCAATAAAATCTTCAACAAGTGCTCCTCTGTTATTGATATCTTTACAGCCCCATAGAATATTGTGACCATTGAAGTCGCCAACTAAAAGATATGGCGATGGAAGTTGACTCAGCAATGTGTCAAGATGTTCGGGCTTTAAAGAAAATGAGGGTGGGATATATAGAGAGCAAATTGCAGTTTCTTTATCCAGAGAACCCGATACTGCTACAGCTTGTAGGTCTGTTTTTAATTTGATCTCTCTTTGTGGTAAACATGATTTAACAAAAATTGAACTGCCACCAGATGGTTTGTTACCATCAGAATAGATATAGTTGTATGTATTGAAACCCCTGACATCAATGTTGTCATCAGTTTTTAAAAAAGTTTCTTGCAAACGAAAAACCGAGGGGTTTAATATCGAAATAAGTAATAAGAGTTCGTTATAATTTGATTTAAGACCTCGACAATTCCATTGTATTTTTTGTGTTTTAAATCCATTTTATGAAGAGATTAAGACTAGAAACTATATTGGAGCTGCAATTGGTGATATAGATCTGCTACCACCAGCTCGTGGTGTTGCAGACCTCGATCTGTTATTGCTACTTGGTGATAATGGAGCTTCAGTGAACTCCATATCACTGTCACTCAAATCTGAAATTTTATATTGTCTCTTTCCATTTTACGTTGTCTGTCTGTCTGTTTTAGAAACATTTGCTTTTTCGGATCTTCCGATCCCTTATTAGTTCGACCGGAGTCGAGTTTCTCTTTTACATGCGGCGCTGGCTTCGGTACGGTCGCTGTTGACCGATCCGAAGCAACCTGGATTGCGCCATTGGATAAATTGGTTGAACTTTGTGGTGCTGGAGTGGATTTGCTCCATGCACCAGATTTCTTTAGTTCAGCTATACATGATTCAACAGTCTGCGTTGCGGAGCTGGAAACTTGTACACCAGCACCCTTTGTGATGCTGGCATAACTGGTGGTTGGTGTTGTTTATCGCTCGTCAACAATTTTCCCCGCTTCTGTGAATGTTATCCCCCTTTGGTATTTGACAGTAAGTATTTCTTTTTCTTTTTTTCCATGCCGGACAATCTCCAGAGAAAACAGCATACTTGCCACCACAATTTACGCATTTGGCCTCATTCTTACAGTTTTGATGGTTATCGACATGTTTTTCTTCACCACAATTTGGACAGAGTTTTTTCTTCTGACATCTGCTTTCGTGGTGGCCAAAAACCTGACACGAGTAACATCTGAGAGGGTTTGGTATATAAACATCCACGTTAACTGAAAGATATGCTACTTTGATTTTCTTGGGCAGATCTGGTGTATTAAAAGTCAACACGTAAGTACCCGTTGGCTTCAATACACCACCTCAACGAACTTGGATGTTACGTACACCAATGACGCCTTCCGATCCCAAGTTCTCAACTATCTCTGCATCACTGCAAGGACGGAGCTCTGGGCTGCGGATAACACCTTAACACGAATTAAGTGTATTATGCAGAGATACTTTGACCTTGAGATCGAAGAGCTTTGTGGTACCAAGCAGGCTTTTCACCTGCTGCTCTCTCTCGACTTCTAATAAAAGGTCACCTGACTTAAGCGTTTTTATGCGTTTGGGATGTCCGGCAATGGACATGATGCTCCTTACTATCACGAATGGGGATAGACTTGACACAGTGCGTGTATCTTCACATGAAGACATTACCAAGAAGCGTGGAAAATTAAGTTGCTTTGGTGCTGCAGACTGCTGGCTTGACTGTTGACTAGACTGCTGACTGGGTTCATCCGTTTCGGATGATTCCTCGTCTTTTTTACGTTTGGATGCATTGCGGTTATGTTTTTTTTCCATTAGGCATAAGGAAAAAAATATAATTTCGTCCCAAGTGCTCTCCGCCCTCCGTGGAGCCCTACAAGGGAACACCATAATGGAGTGGTTATCCAACTCGCAGGTGTTAGAGATACACGTGAGCTATACTCGTATAAACAAAATGCCTACACAATTGATCCGTTTAGCCATCGCCTTCTAGAGATAAAAAGACAGAAAACGGTAAGGTAAATGGGCATATGGTTAGTATCAGGAAAGTTACAAAAAGAGATGAAGAGAAAGCAAAGCGGTATCCCTAGGGCTCGGCGCGACCAGCCGATTGACCTAGCCGGACCGCACGGCCACCCGTCTACACCGAAAAGCCAGGCCAAAGAGGCGTGTTGGGTACCTGAAGCACCGCCACCTCAGGTAACCCTCAACCTCCAGGATCTCTTCTTCCGGCTTACAGGACGCCACCCACGGCAAACGGGTGGTACTTCCTTAAGCTCTTCCTAGTGGGCACAGAGACCACAGCGGCAATGTGCCCAGTGGGAATTGAGCCTCCGGGGCCACGGCAAGGCAGAAAGTCTAATACCTTGGGGCGCAAAGGCGTGGTCTTTTCAATTGCCTCTTACCTGTGATAATGTAGTGAGCACCAATTTGATGGGCATTATGCTCAGTAGTAGTGAGCATTAATTGATTTCTGTAGTGCTCAGTAAGGAAACATAAACTTTGAGTATTCTTGTGTCAAGCGCTGGGTGCTGATAATTTGATGCACAGTCAAGTTGAGTTCTGCTGTGCAGTTATTTGTCGCATGCACTGATCAGCCTGTGTGTCTGGTCCGCGCATGCGCAATAACGGTATATGCATGAAGATATTCTTACTTCTCCAGGAGAGGGATCATGATATAGTATGTACGTTTTGTGAACTGTATCTTAGTCGATTATCGTAATTTGCAGGCACAACGATGTGTGGTGACCTGCTGCTCCCTGCAATATAGGAGCAGGTACTGGTGCGACGCTGTTGGTTTAGTGTCCAGCAAGGGCGGACAGACCCAATAACGGACCGTCGAGACCATGTTAGACAGGTCGTGGATCGCCCCCGTCCATAGGGGCTTGGAGAAATATATGGACTGCATGATGCTTCCACGCAGAGTTGATACCGACCGCACATTAGTACTGGTAATCTGCTTAGGTCTAAGCTTGCCCAGGAACACTGCTGCGAGTCGGCCCGTCCATGCATATAAACCCTATTGGTTTAATTGGGCGGCAGGGATTGAGATGTCATTCCATCTCAATGTCGGGTAAAAGTCCCACAAAATTGGAAGCGACGTCTCCAAAATGACATAAATAGTGTTGACGGGGACGTTAAACATCAAATCAAACAAACAAGACAGGTCGTGGAAAACAACCTGGAGTCGATTCAACCATATTAAACAGGTCGTGGAAAACAACCTAGAGTCGATTCAAACGAAGAAGTTACCGGGACTTCAAGTTCGTATTCAATCGATAAATAATATAAATCAACTTGTGGTCGACAAGGTCGACAAACTAGTTGTCAGCAGTGCGCGAGAGGGGGTTCACCCTAAGTCGACTTGAAATCTGGCCAGTCGCGTTTTTGTGTTGTTTCTTTTTCTTATTTTGTTGTTGTGTTTGTTATTTGTTTCTGTAGACACTCACTCACATCACCCCGGTCCGAGCACAGAAAATTGTTTTGCCTTCGGGACGGACGTCGTGAGTGGGCTATAGAAGCAAATAGATGTGATATTTTGTGTTAGTTTTGTTGTATATAGATACTTAAAATTATTCATGTCATTCATTTGATATCTTTCTTGTGCCTTACCCAACAGCTGCCCGTACACCTGTCAGGGATCACGCTCGGTTGTCTTGTCAGCATGGGGGTTTGTGGGTTGTAAACCCACATGTAACAGCCATTTTTTTTATTTCCCGTCGGACTTGTCCTTGCGGAGTTATGCACCTTTTTGACTTATGCATTGTGGCTATAGGGAAACCTTGTGAACAAAATCTGGAGAACCGCTTGAGCCAGGCTCATGATATTTGGCATAAAAATTGGGACTAATGTGTGGATGACCTGATTCACTTTTGACGAAATTCCGGAAATATTTAACGGCGTTATGCCCCTTTTTTGATATATGCATTGTGGCGATAGGGAAATATTGTAAACAAAATATCTGAAGAACCGCTTAAGCTAGGCTCGTGATATTTGGCATACAGTTTGGGTCTAATGTATAGATGACCTGATTAACTTTTGACGAACTTCCGGAAATACTTACCCACATGTAACAGCCGTTTTTTTTATTTCCCGTCGGACTTGTCCTTGCGGAGTTATGCCCCTTTTTTGACTTATGCATAGTGGCTATAGGGAAACCTTGTGAACAAAGTATGTGGAGAACCGCTTGAGCTAGGCTCATGATATTGGCATAAAGTGTGCGTCTAATGTGTATTTGTCCTGATTAACATTTGACGAAATTCCGGAAATATTTAACGGAGTTATGCCCCTTTTTGGACATATGCATTGTGGCTTAGGAAAACATTGTGAACAAAATATCTGAAGAACCGCTTAAGTTAGGCTCATGATATTTGGCATACAGTTTGTGTCTAATGTGTAGATGACCTGGTTAACTATTGACTAAATTCCGAAAATTTTTAACGGAGTTATGCGCCTTTTTTGACTTGTGCATTGTGGCTATGGGGAAACCTTGTGAACAAAATATCTGGAGAACCGCTTGTGCTAGGCTCATGATATTTGGCATACTGTTTGGGTCTAATATGTAGATGACCTGATTAACTTTTGACGAAATTCCGAAAGTATAAGATGGAATTATGCCCCTTTTTGAACTTATGCATTGTGGTTATAGGGAAACATTGTGAACAAAATATCTGGAGAATTAGGCTCATGATATTTGGCATACAGTTTGGGTCTAATGTGTAGATGACCTGGTTAAGGTTCTGCCCTGTACGTCCGTCAGTCCGTCCGCCCGTTACACTTTAAGTACCTAGGTAAACTACAGAATGGCTTGAGCTAGGATCGTGAAATTTCATATATGGCATAAGCTTGATTAATAAGCGGACCCGTATTTTTTATGCCCCCGTATTGTTTATGTCCGTCTGTCCGTCCGTCCGTTACGTTTTAAGTACCTAGGTAAAGTACAGAATGACTGGAGCTAGGATCTTGAAATTTCATATATAGCATGAGCATGAAAATTAAGCGGACCCGTATTTTTTTTTCTTTTCCGTCGGACTTGTCCTTGCGGAGTTATGCCCCTTTTTTGACTTATGCATTGTGGCTATAGGGAAACCTTGTGAACAAAATATGTGGAGAACCACTTGAGCTAGGCTCATGATATTTGGCATACAGTTTGGGTCTAATGTGTAGATGACCAGGCTGATTAACTTTTGACGAAATTCCGAAAATATTTAATGGAGATATGCCCCTTTTTGGACTTATGTATTTGGCTATAGGGAAACCTTGTGAACAAAATATCTGGAGATGATGATGATGATTTCGTGTTTAACGACGCGTCAACCCTCTTTGTTGGTCAAAAGCGTCAAGCGGTTAATATTTAAATGGCATGGAGAATTTTGACGATATTAAAAGTAAAAAAGTTAGTATGATATGCATAAATATCTGAAACAGTTAAATCTTATGAAAAAGTCCAATTTCTTTTAAGAATAAAATAATATTATCAACAGGTACATCTTGAAACAATTGTTGCAAAGTGTCAGCTTTGCAGTATAACTTACGAGACTGTGAAAAGTCTACACATTCAATTAAGATATGTTTAACAGTGAATGGCTGATTACATCCTACACAAGAAGGCTGATCATCACCATTAAAAATATAAGAATGAGTAATTCTAGTATGGCCAATGCGCAGTCGCGTTAAAACTACACCCTCTTTCCTGGAAAACTGCGGAGGACAGCGTTTTGTTCCAACTACAGGTTTAATGGCACGGAGTTTGTTGTTGATTGTACGGTCCTATTCGCCTTGCCATTCCGACAAGATGTATCTGTTGATGAATGGTTTAAAATTGTTAAAAGGAATTTTAAAAACAAACGGATCAAGATTGAGCGATTCCTTTGCTTTCTTGTCAGCATATTCATTTCCGACAATGCCAATATGGCTCGGAAGCCAACAAAACAAGATTTGGTGCGTTTTAGCAATTTTATGATGTTTTTCGATCAGTTTTTGTATTTGAGGATTTTTAGATGATGAATGGTCTAAAGCCTTAAGCAAAGAAAGAGAATAACAAATACAATTGCTTTTTGAAATGATGAAGAACTGATAAAATCTAAAGGTAGGTCTATTGCTTTGGCTCCAGCTGTAACAATAGATGAACCATCTGGAAAGCGCAGGGTTTGGTGCGTATCTGAAGAAACATACGCACAACAAACTTTTTCTCCTTCGTTGGAACCATCAATATAGACTTGCTGGTAATCATCATAACGTGACTGCAGTACCTGAAAGTTTTGTTTGAGTAGTATTGGATTTGATTCGGATTTTTTGCCATAATGTAAGTCGAACAGAATAGAAGCTTAGGTTGTTTAATACACCAAGATGGAACTTCGGCGGTTTCATGCTTTTGAATATTTTTAAGGTTGATACCTGAATTTTCTGGCAGTGGTAAAAGTCATAATCCAAAAGGTTTGATTGCTGTGGGTTTAGTTTCATACTTATCTACAAATTCAGGTGGAAATGAAATTTTGAATGCCGGGTTAGATGGATGAGCAGCAAGTCTGATAGCATACTGAAGAGAAATCTTCTCTTTGCGCGAAGTTAAAAGATTGTTCATCTGCTTGTACATAAAGGCTTAATACGGGAGAAGTACGGATGATGATGATAATTTCGTGTTTAACGACGCGTCAACCCTCTTTGTGGGTCATAAGCGTCAATCGGTTAATGGTTAAACAGCATGCAGAAGTATGAGGATATTAAAAGTAAAAAAGTTAGTTTGATATGTATAAAAATCTTAAACAGTTACATCTGATGAAAAAGTCAAATTTCTTTTAAGAATAAAATAATACTATCAACAGGTACATATTAAAACAATTGTTGCAAAGTGTCAGCTTTGAAGTATAAGTTACAGGACTGTGAAAAGTCTACACATTCAATTAAGATATGCTTTACAGTGAATGGCTGATCACATCCTACACAAGAAGGCTGATCATCACCATTAAAAATTAAAGAATGAGTAACTTTAGTATGGGCAATGCGCATTCGCGTTAATACTACATCCTCATTCCTTGAAAACTGTGGAGGAGAGCATTTTGTTTCAACGACAGGTTTAATGGCATCTAGTTTGTTATTTATTTCACGGTCCCATTCGCCTTGCCTTTCCGACAGGATGTATCTGTTGATAAATGATTAAAATTATTAAAAGGAATTTTAAAAACAGACGGATCAAGATTGAGCGATTCCTTTGCTTTCTTGTCAGCATATTCATTTCCGACAATGCCAATATGGCTCGGAAGCCAACAGAACAGGATTTGATGTGTTTTAGAAATTTCATGATGTTTTTCAATCAATTTTTGAATTGTAGGATTTTAGATGATGAATGGTCTAAAGCCTGAAGCACAGAAAGAGAACAACAAATAAAATTGCTTTTTGAAATGATGAAGAACTGATAAAATCTAAAGGTAGGTATTTTGCTTTGGCTCCAGCTGTAAAAATAAATGAACCATCTGGAAGGCGCAATGTTTGGTGCGTATCTTTAGAAACATACGCACAACCAACTTTTTCTCCTTCTTTCGTACCATCAGTATAGACTTGCTGGTAATCATCAAAACGTGACTGCAGTACCAGAAAGTTTTGTTTCAGTAGTATTGGATTTGATTCGGATTCTTTGCCATCATGTAAGTCGAACAGAATAGAAAGTTGTTTAATACACCAAGATGGAACTGCGGCTGTTTCATGTTTTTGAATATTTTTAAGGTCGATACCTGAATTTTCTAGCAGTGGTAAAATTCGTAATCCAAAAGGTTTGATTGCTGTGGGTTTAGTGGCATACTTATCTACAAATTCAGAGGGAAATGAAATTTCGAATGCCAGGTTAGATGTATTAGCAGCAAGTCTGATAGCATACTGAACAGAAAGTTTCTCTCTGCGCGAAGTTAAAGATAGTTCACCTGCCTCTACATAAAGGCTTAATACGTGAGAAGTACGGAAGACTCCCATAGCCAGACGAAGGCCTTGGTGATGGATAGTATCTTAAGATTTTAAATAAGCCTTTCTGGCAGAACCATAAACAACAGACCCATAATCTAATTTAGATCTTATCCGAGACTAGTAAAGATGTAATAAAGTGTACCGATCTGCTCCCCAACTTGTATGAGCTAAAACTTTCAAAAGATTCAAAGCTTGTAAGCATTTCGCTTTAAGATATTTAATATGGGGAATAAAAGATAACTTTTGATCAAATATGACCCCAAGAAATTTGGTTTCTTCAACAACAGGAATTGCAGTATGTTTCCTCTGGCTTTCTTTGCCGGATCATTACAGGGTCACTGATGAGGCTTTATTAGCCGAAACTACGTAGTATGACCCATCTTCTTTCTTATGAATGTTTTCATTGCTCTTAAAGGAACTCATATTTGATTTTTATTTGTGATGCGTATAAAAACAAGGAAGGATGTTCGTGTTTCTTCCGTAGCTTACAAAAATGAACACACTGCGTTTTCGCGTTGGTGAACTTGAAACCATTTTTATTAGTCCATTCTTCTATTCTTTTTAAATGTTGCTGTAACATTCGTTTAGTTGTTTTCATATTTTTTGAGCGGTAACATATACAAAAATCATCAACATACAATGAACAGTCTGTTTTATCATCCAAACATTGTATAATATTATTTATTTTGATGTTAAATAGCGTAATTGAGAGAATACTACCTTGTGGGACACCCTGCTCTTGTTCATAGAGATCTGACAGGGTTGATCCCACGCGCACTTGAAATACACGCTCACCTAAAAAAACTTTGAATAAAACTGGGAAGTTTTCCCCTTAAACCGAAGTTATGGAGACCTTTCAATATTCCATAACGCCAGGTCGTATCATATGCTTTCTCCAAGTCGAAAAAGACAGCTACTTGGTGCTCTTTGTTAATAAAAACATTTCGTATATATGTTTCTAGTCTTATTAAATTGTCGTTGGTTCTATGTTCCGAGCGAAAACCTGACTGATTTTCTGAAATGAGGTTGTTGGACTCTAAGTACCAGAATAATCTCTTGTTTATCATTATCTCCAATGTTTTACACAAACAATTTGTCAAAGCTATCGGTCGATAATTCGTAGGTTCTGCATGATTTTCCCTGGTTTTGGAATTTGTACAACTGTAGCTAAACGCCAGCTCCCAGGACAGACCCCCGTTTCCCAAATATTATTTATGATATCTAAAAGTGTTGAAAGAGAATTTTTTGGCAGATGCTTAAGCATCTGATGAGGAGTTTCATCGGGGCCGGTTGCTGTATCGTGTGATTTTTCAATGGCTTCAACTAGTTCGGATAAGTCAAAAGGTTTGTTGTGTTCTTCATGATTAATGGATTTGAAGTTTAGATTTCTTTTCTCTTGGTCCTTTTTGAAATTTCTAAAAGTGTCAGAATAATTTCGCGATGATGAATTTCTCAAGAATGTGCTACCAAGAGTATCTGGAATATATCTTTGGTTTAAGCTTTTGTGTCAAAACCAGTATTTAAATGTGTAAAACTAGGGGACTTTGTTTCTCCTGAATTTTTCCGTATCATATCCCAAACCTTTTTAATGGGGGTTTATAGTTCAATTTAGAGACATATTCTCCCCATAACTTTCGTTTTGAAGCCCGGATTGTTCGCCGAGCTTTAGCTCTAAAAAACTTTTACGTGTATAGCTTTTCTGAAGTGGGACTTTTGCAGAACTTATTTAGAGCCTGTTTGCGCTTTTGAATAGCTTCTTTACAGTCATTATTAAACCAAGGCTTGGAGACTAACTGTTGGTTTTCTTTTGCTTCAGCATTTCACTGGGTTTTTGCTGTCGAGTCCTCACCGTTGTCTCACCTCTATGGTTCTTTGATTATTTGTGTTCACGGAGATGTTGCACTGAGTTAGGAGGCCTTCATGCGGACTGAACAAATTATTTGTCTAAATCGCGACGGAAGTAAGGGCGAGGATTGTGGCCACGTAAAATCGATTAAAGCCCCCCAGTGGAAATCTTTCCACTGACCGTTCCAAGGCGGTTCTTCTGTGGCGGTTTATTTATGAAGTTGTTTGTTACTACTCACTGTGTGTATCACTTGTGCCTTTTTATTTTGGATGTCCATTTGGCCATTTTGTGGGAAAGTAACTGTCCATATGGCCATCCTTTGTTTAGGTTTCCATTATGGTGTGGTCCCTTCATGTTTGTGTTTCTTTCCCTTTGGTGTCTTTGATGGGTGGAGTAAGTTAATTGTATCGATTCCTGATCTTTGTTTTACTTCTACTTTGATTTTCTTAGTATTTGTGGAGCTCTTTGGAATGCATTGTTCTGATATATTAATAAGTGTATCTGTGAAATCAGAAACAATGTCAGATGATTCATTAAAGTGATCAATTGATAACTCTTCTTCACACAAATCATCGAAAAATTCCGAGTCGGCTTTATTCATTTTCCATTTCTGGTTGCAGTCCCAATCTGATTCATTGACGCTCACAATTATAACAGGGAAGTGATCACATCTGCACTGATCATCATCGACATACCAGTCATAGTCTAAGAAAAGAAGATAGATGGGGGGCACAAAGAGAGATTTAAAGAAGATAAATGGCCTGTTGCAGGGTGAAGATAGGTATAAGATTTATCATTCATCAAGCAAAGATCATTCTCTGTAATAAAATCTTCAATAAGTACTCCTCTTTTGTTGTTATCTTTACAACCCCAAAGAATGTTGTGACCATTGAAGTCGTCAACTAAAAGATATGGCGACGGAAGTTGATTCAGCAATGATTCAAGATGTTCAGGCATTAAAGAAAATGAGGGTGGTATATATAGAGAGCAAATTGTAGTTTCTTTATCCAGAGAAACCGTTACTGCTACAGCTTGTAGGTCTGTTTTTAATTTGATCTCTCTTTGTGGTAAACATGATTTAACAAAAATTGAACTGCCAACATATGGTTTGTTATTTCCATTGTATTGTTTTGTGTTTTAAATCCATTTTATGAAGAGATTAAGACTAGAAACTATTTTGTTGCTGCAATTGGTGATATCGATCTATTATTACAACTTCATGGTGTTGTTGACCTCGATCTGTTTTATCACTTCGTGGTGATGGAGTTTCAGTGAACTCCATATCACTGTCACTCAAACATCAGAATCTGTTCTGACATTTTAATTTGTCTCTTTCCATTTTACGTTGTCTGTCTTTTTGAGTGGTTCGACCGGAGTCAGGTTTGTCTTTTGCATGCGGCGCCGGCTTCGGTACGGTCGCTGTCGACCGATACGGAGCAAGCTGGATTGCGCCATTTGATAAATTGGTGAATTTTGTGGTGCTGGAATGGATTTACTCCATCCACCAGATTTTATCAGTTCAGCTATGCATGATTCAACAGTCTGTGTTGCGGAGCTGGTACATTTTACACCAGCACCCTTTGTGATGCTGGCGTAACTGGTGGTTGGTGTTGTGTATCGCTCTTCGTCAATTTTCCGCACTTCTGGAGATGTTATCCCCCTTTAGTATTTGACAATGAGTATTTATTTTTCTTTTTTTTTCCACGCCGGGCAGTCTCGGGAGAAAACAGCATGTTTGCCATCACACTTTACGCATTTGTGATGCTGGCGTAAATGGTGGTTGGTGTTGTGTATCGCTCTTCGTCAATTTTCCGCGCTTCTGGGAATGTTATCCCCCTTTGGTATTTGACAGTGAGTATTTTTTTATTTTTTTTCCACGCCGGACAGTCTCGGGAGAAAACAGCAGGTTTGCCATTTTCGCATTTGGGTTCATTTTTGCAGATGAGGTGATTATCAACATGCTTTTCATCACTACAATTAGGACAGAGTTTTTTTTCTCTGACATTTGCTTTCATGATGGCCAAAAGCCTGACAAGAGTAACATCTAAGAGGGTTTGGGATGAATACCTATACGTTAATGGAAAGATATGCTACTTTGATTTTCTTGGGTAGAATTGGTGTATTAAAAGTCAACACATAAGTGGATGTTGGTTTAGTACACCATTTCTACGGACGTTGATGTTACGAACACCAATTACGCCTTGGTCTTCCAAGTTCTCAATGATCTCTTCATCTGTACAAGGGCACAGTTCTGGACTGCGAATCACTCCCTTAGACGAATTTAGCATGTTATGGAGAGAAGCTTTAACTTGAAGATCAAAGAGTTTTTTGGTGCTTAGCAGGCTTACAAATTGCTGTTTTCTCTCGACTTCCAAGAGAAGGTCACCTGATTTGAGCTTTTTAATACTCTTAGGGTGTCCAGCTATGGAGATGATACTCTTCTCGATAACAAAGGGAGAAAGGCTGGATACAGTTCGTGTATCGTCACGCGACGTGACAACCAAGAAACGCGGAACATTGTCAAAATTTGGTTCAGCAGACTGCTGATTAGATTGTTGGCTTGACTGCTGACTGGATTGTTGACTGTGTTCATCCGATTCGGATGAATCCTCGTCTTGTTTACGTTTAGGTGCATTGCGGTTTTTTTTTTCCATTCGCCATAAGGAAAAGATCCTACTTTCGTCCAAAGTGCTCTCCGCCCTCCGTGGAGCCCTACAAGGGAACACCATAATGGAGTTGTTATCCAACTCACAGGTGTTAGAGACACACGTTAGATATACCCATATAAACAAAATGCCTACACGATTGGTCCGTTTGGCCACCGCCTTCTAGAGATAAAAAGATAGAAAAGGGTAAGGTAAATGGGCATATGGTTGGTATCAGGAAAGATACTAAAAGAATGGAAAATAAAGCAAAGATGTATCTCTATGGGGTTAGCGCGACCAGCACGGCCACCCGTCTAAACCGAAATGCAAGGCCAAAGAGGCGTGTTGGGTACCTGAAGCACATCAATCTCAGGTAACCCTCAACCTCCAGGATCCCTTCTTCTGGCTTACCATCTGGAGAACCACTTGAGCTAGGCTCATGATATTTGGCATACAGTTTGGGTCTAATGTGTAGATGACCTGATTAAGGTACTGCCACGTCCGTCCGTTACGCTTTAAGTACCTAGGTAAACTACAGAATAGCTTGAGCTAGGATCTTGAAATTTCATAGATGGCATGAGCATGAACAATAAGCGGACCCGTATTTTTTTCTTTTCCGTCGGACTTGTCCTTGCGGAGTTATGCCCCTTTGTTGACTTATGCATTGGGGCTATAGGGAAACATTGTGAACAAAGATCTGGAGAACAGCTTGAGCAAGGCTCAGGATATTTGGCATACAGTTTGGGTCTAATGTGTAGATGACCTGATTATCTTCTGACGAAATGCCGGAAATATTTAACGGATTTATGCCCCTTCTTGGACTTATGCATTGTGGCTATAGGGAAACCTTGTGAACAAAATATCTGGAGAACCGCTTGCGCTAAGCTCAAGATTTTTGGCATACAGTTTGGGTCTATTGTGTCGATGACCTGATTACCTTTGACAAAATTCCGAAAAAATTTATTATGCGCCTTTCTCGACTTAAGCATTGTTGCTATGGGGAAACATTGTCAACAAAATATCTGGAGAGCCGCTTAAACAAGGCTCACGATATTTGGCATACAGTTTGGGTCTAATGTGTAGATGACCTGATTAACTTTTGACGAAATTCCGAATATATTTAATGGAGTTATGCCCATTTTTGGACTTATGCATTGTGGCTATAGGGAAACCTTGTGAACAAACTATCTTGAGAACCCCTTGAGCTAGACCCATGATATTTGGCATACAGTTTAGGTCTAATGTGTAGATGACCTGATAGCCTTTTGACGAAATTCCGAAAATATTTAATGGAGTTCTGCCCCTTTTTGGACTTATGCATTGTGGCTATAGGGAAAGCTTGTGAACAAAAAAGCTGAAGAACCGCTTTAGCTAGGCTCATGATATTTGGTATACAGTTTAGGTCTAATGTGTAGATGACCTAATTAACTTTTGACGAAATTCTGAAAACAATTTACGGAGCTATGCCCCTTTATGGACTTATACATTGTGGCTATAGGGAAACCTTGTGAACAAAATAACTGGAGAACCACTTGAGCTAGGCTCATAATATTTGGCAGACTGTTTGCTACTAAGGCATAGATGACCTGAATAACTTATGTTTAAAATCTGTTAGTATTTGACAGGTTTATCTTTATTGCAAATGATCATGAGGTACTGTTTACTGTCCCATTTAAGGACAAGCATATGGTTGAGGGCATATTGTTTCACAAACACAATTTCTAGTATCTTTTCATTCGGACTTGTCCTTGTGGATTTATGCCCCCTTTTTGACTTAAACATTGTGGCTATAGGGCAACCTTGTGAACAAAATATCTGTATCTGATGTTCTGTATAAAATATGAATTTAATTGGCCTTGTTGTTTCTTCGGAGATGTTTGAAATTCAGATGGTCATTAAATCATTGAGACCTTCAGCCCATGTCATTGGATGACCTTTGACATTCATCGAGGTCCATGTAAGTCCTATTTCATAAACTATGATTGAATTGCATACAAGCATTATTTTACTTTTTTCCCATTCAAATGCCTTAGGGATCGAATTGAACTTGCCGTAAAGTAGGTCAAGGTAAACCTAGGGGCATTATTATTAATATACCTTTTGTAGGACTCTAGTTCTTTTTGCTGTCTGCTATGCTTCAAGGCCTCCTGTCTTATGGCTCTCGAGAAGATTTTTTATAGAGATTTTTTAACCTAATATGGACATGGCGGCCATCTTGGCTATGTGACACGACAAATTATATATACATTAGTTCCCTAGATGCAAAGATGTTCCATATAAAATATGACTTCAATTGGCCTTGTGGTTTCTGAGGAGAAGATGATTGAGATTCTAATGACCATTCAGTCCTTGTGACCTTCAACCAAGGTCATTGCATGAACTCATAGAGATCCATATAAAAATAGAAATGCAGGGAATGCTCAGGAATCGATACAATTAACCCGCAGCTCCCATCAGAGAAACCACAGGGACAGAATCACAAACAAGAAGCAAACAAACCCTAAACGAAACACCAACAGCGGAAAGCCAAAAAGATCCGCCTTTGAACGGTCAGCGAAACGAATTCCCCTTTAGGTGGGGGAGCTAAATCGATTTTATGACGCCACAATCTTTGTCCTTACTTCCGTCGCTATTTAGACAAATTTCTTCAGTCCGCATGAAGGCCTCCAAACTCACCAGTGCACCTAAAAACAAACAACCACAGAGATGAAACAACGATGAGGTCTCGACAGCAAAAAACCACTGAAATTCTGGAGCAAAAAAAAAAAAAAATAGTTAGACTCCGATAAGTCCTATTTTCATTTCATTAACAGTGATTGTATTGCATGCAAGCACTATTTATCATTTTCCCCATTCAAATGCCTATGGGACCAAATTTGACCTTGCCGTAAGTTAGCTAAGGTCAATCCATGGTCATCATTTATATTAATTTTGGAGGATTCGATTACCTTTTGCTGTTCGACAAGTTTCAAGGTCATCTGACCTATGATACAGGGGAAGAGGATTCTAAAATGTTTGCCTAATATGGGCCTGCCGACCATCAAGGTCATGTGACCTGAACCAATTATAAAGGCTTACTGCGAATTAAAAACGAACTAATTCTATGTAATTTTTGCTTCATGGCTGATGTTCTGACTCTGGTCGGGCCCATCGGAGTCAAACTGTTGGTTTTCGTTTGCTTCAGTATTTCAGTGGTTTCTTGCTGTCGGGTCATCACCGTTGTTTCATCTCTATGGGTGTTTGTTTTGTGTGTTCGAGGAGATGTTGCACTGATGAGTAAGGAGGCCTTCATGCGGAGTGAACAAATTGTTTGTCTAAATCGCGACGGAAGGGCGAGGACTGTGGCAACGTATAATCGATTTAAGCCCACCCGCCCAGTGGAATTTGTTTCACTGTCTGTTCCAAGGTTGTTCTACTGTCGCGGAAAAATTTTGTTATGGTTTATCTTTGAGTGTTTGTATCACCTATGTAATTTTGTTTTGGATAGCCAATTGGCCATTTTCTGGGTAAGTAAATGTCATTTTGGCTTTCCGCTGTTGATGTTTTTATTAGGGTCTGTTTTTTCACGTTTTTGTTTCTTTTTCTTTGTTCTCTGATTGGAGCTGCGGGTTAATTGTGTCGATCTCTGATCAATGCCTTCACTTTTATTCTGTATTTTAATGTGTTTTTGTTTTGAACATGTTTTTGTCAATAAAATTGTCATGTTGAAACTTGCACTTTATATCATAATTCATTTTAGATGCTCAAAAAAGTCAGTTCTGTATTTTTGAAGGTACTTAATGCCAAAAACTTACAAAAATGTACTTAATTCGCGAAATTACTATGGGGAAATGCAAAAGAGACACTGGGTAGAGTCGGAAATTAAAAATGGTAGGGTCAGTGTTTAATTTTTTCTTTTTTTCTTTCATTGTTACAAATAGTCGAGTTTATGGGTCTGAAGCAGGGTCGGTCGGGTTACATCACGAAAACACGCCTCTATAATCATGACCTCCTTGAACCCATTTTTATATAGTAAAAACTGGGGTTCACAGGGGTAAACCTTATTTTCCTTATTTCGGTTCTAAAATATAGATTGTGGGTACTCGTTAGAACCACCTCAACGAGGCGGTTCTAACGAGCACCCACAATATATATTTTGAGCAGAAGTTAGAAAAATATCACAATTTTTCCTCTTAAAATTTTCATTTTTTCGTAGATAAAGTTTACGATGTATTCGTATAGGCGTGCGTTCGTAATGTAGCTGAAACACGACTATTTTTATTCTATTCTATCATGGAAGGGAGTCAATGTTGCCGGATGTTCGCCTCTAATTGAGTACGTAGCAGTGATTACGAGGTAGCTGTGATTGAAAAAAAGACGAACCAGAAAATTTATGAAGAATTGTTTGAGGTTTACGGAGAGACTTCATCTTCATATTCAACTGTTAAAAATTGAGTGGCTGCTTTTAATCGTGGTTGGGTATCGTTGGAAGACGATCTTCGTAGTTGAAGACATGCGAGTGCTACTGATTACGTCACCGTCACCACTGAAAATCTAGCGGAACTATTAGTGCTTATCGCTGCGTGGTGACTATGTGGAAAAAGAAGTCAAATAAGGCTCGAAGTAGGTAAGGCCAGATACTTATTGAATGACTCTCGCAGGGTAATGGTTAGAACCGCTTTAACGAGGCGGTTCTAACAAGTGCCCACAATCTATGTTTAAGCGCAAATAATAAAAACAATGTATAACTCTGTAATAAAAGTGGAGTTTATTGGGGTCATACTAATAAAGGTGTGTTTGCGTAATGCATTCATGCATAAATATGTTAATCTACGCACACCGTGGTATACAGTTGACTCTTCCACTCTCATATGTTAGACAGGTCCATTTTGTTTTTCAGGGGCGGTGTTGGGTCTGTTTTATTTATTTATATTGTTTTTTTATTCTATCTGTGTAGACCCTGATCCTACATATGGCGACGTCTGATCTGGGTTTACACTGCTTGCCATTTACGGGTTTCAATGTAAATATAATGTTAATAGAAATAATTCAAATAAAATACAGATTCTACACGAAAGAGCATGGCTTAATATGAGCCCCGCCAAGCGAATTTGTGTCTTCGAGCATTCCGTCATGACACATTTTAACTGCGCATGCCCAGCCATTCAGAGGGGCCAGGGATATGGCTTTCTGTCTGAAGGTTCATCTTTATTCACTGCTTGTATGAGCGAGCAGCGAAGGTTCTGGCGAGACTGCGCGGATGCGCAGGCTCGCCTGAACCTTCGCTGCTCGCATAGGCGATAAGTACCAAAATCGCTTGACGGGGCCCATATGATGTCGAGTCTGACAATGTGTACAAAAGACTGCCGTAATTCTTTGATCTTTAAGAACACCCGTATTCTAAACAAATATTTTATAGACCCTTCTTTGTTTGCAAATATATTACATCTGTAGTTGCAGGGAACGTTTTCTTTCAATGTCAGGTACGGCGTACTATTTAATTATAAACTGAAGTATTGCAATTGTTGTCATTTCGTTTTGTTCAATATGCAGCATTTGATTGCCATAAAATTTGTAGAAGATATTGACTTTTTAAAACGCGAGTCCGTTTGTTTGATCATCGCACCCTAAAACCGGGAAATGATTTTATATATATTTAGGTTTTTTTTTTCTTTAGAGAGGTAGATGTTTGTATTTCAAATGAACTCTGAGAACTCATTTCAAAGGCTCAAAAGGTGTTAAATTCGGAAATTCGATTGCATAATTGACTGCAAAGGAACAACCGCCTTAGGACGGCAGGCAGCAAAAAACTGGCTTGGGACTTCTAGCCCGGAACTTGGTCACTTTCATTCAAAAACTGAGGTACACGGAAGGCGAATCATAGCGGTCAGTTGGTAAGTCATGTGCCTTTATTAAAACGATACAAAGCGTATATTAAGAGACGGTGCAACCGCAGTCTTGGTACTGTTTTTCAGTGACTCCACATGCAATTACCTCAACAAATGAAAAAAAAATCTATTGCGGATTAGATGTTATATACGCAAACGGATGAACCGCACATGCTTACTATTTGTTAAATGTGCTATTCAAAATGGTGCTTATGGCGCTTGCTGTTGTATTTTTAATCTGGTTGAAACCAATTACGAATGTCTTATCGGGTAATGCCTTATCGGGTGATGCCTTATTGGGTAAGATTTTTTGCTATATTTTATTTGTAGACATGTTTGACCATTCTTCTTTTTGTTTGTGTCGTTTCCTTATATTTTATTTTTGTTTTATCATTATCATTACTATTATAATTGTTGTTGGTGTTGTTGTTGTTATTCTTGTAAACACAGCCTTGAAAACAATTTATTATGATTATTGTGTTTCCTTAAGTTATATTGTATTTATCGCTTATGGACCTAACTGTTGGTGTTTTTTTTTCCAGTATTTTACTAGTTTCTGGCTGTCGAGTCATCATCAATGTATTATCTATGTGGTTGTTTGATTTTTGTGATCTCGGAGATGTTATACTGATGAGTTGGGAGGCTTTCATGCGGACTGAACAATTTTTCGTCTAAATCGCGAAGTAAGGGAGAGGATCGCGGCCGCGTAAAATCGATTTAAGCCCCCCCCCCCCCTCCACACATAGTGGAATTCGTTTCACTGACCGTTCCAAAGCGGTTCTTCTGCCGCGGTTTATTTTTGTTATTCTTTGTCTTTGAGTGTGTGTATCGCCTGTATTTTTTCTTTTGGATAGCGAATTGGCCATTTTGTGGGAAAGTAGCTGTCCTTTTAACTTTCCGCTATTGAAGTTTCCATTAGGGTCTCTTTTTTCATGTTTGTGTTTTTCCCCTTTGGTGTCTCTGACGGGAGCAGCAGGTTATTTGTATCGATTTCTGACCATTGCCTTCACGTCTGTTCTCGAGCATGATTCATTAAACGTTAGGAAAAGTGTTTTCATGCAATTTTTGTGGGTGTGAACAGATCACAAGTAGATATTACATAATGATCAGTCACTGCGATGTGTTTATCCAATGGCATAGGCCCATTATACGTTTTTTTATATTTCTTTCGAGATCATCGAAGCCATAGCAATGGGCATTGATCCAAGGACGACTGATCAGACCGAATTTGCCAAAACTGGCTATTCAGATGAAGAATTTCCGATTCTTCATTTTCCTTTTTGTGTGCAAGTTCTTTAACACCAATGGCACAATTTATAGCTTATTCGCATGCGCTTGTGTATGTACCCCGACGTCTGATAGGATAACGTCAAATGTTTCTGCAATTAATTTTTCAGATCATGTCCCTGAACAACTGAATGTTTCACTGTCATGTTTAGACCGTGAAGTAGAGTGCTGTTGAACACAGATTGGTTTGCACCTGAATGACTTCGAGACAGAGGAATTGATTTGGTTTGATTAGTTTTGGTTTAACGACACGCCAATTCTTGTGGGTCATTTTATGTCGTCTCCCAGGGAAGGAGACGATACAGTAGAACAGTAGAGTTGGTGCTAAAGGGCAAAGGAGAAAAGCAAAATATATTGATATGTAGAAACAGACGAAATAACAACATTCCCACCCTACCCGTACCTGATGCAAGGACACCAGGCATTGACCATCTTTAAGCCAATTTCAGCATGGACACCCTGGTACGAAGGGAGTAATTACCAATTCACTACCAACATTCAGCAAATGCATTTAAAATAGAAGTGAAGGCAATGGTCAGAAATTGATAAATTAACCCACGGCCCCATCATAGACACCAAACGGAAATAACCACCAACATGAAACACACATACCCTAATGGAAACGACAGAAGCGGAAAGCCAAAAGGACAGTTATTTTCCCATAAAAGGGCCATGTGGCTAAAAGTATCCAAAACAAAATAATATAAGCGATACAAACACTCAAAAAGACAAACCATAACAAAATAAACCGCGACAGAAAAAAACACATTGGAACGATCAGTGAAACGAATTTTACAGGGGAACTTAAATCGATTTTACGTGGCCACAATCCTCGCCCATACGTCCGTCGCGATTAAGACAATTAATTTGTTCAGTCCGCATGAACGCCTCCTAACTCGTCAGAACAACATCTCACTGAATACAAAAATCATATAACCACAGAAATGAAACAACGCTGAGGACGCGACAGCAAGAAACCACTGAAATGCTGAAGCAAGAGAAAACCAACAGTCAGACTCCGATGGGCCCGATAAGATGCGTAAATTAGTGGAATCGTATATTATATAATAGTATTGTGGGAAAGTTACTGTCATTTTGGCTTTCCGCTGTTGATGTTTCCATAGTGGTCTATTAATTTCATGTCTGCGTTGCACCTCCTTTGGTGTCACTGTATATATCACAATACAATATCGATATGTAGCAGAGCTATCCAGCAGATGTTTTCTTTATTTCAGTTGGGGAAGGACGCTGTTCTTACGCCGCTGGTTGTATAAGTAAGTGGATTCATATTCGCATAGTTATTATACCGCCGGCATACGAAGTATGTCAGGGGTTTTATTGCTTTCGTCCGTCCGTCCGTTCGTTTTTCTGTTCCTCCGGCCGTTTGTCAAATATTACGTCAAAGGTTTGCGTGAAACCTTTTGATTCATCATATCTCTGTAACCATATCTACTTATCTTCAAATTCGGTACAGGTTATCCCCAGGTAGTCGACTTCCTTCCTTGCCGTGGCTCTGGGGGCTCAATTCCCACTGGGCAAATTGCCGCTGTGGTCTTTGTACCCACTGGGAAGAGCTAAAGGGATCCTGGAGGTTGAGGGTTACCTGAGATGGCGCTGCTTCAAGTACCCAACGCGCCTCTTCGGCCTGACTTTTCGGTGTAGACAGGTGGCCGTGCGGTCCGGCACGGTCAATCGGCTGATCGCGCCAAGCCCTAGAGATAACTGTTTTGCTTTCTTTTCCATTTTTTAGTATCTTTCCTGACCCAAACCATTTGCCCATTTACCCTACCTTTTTCTTTCTTTTTATTTCTAGAAGGTGGTGGCCAAATGGACCAATCGTATAGGCATTTTGTTTATGCGAGTATATTTCGCGTGTATCTCTAACACCTGCGAGTTGGATAACCACTCCATCATGGTGTTCCCTTGTAGGGCTCAAAGGACGGCGGAGAGCACTTGGGACGAAACGGATTTATTCTTCATGAGGAATTGAAAAAATACCCCCAACGCACCTAAACGTAAAAAGACGAGGATTCATCCGAATCGTATGATCCCAGTCATCAGTCTAGTCAACAGTATAGTCAGCAGTCTGCAGAACCAAAGCTGAGCAATTTTCCACGCTTCTTGGTTATGACATCACACGATGATACACGTACGGTGTCAGATTTATCCCATTTCGTAATCGAAAAGAGTATAGTGTCCATTGCCGGACATCCAAAAAGCATAAAAAGCTGAAGTCGGGGGATCGCCACTTGGAAGTCCAGAGAGAACAGCAGGTTAAAAGGCTGCTTGGTACTACAAAGTTATTCCATCTCAACGTCAAAGTATCGTTGCAAAAAACACTTAATTCATATAAGGGTGTCATCCGCAGCCCAGAGCTACGTCCGAGCAGCGATACTGAAATTATCGCGAATTTGAGAGATGAAGGCATCATTGGTGTACGTAACATCCAAGTTCGTACAGATGGTGTATTGAAGCCAACAAGTACATACGTTTTGACATTTAATACACCAGTTCTGCCCAAGAAAATAAAAGTTGCATATTTGTCTGTTAACGTAGTGGTGTATGTACCAAAGCCTCTCAGATGTTATCATTGTCAGGTTTTTGGTCACCACGAAAGCAGATGTCAGAAGAAACAAATGAAAATAAAAAATGAGGTCCTTTAAGAGCAATGAAAACATTCATAAGAATGAAACTGTGGTGAAGAAAACTGTCCAAACTGTGGTGAAGAAAAACATGTCGATAGGCATCAAAACTGCAAGAATGAGGCCAAATGCGTCAATTGTTGTGGCAAGCATGCTGTTTTCTCTCGAGATTGTCCGGCATGGAAAAAAAGAAAAAGAAATACTCACTGTCAAATATCAAAGGGGGATAACTTTCCAAGAAGCGCGGAAAATTGTTGAAGAGCGATACACAACACCAACCACCAGTTACGCCAGCATCACAAAGGGTGCTTGTGTAAAAGTTTCCAGCCCCGCAACACAGACTGTTGAATCATGCATAGCTGAACTAAAACAATGTGGTGCATGGAGTAAATCCACTCCAGCACCACAAAGTTCAACCAGTGTATCAAATGGCGCAATCCAGGTTGCTCCGCATTGGTCGACAGCGACTTACCTAAGCCAGCGCCGCATGTAAAAGAGATTGGTGACTCAGGTCGAACCAGTAAATGATCGGAAGATCCGATCAAAGAAATAATGAAAAATGTTTTTTTGAAAAGCAGCAACAAATACAACAATTATCTCAAAAACAAACCGACAGACAACCTGAAATGGAACGAGACAATATAAAATATCAGAACAGATTCGGATCTTTGAGTGACAATGATATGGAGTACACTGAATTTCCATCACAACGAAGTGGCAATGACAGATCGACAGGTCAACAACACCGCGAGGTGGTGGTAGCAGATCTATATCACCGAATGCACCTCCAAAATAGTTTCTAGTCTTATAAATATCTCTCCATAAAATGGATTTAAAACCCAAAATAAAACAATGGAATTACCGAGGTCTTAAATCAAATTATAATGAGCTATTATTACTTATTTTTTTATTAAACCCATCGATTTTTTGTTTGCAAGAAATCTTTATAAAAACTGATGACAACATTGATGTCAGGGGTTTCAATACATATAACTATATCTATTCTGATTGTAACAAACCATCTGTTGGCAGTCCAATTTTTGTTAGATCATGTTTACCACAAAGAGAGAACAAATTAAAAACAGACCTACAAGCTGTAGCAGTATCGGTTTCTCTGGATAAAGAAACTACAATTTGTTCTTTATATATACCACCTTCATTTTCTTTAAAGTAGAAGTAAAACAAAGATCAGGAATTGATACAATTAACTTACTCCACCCATAAAAGACACCAAAGGGAAAGAAATACAAACATTAAGCGACCAGACCATAATGGAAACCTAAACAAAGCCCGAACATCTTGCATATTGCGGGATCAACTTCCATCGCCATTCATTTAAGTTGGCAACTTCAATGGTCACAACATTCTATGGGGTTGTAAAGATAACAATAACAGGGGAGCTCTTATATAAGATTTTATAGCAAAGAACGATCTTTGCCTGATGAATGATAAATCTTATACTTACCTTCACCCTACAACAGGTCATTTGTCTTCCTTGGATCTCGCTTTGTGTCACTCATCTCTCTTGTTGGACTATGTCTGATCTGTATATGATGATCAGTGCGGACGTGATCACTTCCCTGTTATAACTGAGAGCGTAAACGAACAAGGTGAGGTTTGTAGCCTGAAATGGAAAATGAATAAAGCCGACTGGAAAGTATTTCATAATTTATGTGAAGAAGAGTTATCAGTTGATCACTTAAATGAACCATCTGACATTGTTTCTGATTTCAAAGATTCGCTTATTAAAATATTAGAACAATGCATTCCAAAGACCACTACTAATCCTAAGAAAAGCAAGACTTGGTTTAATCATTACTGTAAAGAAGCTATCAAAAAACGCAAACTAGCTAGTCTGGCCCAGAAAACATGTACACTCCATATTTTTCAGTTCTGTGGTGTATTCGTTGCTTCCAAAGGATAACCCTTTTATAGAACATATTTAACTTCACTACAGCTGGTGTGTGGGAATGTGTGGCGGCGGTAAAACGTCTCCCTGCCCTACATCATAGTGTAGATTATATTTTCTTGTCCTTTGGGATCATTGATTCCATTGTGGAATTTTGAAAATAGCTGAGGGTCACTGATGAGGCCTAATTGGCCGAAACTAGCTAGTCTGGCCCAGAAAACATGTACACTCCATATTTTTCAGTTCTGTGGTGTATTCGTTGCTTCCAAAGGATAACCCTTTTATAGAACATATTTAACTTCACTACAGCTGGTGTGTGGGAATGTGTGGCGGCGGTAAAACGTCTCCCTGCCCTACATCATAGTGTAGATTATATTTTCTTGTCCTTTGGGATCATTGATTCCATTGTGGAATTTTGAAAATAGCTGGGGGTCACTGATGAGGCCTAATTGGCCGAAACTAGCTAGTCTGGCCCAGAAAACATGTACACTCCATATTTTTCAGTTCTGTGGTGTATTCGTTGCTTCCAAAGGATAACCCTTTTATAGAACATATTTAAATAAGTTCTGCATAAGTCCAGCATCAGAAAAAATAAACGACGTAAAAGGTTTTGGAGCTAAAGCTCGACGAACTATCCGAGCTTCAAAACGAAAGTCATGGAGGGAATATGTTTCAAAATTGAACTATAAAACCCCCATTAAAAAGGTTTAGAATATGGTTCGACAAATATCTTGAAAAACAAAGTCCCCAGTTACACACACTAGAATACTGGTTTTGATACAAAAGCTTCAACTAAGAAAGATATTTCAGATACACTTAGTAGCACATTCTTGAGAAATTCATCATCGCGAAAATATTCTGACACTTTTAGAATTTTCAAAAAGGACCAAGAGAGTCCACCTCAAAGTTCAGGGGTGACAGGTTGTGCCCCCCTCAAACTCCATTCAGAAAATGGCTTAACTTTCTGCAAACAGTGTAGGCCCTGATCAGACGCCCCTTTCTGTGGCGTCTGATCTGGGCCTGCACTGTTTGCCAATTGCCCGTTTTGGGGTTTCTGGTACAAAATGAACAGATGTGTATACCTTTACTAGGATAAACATTTCAGTCTGGCACTGCACTGTCTAATTTTAAACCTCTAGCATTCTTGGCTGTAATTAGTAATTGTAGTAGTTTTTATTTCATTATTTATTTCCATGAAGTAGAAATATTTAGTGCTATTAGTAGTAGTGGTGGAAGTAGTAGATGTGACATTGACATTTATTTATTTATTTATTTTGTTTTTCAAGAACAAAATATACTATGTATTAATATGTTTAAGGACCAATAACAAAATTCATAAGTAATCCATAAGTGGATTATAATGATTAAACCCTTCTTATCAGAAGTCATTATCTGATTTTATCAGATCCATACCATCACCTTAACAGCCTTAATCCCCTGAGGTTCAAGTGGTCATTTACTGGTAGGTGATAAGAGAAATGGTTTGTGATATATGATATCATGGAGTATTATAAGTTTGATTGAGATCTAGCAAAGCAGATGAACTTAGAATCTTCGTTTGCCATAGAAAATATTTTTATCATTCCAATACATCACTAAGAAAACACCAGATAATAAATCTGATTTTTATCTTTATATTACTGGCCAAAACATACATTGTGGGAACTCGTTATAACCGCGTCAGTGAGGCGGTTCTAACGCGTACCCACAATCTATGTTTTTGGGCGGAAATATAAAGAAAAATGAATAAGTGGGAACTTGTTAGAATCGCCTCATTGAGACAGTTTTAATGAGTACCCATAACCTGTTCATGGCTTTAACATGGCTATTGGCAGTTGACTAGTTTGTCTTTTTTTATTTCTGCTTCAAACATTATTAAGTGGGAACTTATTAGAATCGCCTCACTGAGACAGCTCTAATAAGCTTCCACAACCTGTTCATAACTAAACTGGCAATAATCACATATTTTGTTTTATTTCGGCTTCTAAAAAAGGAAGTTGGAATTTGAAAGAACAACCTCATTGAGTCAGTTCTAACGAGTACCCACAACCTGTTTTGAACCATCTGCTGGTAATTTTAGAAGTCAAATTTTCAATTTTTCAAACAAAATGGAATCTAATCAGACTGTTCCTCTTGGAGAAGTCTGATCAGGGTCCACACTGATTGACTATATGCATAAATATGTTTGACAAGTTTGAAAATATGTTTTGAAAAGTTTACCAGAAGAGTAGCAGTCTAGCAGACAACATAAACAAATGACAATTTCAGATGCAGTTTTTCATTAACCTGCTGAATAATTAACCCATAAGATGTCAATCACAACAATTTTGTCTGCTTTGTCGTCTGCTTGAAACTTTGAAAGTCAATTTTGCAAACAATGTGGGACCTGATCAGACTGCTTAGAGTCCACACAAATTACTTCACATATTGCATTCATTTAAAATTCGCAAACTGAATGACAGTGTAGATTCAGATCAGATGGTCATCTGATCTGGATTTACATTGTTTAATGTTAAGCAGAGTAAGGATTAATTAAATGACAGGTATCCTACAGACATTGTCTATTCCCACATAAGGGGCCAATAAACATCTTATGGTAAATGTTGTTGCGTTTTATTTCTCATTTCCACATTTAACCCATATATGCCAAGCGAATGTAGGACAAAACGTCCCATGGACAAAACGTCCCATGCCTTTTTTGATCAGGTGGACAAAACGTCCCATGTCATTTTTGCAGGGTGGACAAAACGTCCCACATCAGTTTTTCAGGGTGGACAAAACGTCCCACACGATTTTGACAGGGTGGACAAAACGTCCCATGGTAATTCGACAGGGTGGACAAAACGTCCAATATTCTTAAGGTGGTGTTAGGGAGGTGGATGGCTGATACATTCCTTTAGTTTACAATTCAGAATGTGTTAATTGTAATTAGTAAAAATACTTTCTCAGTTTGTAAGTTTGTACTAATTTCTGGCCCCCGCCCACTGGGGCTTGAAGAAATAGATTGGGCTGCATGATGCTTCCACGCACAGCTGACACTCTCCCCACACGAGTACTGGTAAATCGCTTTGAGGTTCTAAAGTGGTGCGAGTCCGACCGCCCATGCATATAAACCCTATTGGTTTCATTGGGTGGCAGGGCTTGAGAAGTCGGGTAAAAGTCCCACAAAATTGGAAGCAACGTCTCCAAAATGACCTATACCATGCTGACAGGGACGTTAAACCTCAAATCAATCAAACAAACAAATGTACTAATTTCATTTCAATTAGTTATCAATTAGATAGGTCTTTATTCCTAATCAGAATGTGTTAATTGTAATTGGTCCAAATAATTTCACATTGTGTATGATTGAGCTAATATCATTTCAACAAACAACAATTAGTTATTTATTAGATAGATTGGACAATTTCTTTGTATTAAGTATAGTGATTCCATTCTAATTGAATATGGGACGTTTTGTCCACCCTGTCAAAAAAGCAAGGGACGTTTTGTCCACCCTGTCAAAATAGTGTGGGATGTTTTGTCCACCCTGAAAAAATGATGTGGGACATTTTGTCCACCCTGAAAAAATGATGTGGGACATTTTGTTCACCTGGTCAAAAATGGCATGGGACGTTTTGTCCATGGGACGTTTTGTCCCATTTGTGGGACAGCGGCAAAAAAATTTAGACTCAGATCGGATGCCCCGTCAACACTTTTTATGTCATTTTGAAATGGACCCCTCCAAACTTATAAAGTAGAAGATTCCATTGTCATATATGGGTTAAAGAAAGGTAATATCGAATATCACAAGCTTGGGCACATAACTTAATACAACTTAATACTGTAGAAACATATGCGTGGACGGTGAAGAATCAGATCACGGTGTTTTTTTTATTTTTATTTTTTATTTTTTTTTTACTTGAGATCTAACGTCCCCGTCAACACTATGTCATTTTGGAGACGCTGCTTCCAATTTTATGGGGCTTTTACCAGACATTGAGATGAAATGACACTTTACCTGGACATGCTTAGTCCTTCTATATTCACATTAGAAAATATTTTGGCTCTGAAAATATTTTAGAAATTCTAGAAAACAGATATACAGTTTCAACCAATGTGGAGAAATCCCGAACTCAAAAGAAAGTATAGAAAAGATGGTTGATAAAATGTAGAATCATTACAAAAACACGCCTGTTCAAATACTTTGTAAATTTTACCCACGAAAAAAAAGTATGTTCTCAGATAAAACAAAAGATATTTGTCTTATTTCTGCACAAAACATGGCCAACTTTATCTGACATTTAATCTATTCACTAGTTCCCTGATAGTCACACTACAAGTCAATATTGGATTGTCTCCCTTTGACTAAGGCCTATAATAGGTACCTGTTGTGTAATCTCAACTGTGTTATAAGCCGGCTGTGTGTGAAATCAGTTTCGCTTTTATGACCCCGGGGGATACTGAACGAGAATAACACATGTCAATTGATGGAATGAAATATTCTTCTTTATATATTAGAAAAAAAGAAGAAGGAAAAAAACTTAATAGTTTATGGTGGGTATCAGTTGAATTATTTTAATTGACATTGTTTAGAAATGCCACATATTCACAAGTCCATGTAATGAAAACCCCTTTAAACCCTACTTTACATTGAGAAACCTATATTACAATTTCTAATATCTGCACTCATAGATAACCGTTTGTGAGATATAAATTGCCATTTTGGAGATACGAAAAAAAAAGAAAGAAAAGAAAAACACTATGTCACGCGAATATGCTATCTTAATGGGGCCTATCTAATAGGCTGAAAAAACCTGCTGAATTAAGCAGGCTGCGGATCAGCAGAAAGTGACTAAAACGCTGATCTGCTGAAATGTAAATGTAAATATTACTTTATTTTATTGTTTTGGGCCACAATACTGGCCGTGCCTATTGATAATATATTTATTTATAACATTTAATAATTATTAAATTTGTTTTACGTCACAAACATTAATATTGTTGTAATATCGAGTATCGGGTTGTATGCCAAAAATACAGACAGTGCTTTGCTGAAGATTTCGAATTAAAAGTTTTCCAGACATATTACTGGTCGCATATTTTAAAGCAGTTGTATAGAAGTATATATTTTCTAATGTTGTCTGCAAGGTTTACGTACCGGCCAGTGAAATAACTGTTATATCGAGCTACATCACGAAAGCATGGCGATATAAATTTGACCCCTTAAACCCCACTTTCTTATAGTAAAACTGGGGTTTGGAGGGGTATAAATTATTTTTCTTACTTCTGCTAAAAACATAGATTTTGGGCACGCGACAGAACCGCCTCGCCGATGCGGTTCTAACGAGCACCCACAATCTATGTTTTGATGAGGAAATATGAAAAATAACACAATTTTTCATCTGAAAATTTTCATTGTTTGGTGGTTAAATTTACAATGTATTTGCATAGGCGTGTTTTCATAATGTATCCGTTAAGACGAGAACCTTGAGTCTGAGTTGTAAGCAAAGAAATACAAAGGAGATACTCTTACTGATTTTAATGCGGATAAATCTGTCTTGACACAATAATGGCCGATTATCTATCTGTCTATTTAGTGACCCAGTAAGCCTTATCATGCCATCATTGATAAACAACTTCGCATAATACAAGTCTAGTTTTTAGTTGTTCACAAATAATATTCATCTTTCTTTCTTTCTTTCTTTTTTATTTATTTATTATGAAATATTGTTATATTCTCATTTACGCTGATATCACAGAGTTTGAGCACACGTAAGAACGCCTCGTTGAGGCGATTCTAATGAGGTCCAACAGTCTATATTTTTAAACCAGCAATAAGAATACTTTATTATTCTCTTTCCCATGAAGAGGTAATTGTGGCGGCCTGTGCTGCAAATGTCTGTTAGCTAGTTTATATGTTTCTCTTCCTTATTTTTTTTCGGGCAAAACGAGTAAATCTTTCTTTTTTTCTTAACGGTACATCTTTGACGATAAGTTCATCATATGCGCTCTTTCTATCTTTCTGCTCAAGTAGATGACGCTCGTCAATATAATCGTCCATGATGGATTGTTAATCGATCAATACATTGAGTAAGCACACTTCCGACTACCTGTTGATAATCGAATTATCACCAAGTATCGTGACGCGCGCTGTTAAACACAGTAGTCACTAGACCAGTAAGTGGCAACTTGACCTGTAGTTGTATTTAAAAGTGAGTGAGTGAGTGAGTTTTAGTTTGACGTCCCACCAACAGCTAAGGTCATACGGAGACGGGACCTCGGTTTAAAGACTCATCCGAAAGTCTGGAGAAGCCCGGGATCGATCCTGCGATCCCTGGTTTACAAGGCGAGTAGCGTAACCACTGCACCACGAAGGCTTCTGTTGTATTTAAAAAGTAATATCATATACCTAGAATAATTCAGCTAAAATGAACAATTAAGACTCCGGGTCTCATCCGAGATTACACTTCTTGTTTAAATAATCACCGATTTATCATCACGATAGCAAGTCTGTGTAATGAAAACCCTCTAACCCCCACTTATATAGAGAAAAGTGGGGCTTCGGTGATATACATTATTTTCTTTATTTCTGCACCAAGACTTAGGTTGTGGGTACTCGTTAGAACCAACCGCCTCAGTGAGGCTGCTGAAATGCTGAATATTACATTTTTGTTGTTGCTGTTGTTGTTTTTGGGCCACAATACTGGCCGTGCATTTAGATAATATAATTATTTACAACATTTTTTATTTAATTTGTTTTACGCTGCAGACATAGAATGATATTGTTGTCATATCGAGTTGTACGCAAGAATTACTGAATAAAGACAATGCGTTTCTGAAGATTTAGAAAGTAAAAGGTTTTCCTAGACATATTACTGGTCGCACATTTTAAAGCAATTACTGAGTTTCATGCGGGCAGATCTTCATTGACACAAAAATCTATCTATCTATCTATCTATCTATCTATCTATCTATCTATCTATCTATCTATCTATCTATCTATCTATCTATCTATCTATCTATCTATCTATCTATCTATCTATCTATCGATTAGGCCCCCGCCCACAGGGCTTGAAGAAATATATGGCCGTTAAACCTCAAATCAAACAAACAAATCTATCTATCTATCTATCTATCTATCTATCTATCTATCTATCTATCTATCTATCTATCTATCTATCTATCTATCTATCTATCTATCTATCTATCTATCTATCGTTCATGCATATAAACCCTATTAGTGTAATTAGGTGGCAGGGCTTGAGATGTCATTTCATCTCAATGTCGAGTAAAAGTCCCACAGAATTGGAAGCAACGTCTCCAAAATGACCTCTACGGTGTTGATGGGGGCAAATTAAAGACGTATGTTGTCAATGAAGCGTTTCCAGCAATCATCATAAACCTTTTCTTCTGTACAAGACATAGGTTGTGGGTACTCTATAGAACGGCTCTAGCAAATCTTGGATAATATGTATTTGTCTGTTGAAGCAATTGAAATAAATTTCAAAGCAACGGTTCTAGCAAAAACCTACAACCTATAAGAAGGTACTATGTCAAACGGATGTATTCTCGTAACTTGGACTCAGTATACATGTATATTTCACGGCCCCCGCCCATCGGGGCTTGATGGTTTTTCGGTGATGTGGTCTCTGGGATTCTATCGTCACCAGCAGAATGAAAGCAAGACCCCACAGCTCAAGTCCCATTACTTTTCTTACCTAACAGACGCTGCTAATAAGGACTGGGACACATCAAGCTCAGAATCAGATGACAGTGAATCAGAAAATGTCTGAGTTTGATATATGTAATATGGTTAAGAATAGTAGTCTAGAAGGTAAAGGGTATGGAGATACACTTCAGGCTGCCAGTGCTGCCTAACAGAAGGATAATGAAGAGGTTTATTTTAGTAAACAATTGAAAAATGCATCCTAGTCTTCAAAACTGATGTTACAAAACAGTACCCAAGATAGGGTTATAAAGATAGATTGTCAGGTGTAAAAGTAAATCTGAGGTTACAAAGCAATACCCAATGTAGGGTAACAAAAATACATTATCGTGGGTAAAGGTACATTTGAGGTTACAAAACAGTACCTTAGATAGGCTTATAAAGATAGATTGTCAGGTGTTAAGGTACATCTGATGTTGGAAAGCAATACCCAAGGTAGGGTTATAAAGATAGATTGTCAGGTGTAAAGGTACATCTGATGTTACAAAACAGTACCTTAGATAGGCTAATAGAGATAGATTGTCAGGTGTAAAGGTACATTTGATGTTAGAAAGCAATACCAAAGGTAGGGTTATATAGATAGATTGTCAGGTGTAAAGGTACATCTGATGTTACAAAACAATACCCAAGGTAGGGTATAAAGATAGATTGTCAGGTGTAAAAGTACATCTGATGTTACAAAGCAATACCCAAGGTAGGGTTATATATTGGATTGTCAGGTGTAACGGTGCATCTGATGTTACAAAACAGTACCTTAGATAGGCTTATAAAGATAGATTGCCAGGTGTAAAAGTACATCTGATGTTACAAAACAATACCCAAGGTAGGGTTATAAAGATAGATAGTCAGGTGTAAAGGTACATCTGATGTTACAAAACAATACCAAAGGTAGGGTTATAAAGATAGATTGTCAGGTGTAAAAGTACATCTAATGTTACAAAACAATACCCAAGGTAGGTTATAAAGATAGATTGTCAGGTGTAAAGGTAAATCTGAGGTTACAATACAATACCTAAAGGCGGTATAGAATATGGTACCCAGATCAGCGAATGAATAATCTTGCTGGCATTAAATATACATCATCACTATGAGGTATTTGTAGGTTGGTGGGAAAGTAACTGTAATCATCATCTGAATTACCCCACCTATTGTCAATTCTGAGTCAACTGAACCATAAAATGTAACCTAAATCCACCGGTTCTACACTGCTTTTAATTGTGCTGATAAAAATACTAGTATTGACCAAGAATCACCATTGTTTGTCCTCTATATTACCAAACATTTTAAAATATTTAATGATTAAGGGTAAAAATAAGCAAATGTATCTTAACGTTTGGTAAATACATTTAATCTTCAAAACTTGCAATATTGTTTTGAAAAATGTGCCTAAATATCATTTCAGACATCCCTCTGTCTGCATAAGGAGAAAAATTGGTAAAATAACACACAAATAATAACAAAAATTAACTTTAAAAATAGACTATAGTGATATGCTAAGTTACCCCACCCACATTTAAAGGCCTGTAGCTCGAAAAAACGGATAATTGTGCGCGAAAAGAGGTATACCATAATAAAGCACTTATGATGGGCTATTCATCTGCCAAAAATTAAAGGATTTGGTAGGGGTCCAAAAAAGCCCCAAATAGGCACCCCCCCCCCCCCCCCCAAATTTTCTATTGTGGGACTATTACGTCATTTTGAATTCATAGTGACGCTATAATTTTTCAGTTTTGAGAGGTTATAGCCTCATTTAGAATTGTTCCATATAGACACTATAAAAATTGTGGGATTATAGCGTCATCTAGAATAACTTCTGCTTCGTTTATTTTTTGGGGATTTCTTCCATAGAAATATCTTTATGAGAAAACAGTATGTGGATGCAAGGATTCTCTTCTGTAAGGTTTTAACTTTATCACTTGTGTCAGGGGTACTTCAAACCACTTCTTCTTCATTATGTTTGTTGGAATAATAATGGGCTGTGTACCGATCAGGTCAACTTATATGGTCAAGGAATCCATCTGTTTGATCAAGTTGTCAACATCAGTTTCCATCGGTTCCTCCTGCCGGATTTCAGAGCAGTCCATCGGTTCTTCTGTTGAAGCTCTTTCAATATCCATCATCATATTGAAAATGTAGCTGATCACTTTCCCGTGTTTAGCTACATGCGAACGGCACTGGTCCAGTTTCACGGGTGTATCATCCAGTATATTACGCATGAGCCAAGCTGTTCTTTTCATCTCATATCGAAAAGATATAAATGTATTATATCTTCTCAGCCTCATCTGGATGCCATCTTTTTTAAGGGGAATGGGAAAACCGTCATGTCATGTTTTAGTATTACCCAAAGGAAGGTAATTCTACTCTTCAAATAGAGATTCGTTAACATAAACAAATCAAGATTGCCCGGATATAGTGGTGGAGGGATGGCCTGTCGCTAACAACGTCGTCGTTGTGTGACGGCTCCAATATGTTAACACGCTTAAGCAGGAGCTTGGTGGTACCAAGGCCTATGGACTTCAGCCTTTAGCTGAAGAGAGAGTTATAGTAGATAAACATATTTGTCATTCAGCCACCAAGTTTGCTGTGTGTGTTACCGAAGGCCAAGACAAGCTTCCTACGCTACACTGGTTACCAAAACTTCATAAAAGACCTTACAAAGCACGGTTTATTGCTACTTCTAGCTCTTGCACTACCACTGAACTTTCTAAATTATTAACTTCCTGTCTTACTGCTATTAAAACGTATGTGATTAAATAATGTGATAAAGTCTTTGAAAGATCAGGAAGAAACCTGTTTTGGTCTATAAAAATCGAATGAGGTTTTAAATAAATTGAAATCCAGACATTTTCGTGCTTCAAGTCTGTCTACTTACGATTTTTCCACTCTTTACACTACACTTCCTCATAATCTTATAAAAGAAAAGCTTAATGATTCAATTGAATGGGCTTTTCACAGAGAGGATTCCCTCTATCTTGCATGTTATGTCAGAAATGCATTTTTTACTTATAAAGAGCATAAGAATTATACACTTCGGTCATGTTAGAAAGTGTGTGATGCCCTCATCTTTCTACTTGACAATATTTATACTAGATTCGGTACTTAGTTATTTAGACAAATTGTGGGCATTCCGATGGGTACGAATTGCGCACCTCTTGTGGCTGATCTGTTGTTTAATTGTTATGAAAGAGACTTCAACTTGAAATCCAGACATTTTCGTGCTTCAAGTCTGTCTACTTACGATTTGTCCACTCTTTACACTACACTTCCTCATAATCTTATAAAAGAAAAGCTTAATGATTCAATTGAATGGGCTTTTCACAGAGAGGATTCTCTCTATCTTGCATGTAATGTCAGAAATGCTTTTTTCACTTATAAAGAGCATAAAAATTATACACTTCGGTCATGTCAGAAAGTGTGTGATGCCCTCATCTTTCTACTTGACAATATTTATACTAGATTCGTTTGATCAGGGTCTACATATTGCTTACAGTACAGGAACTTAAGGGTGAGACGCCGAAAAACGCAGCGTCTGATCAGGGTCTACACGGTTTCCTTTACTGTACAGGAATTTAAGGGTTAAACGGAACAGTCTGAGTCCCCGTTCAGGCACATTTTGACAATCTGCATTCAAAGACAATCGATCCACCAGTTTTCTTAGTGCTTTGATTTAATATCATTGTTACAAAAACATCGCATTTCTTCTCTATTCTGTCATGAATTCATACGCACGTCCACACCCACAAAATTTATTGAGACATCTTATTTATACGAACTACTTATTATTTCTGTATTTTTCATAAAAAAGACACTTCAAATGTTGCTTAGGCTTTGTCAAACTACCAGCGTATTTCCGTATTTTTCAAAAGTATATCAATCATTATGCAAACTGCGTACTTTGTATGTATTTTTCAAAATTCATCCTTCTATACACAAACGTTTTGCTGCGTAACCTTTGTTGAACAAGCTATTATTTCTTGTGTACTTTCAAACATACGTTCTTCAATACATACGTATTGCGTAAACTTTGTCACACCAGTTGATTATGTTTTCCGTATTTGCACACAAGACGGACGTAAATACGCGCTGTATTGCCAGTGTATCAGTTTGTATGGGTGTAAATTCGCACTGCGTATTTGTCATAATTTTATTCATTTTTTACTGTGATGGCCAATGCGCTATCGCGCTAATGGTACATTCTCTTTCCTGGTAGACTGTTGAGGATGTTGTTGCAGCTTCAGGTTTGAGGAGAGCCTGCTGTTGCATTATCAACAACGTTCATTGCCTCCATTTCTATTTTATTGCACAGAGTTTGTTATCTATTGCAAGGTCCCATTCGCCTTGCCATTCCGACAATACGTATCTGTTGATAAATGGTTTAAAATTATTAAAAGAAATCTGAAAAGCAGATTGAACAAGATTGAGGGATTCCCTTGCATTCTTGTCAGCATACTCATTGCTGACAATGTCAATACGGCTAGGAAGCCAACAAAATAGGGTTTGGTGTGTTTTAGAAATTTAGCGATGTTTTTGATCAGTTTTTGTATTTGAGGACTTTCTAGTGTATACCGCGACAGAGGTAAGGGCAAGGATTATGGCCATGTAAAATCGATTTAAGCCCCCCCCCCCCAGTGGAATTCTTTCCACTGACCGTTCCAAGGCGCCCCCCACGTATTAGACGTCCTGCCTTTCCGTGGCCCTGGGGCCTCAATTCCCACTGGGCACATTGCCGCTGTGGTCTCTGTGCCCACTGGGATGAGCTAAAGGAAGTACCACCCGTTTGCCGTGGGTGGCGTCATGGAGGGATCCTGGAGGTTGAGGGTTACCTGAGGTGGCGGTGCTTCAGGTGCCCAACACGCCTCTTTGGCCTGGCTTTTCGGTGTAGACGGGTGGCCGTGTGGTCCGGCACGGTCAATCGGCTGGTCACGCCAAGGTCTAGAGATACCTCTTTGCTTTCTTTTCGATTCTTTAAATATCTTTCCTGATACCAACCATATGCCCATTTACCTTACCCTTGTCTATCTCTTTATCTCTAGAAGGCGGTGGCCAAACGGACCAATCGTATAGGCATTTTGTTTATGCGAGTATATCTCACGTGTATCTCTAACACATACGAGTTGGTTAACCATTCCATTATGGTGTTCCATTGTAGGGCTCCACGGAGGGCGGAGAGCACTTGGGACGAAATTAGGATTTTTCCTTATGGCAAATGGAAAAAAATAACCGCAACCACGCACCTAACCGCAACACACCTAAACGCAAAAAAAGATGAGGATTCATCCGAATCGGATGAACACAGTCAACAATCCAGTCAGCAATCAAATCAACAATCTAGTAAGCAGTCTACTGAACCAAATTTTGACAATGTTCCGCGTTTCTTGGTTGTCTCGTCGCTTGACGATACACGAACTGTATCCAGCATTTCTCCCTTTGTAATTGAGAAAAGTATTATCCCCATAGCCGGACACCCTAAGAGTATGAAAAGGCTCAAATCAGGTGACCTTCTCTTGGAAGTCGAGAGAAAACAGCAAAGTAGAAGTAAAACAAAGATCAGGAATCGATACAATTAACTTACTCCGCCCATCAAAGACACCAAAGGGAAAGAAACACAAACATTAAGCGACCAGACCGTAATGGAAACCTAAACAAAGGAAGGCCATAAGGACAGTTACTTTCCCACAAAATGGTCATATGGCCATCCAAAATAAAAAGACAACAGTAAGTAACAAACAACAAAATAAATAAATCGCCACCGAAGAACCGCCTTGGAACGGTCAGTGGAAAAATTTCCACTGGGGGCTTAAATCGATTTTGCGTGGCCTGTTGTAAGCCTGCTAAGCACCAATAAACTCTTTGATCTTCAGGTTAAAGTCTCTCGCCACAACATGTTAAATTCGTCTAAGGGAGAGATTCGCAGTCCAGAACTGCGCCCTTGTACAGATGAAGAGATCGTCGATAACTTGAAAGATCAAGGCGTAATTGGTGTTCGTAACATCAACGTCCGTAGAAATGGTGTACTAAAACCAACATCTACTTATGTGTTGACTCTTAATACACCAATTCTACCAAAGAAAATCAAAGTAAGATATCTTTCCATTAACGTAGAGGTATACATCCGAAATCTTCTTAGATGTTACTCTTGTCAGGTTTTTGGCCATCACGAAAGCAAATGTCAGAGAAAAAAACTCTGTCCTAATTGTGGTGAAGAAAAGCATGTTGATAATCACCTCAACTGCAAGTTTGAACCAAAATGCGTAAATTGATATGGCAAACATGCTGTTTTCTCCCGAGACTGTCCGGCGTGGAAAAAAAGAAACGAGATACTCACTGTCAAATACCAAAGGGGGATAACATTCACAGAAGCACGGAAAATTGTCGAAGAGCGATATACAACACCAACCACCAATTACGCCAGCATCACAAAGGGTGCTGGTGTAAAATGTACCAGCGCCGCAACACAGACTGTTGAATCATGCATAGCTGAACTGAAAAAAATCTGGTGCCTGGAGTTAATCCACTCCAGCACCACCAAGTTCAACCAATTTTATCAAATGGCGCAATCCAGGTTGCTTCGGATCGGTCGACAGCGACCGTACCGAAGCCAGCGCCGCATGTAAAAGAGAAACTCGACTAAGGTCGAACTAATAAGGGATCGGAAGATCCGAAAAAGCAAATGTCTAAAAAACAAACAGATAGACAACGTAAAATGGTAAGAGACAATATAAAATTTCAGAACAGATTCGGATCTTTGAGTGACAGTGATATGGAGTTCACTGAAACTCCACCATCACCAAGTAGCAATAGCAGATCGAGGTCAGCAACACCACGAGGTGGTGGTAGCAGATCTATATCAACAATTGCAGCTCCAAAATGGTTTCTAGTCTTGATCTCTTCATAAAATGGATTTAAAACACAAACTAATACAATGGAATTGTCGAGGTCTTAAATCAAATTATAATGAACTCTTATTACTTATTTCGTTATTAATCCCATCGTTTTTTTTTGTCGCAAGAAACTTTTTTAAAAACTGATGACAACACTGATATCAGGGGTTTCAATACATACAGCTATATCTATTCTGATGGTAACAGACCATCTGGTGGCAGTTCAATTTCTGTTAAATCATGTTTACCACAAAGAGAGTTCAAATTAAAAACAGGCCTACAAGCTGTAGCAGTATCGGTTTCTCTAGATAAAGAAACTACAATTTGCTCTCTGTATATCCCACCCTCATTTTCTTTAAAGCCCGGACATCTTGACTCATTGCTGAGACAACTTCCATAGCCATGTCTTTTAGTTGGCGACTTCAATGGTCACAATATTATATTGGACTGTAAAGATATCAATAACAGAGTAGCACTTGTTGAAGATTTTATTGCAAAAAGCGATCTTTTCTTGATGAATGATACATCTTATACTTAACTTCACCCTGCGACAGGTCATTTGTCTTCTATGGATCTCTTTTTGTGTCACCCATCTCTCCTTTTGGACTATGTTTGGTCTGTTCATGATGATCAGTGCGGAAGTGATCACTTACCTTGTATAATTGAGAGCACAAACGAACCAGATGAGGACTGTTACCAGAAATGGAAAATGAATAAAGCCGACTGGGAATTATTCCATAATTTATGTGAAGAAGAGTTATCAGTTGATCACTTAAATGAATCATCTGACATTGTTTCTGATTTCACAAATATACTTATTAATATATCAGAACACTGCATTCCAAAGACCTCCACAAATACTAAGAAAAGCTAGCCTTGGTTTAATTATGACTGTAAAGAAGCTATTCAAAGGCGCAAACAGGCTCTTTATAGTACATATCTAAAGTTCTGCAAAAGTCCCACTTAAGAAAAGCTAAACGAGGTAAAAGTTTTTAGAGCTAAAGCTCGGCGAACAATCCGAGCTTCCAAACGAAAGTCAGGGAGAGAATATGTCTCCAAATTGAACTACGAAACCCCCATTAAAAAGGTTTGGGAAATGATACGAAAATTTTCAGGAAAAACAAAGTCCCCTAGTGTTACACAACTAAATACTGGTTTTGACACAAAAGCTTCAACTAAAAAAGATAGTTCAGATACTCTTGGTAGCACATTCTTGAGTTATTCATCAACGCGAAATTATACTGACACTTTAAGAAATTTCAAAAAGGACCAAGAGAAAAGAAATCTAAACTTCAAATCCCTCAATCACGAAGAATACAACAAACCTTTTAACTTATCCGAACTAGTTGAAGCCATTGACAAATCACATGATACGGCAACCGGCCCCGATAAAATTCATTATCAGATGCTTTAGCATCTGCCAAAAAGTTCTCTTTCATTACTTTTAGATATCTATAATAATATTTGGGAAAAGGGGGTCTGTCCAGAGAGTTGGCGTTTTGCTACTGTTGTACCAATTCCAAAACCAGGGAAAGATCATGCAGAACCTACGAATTATCGACCGATAGCTTTGACAAGTTGTTTGCGTAAAAACATTGGAGAGAATGATAAACAAGAGATTAGTCTGGTACTTAGAGTCCAACAACCTCATTTCAGAATAGCAGTCAGGTTTTCATTCGGAACGTAGTACCAACGACAATTTAATAAGACAAGAAACATTTATACGAAATGCTTTTATTAACAAAGAACACGTAAGTTTTTTTAGGTGAGCGTGTATTTCAAGTGCGCGTTAGATCTACCCTGTCAGATCTCTATGAACAAGAGCAGGGTGTCCCACAAGGTAGTATTCTCTCAACTACGCTATTTAACATCAAAATAAATAATATTGTACAATGTTTGGACGACAAAACAGACTGTTCATTATATGTTGATGATTTTTGTATATGTTACCGTTCAAAAATATGAAAACAATTGAACAAAAGTTATAACAAAATTTGAAACAAATAGAAGAATGGACTTATATAAATGGCTTCAAGTTCTCCAAGTCGAAAACGCAGTGTGTTCATTTTTGTAAGCTACGGAAGAAACACGACCATCCTTCCCTGTTTTTATACGGATCACAAATTCCTGTCGTTGAAAAGCCAAATTTCTTGGGGTCATATTTGATCAAAAGTTATCTTTTATTCCCAATATTTAATATCTTAAAGCGAAATGCTTAAAAGCTTCGAATCTTTTAAACGTTTTAGGTCATACAAGTTGGGGAGCAGATCGGTACACTTTATTACATCTTTATCGGTCTCTTATAAGATCTAAATTAGATTATGAGTCTGTTGTTTATGGTTCTGCCAGAAAGTTCTAATTTAAATCTTTGGGTACTATCCATCACCAAGGCCTTCGTCTGGCTATGGGGGCCTTCCGTACTTCTCCAATATGAAGCCTTAATGTGGAAGCAGGTGAACCATCTTTAACTTTCACCAAAGAGAAACTTTCTCTTCAGTATGCTATCAGACTTGCTGCTAATCCATCTAACCCCGCATTCAAAATTTCATATCCACCTGAATTTGTAGATAATTATGAAACTAAACCCACAGCAATCAAACCTTTTGGATTACGTATTTTACCACTGCTAGAAAATTCAGATATCGACCCTAAAAATATTCAAAAACATGAATCCGCGGAAGTTCCATCTTGGTGTATTAAAAAACCTAATATTCTGTTTGACTTACATGATGGCAAAAAAAACAAAAACGATTCAAATCCAATACAGCTCAAACAAAACTTTCAGATACTGCAGTCACGTTACACTGATTACCAGCAAGTGTATACTGATGGTTCCAAAGAAGAAGATGAAGTTGGTTGTGCGTATGTTTCTAAAGATATGCACCAAACCTTGCGCCTTCCAGATGGTTCATCTATTTTTACAGCAGAAGCCAAAACAATAGACCTAGCTTTAGATTTTATCAGTTCTTCAACAATTCAAAAAGCAATCATATTTTCTGATTTACTTTTTTGTGCTTAAGGCTTCAGACCATTCATCATCCAAAAATCCTCAAATACAAAAAAAAAAAAATGATCGAAAAACATCACGAAATTTTAAAACTCACCAACTTTTGTTTAGTTGGCTTCCGAGCCATATTGGCATTGTCGGCAATGAGTATGCTGACAATAAAGCAAAGGAATCGCTCAATCTTGATCCGTCTATTTTTAAAATTCCTTTTAATAATTTTAAACCATATATCAACAGATACGCCGGCCTCAGTGGCCCAGTCGGATGCGCGTCTGACTGGTGATCAGGAGGACGCGGGTTCGACTCCCGCCGGGGTCGGCAACATTCTTTCGTGGAGATTGATCATGAAATCTTTTCTACGGTCATTCTCTCCCTTCCGCTGATTCAAGAAGGGCAGTTGTCAGTTTCTGGCGAAAGAATGTGCACTGTACTGGTTAACCGCTTACGTATAAGCCTGCCCTGGAAAGTGTTGATAGGTAAACTGACCGGCTCAAAAATGACCTAAATAGTGTTGATTGGGCCGTAAAACTCCAATACAAACAAACAAACAATATCAACAGATACATCTTGTCAGAATGGCAAGGCGAATGGGATAGTGAAATAGATAACAAACTTTATGCCATTAAACCTTGCGTCGGAACAAAATGCTCTCCTCCACAGTTTTCCAGGAAAGAGGATGTAATATTAACACGATTACGCATTGGACATACTAGAGTTACTCACTCTTATATTTTAAATGGTGATGATCAACCTACTTTTGTAGGCTTTGATCAGCCTTTCACTGTAAAGGCTGATATCTTAATTGACTGTGACGACTTTTCACCCTCCCATAACATATACTTCAAAGCTGACACTTTGCGACAATTGTTTCAAGATGTACCTGTTGATAATAATATTTTATTCTTAAAAGAAATGGGACTCTTTCATAAAATTTAACTGTTTCAGATTTTTATACATATCATACTGAAATTTTTACTTTTAGTATCCTCATAATTCTTTATGCCGTTAAGTCATTAACCGCTTGACGCTTATGACCCACAAAGAGGGTTGACGCGTCGTTAAACACGAAATCATCATCATCATCATCATCATCATCGTTTCAAGGCGGTTCTTCTATGGCGGTTTATTTATGTTGTTGTTTGTTACTTACTGTGTGTATCACTTGTATTTTTTTGTTTTGGATGGCCATTTGGCCATTTTGTGGGAAAGTAATTGTCCTTTTGGCCTTCCCTTGTTTAAGTTTCCATTATGGTCTGGTCGCTTCATGTTTGTGTTTCTTTCCCTTTGGTGTCTTTGATGGGTGGAGTAAGTTAATTGCATCGATTCTTGATCTTTGTTTTACTTCTACTTATTGGATGCTGAATGATCTAAAGCCTTAAGCACAAAAAGTGAATCAGAAAGTAAAATTGCTTTTTGAGTTTTGAAGAACTCATAAAATCTAAAGCTTGGTCTATTGCTTTGTAAATAGATGAATCAGCTGGAGAACGCAAGTTTTGGTGATCGCCCATCGGGGCTTGGAAAAATAGATTGGGCTTCCACGCAGAGCAAAATTTGACCATACACGAGTACTGTTAAACCGCCTAGAAGGACTAAGCCTGCCCACTCAAAGCGGTGTGAGTCAGATCGTCCAATGCGTATAGGCCTTCTTGTTTCATTGGGCGGCAGGGCTTGAGCATTCGTTTCATCTCAATGTCGGGTAAAAGTCCCACACAATTGGAAGCAACGTCTCCAAAATGACATAGATAGCGTTGACGGGGACGTTAAACCCCAATTAAAACACAACAAACAAGGTTTGGTGGTTATCTTTAGAAACATACGCACAACCAACTTTATCGCCTTCTTTGGAATCATCAGTATAGACTTTCTTGTAATCACTGTAACGTGACTACAGTATCTGAATGTTTTGTTTGAGTAGTATTGTATTGATTCGGACTTTTTCCATCATGGAAGTCCAACAGAAAAGAAGGTTTTAAATACACCAAAATGGAAATTCGGCAGTTTCATGTTTTTTGAATATTCTTAAGGCCGATACCTGAATTTCTAGCAGTGGTAAAATACGTAATCCAAACGGTTTGATTGCTGTGGGTTTAATATCATACATATCTACAAATTCAGGTGGAAATGGAAGTTTGAAAGCCGCTTTATATGGATTAGCAGCAAGTCTGATAGCATATTGAAGAGAAAGTTTTTTCTCTGCGCGAAGTTAAAAATGGTTCACCTGCTTCCACATAAAAGGCTTAGTACGTTTTTTTTTTTTTTGTTTTACGGCCCTTTAAGATTATTTCACTCATATCAAGCCGATCGTTAATCAGAGGTGGGCGAAAACCGGAGAACCCGGAGAAAAACCACCTGACCTTCCGTTGCAGAACTTGGCGTCTCACATGTGACCCATGCAAGGCTCGAAACACAGTGGTGAGAGACCTAATGATCAAAGGTCAGCGCTCTTAACCACTAGGCCACGGAGGCCCGTGGCTTAGTACGGGAGAAGTACTGAAGGCTCCCATAGTCAGACGAGATCTTAGTGGAGGATAGTATCCAAAGATTTTAAATGGAACTTTCTTGCAGAATCATAAACAACAGACCTATAACTTTGTTTGTTTGATTCGAGATTTAACGTCCCCATCAGCACTGTGTAGGTCATTTTGGAGAAATAGCTTCCAGTTCTGTGGGACTTTTACCCGACTTTGAGATGAAATGACAAATCAAGCCCTGTCGCAGAATGAAACCAACAGGGCTTATGCATGGATTGTCCGGTTCGCACCGCTTTTCCTGGGCAGATTAACTTCATGTTTTACTGCAATCAAAATACATGTGACAAAATATTGCGCCAAAGTCTTTGAAACATCGGGTAGAAATCTCTTTTAGTCTATAAAAATTCTAATGAAGTTTTAAATAAATTGAAATGCAGACGTTTTCGTGCTACAAGTCTGTCTACATATGATCTTCCACCCTTTACACTACACCTCCTCAAATTCTTATAAAAAAACTTAGTGATTTAAATGATGGAAGACAGCATCTATCTTACATATAATGTAAAACATGCTTTTTAGCTCACCTGACCGAAGGTCATGGTGAGCTTTTGTGACTCTGAGATGTCCGACGTCGTCGTTCGTCCGTAAACTTTTCTCGTTAACACTCTAGAGGCCACAGTTTTGATCCAATCATCATCAAACTTGGTCAGAATGATCATCATGACAATATGTCGGTCAAGTTCGAATATGGGTCATGTCGGGTCAAAAAGTAGGTCACCCGGTCAAATCAAAGGAAAACCTTGTTAACACTCTAGAGGCCACAATTTTGGTCTAATCATCCCCAAACTTGCTCAGGATGATCAATATCTCGGTCAAGTTCGAATATGGGTCACGTCGGGTCAAAAAGTAGGTCAGTAGTTCAAACCACAGAAAACCCTTGTTAGCACCCTAGAGTCCACAGTTTTGGTCCAATCATCCTCAAACTTGCTCATCGGAAATGGACTCTATAAGCGTGTTTGCTGCCGTCCAAATCATGTCATATCTTGTACCTGTATATGTATGTATGTAAACTTGTTACTTCTGAATAATAAATATGTTTAAACCAAACTTGCTCTGAATGATCATCCTGTCAATATCTCGGTCAAGTTCGAATATGGGTCATGCCGGGTCAAAAAGTAGGTAAGTAGGTCAAATCATAGAAAAACCTTGTTAACACTCCAGAGGCCACAGTTTTGGTCCAGTCCTCCTCAAGCTTGGTCAGAATTTTCATCCTGACAATATCTCAGTCAAATTTGAATATGGGTAATTTCAGGTCAAAAAGTAGGTCAGTAGGTCAGATCATAGAAAAAAAACTTGTTAACACACTAGAGGCCACAGTTTTGGTCTAGTCATGCTCAGAATGATTATACTGACAATAATTACGGTCAAGTTCGAATATGGGTCATTTGGGGTGAAAAGTAGGTCAGTAAGAAAAACCTTGTTAGCACTCTAAGTGGCCACAGTTTTGGTCCAATCATCCTCAACCTGGCTCAGAATGATCATCCTGACAATATCTCGGTCAAGTTCGATTATTGGTCATATCGGCAAAAAAAACATAGTTCAGTAGGTCAAATCATAGAAAAATCTTGTTCACACTCTCGAGGCCACAGTTTTGGTCCAATCATCTTCAAACTTGCTCAAAATGATCATCCTGACAATATTTCGGTCAAGTTCGAATATGTGTCATGTCAGGTAAAAAAGTAGGTCAGTAGGTCAAATCAATGAAAAACCTTATTAACACTATAGAGGCCACAGTTTTGGTCAAATCATCACCAAACTTGCTGAGAATGATCATCTCTACAATATCGAGGCCAAGTTTGAATATGGGTCATGTGGGGTCAAAAAGTAGGTCAAATTGTAGAAAAACATTGTTTACACTCTAGAGACTGCAATTTTGGTATAATTTTCGTCAAACTTGCTCAGCATGATCACCTTGACAATATCTAGGAAAGGTTCGAATATGGGTTATATCAGGTCAGAAAGTAGGTCAGTAGTTCAAATCATTGAAAAATCTTGTGAACATACTAAAGACAACAGTTTTGGTCCGATCATCATCAAACTTGCTCAGAATGATCATCTTGACAATATCTCGGTCAAGTTCGAATACCAGTCAGGTCGGGTCAAAAAGAAGGTCAGTAGGTCAAATCATAGAAAAATGTGAACACTCTAGAGGCCACAGTTTTGGTCTGTTGGTGATCAAACTTGCTCAGAATGATCATTTGACAATATCTCGGTTAATTTCGAATATTGGTAATGTCTGGTCAAATCATAGAAAAACCTTGTTAACACTCTAGAGGCCACAGTTTTGTTCCAATCATACTCAAACTTGCTCAGAATAATCATCCTGACAATATCTCGTTTAAGTTAGAATTTGGGTCATGTGGGGTCAAAAAGTAGGTCAGTAGATCAAACCATAGAAAAACCTTATTTACACACTAGAGGCCCCAGTTTTGGTCCGATCATCATCAAACTTGCTTAGAATGATAATTTTGACAATATCTTGGTCAATTTTGAATATGGGTCATGTCGGTTCAAAAAGATGGTCGGCAGGTCAAATAAAATAAAACGTCTGGAACCCTCCAAGAGGCCATAGTTTTTGTCCAATCATCATAAATCTTGCTCAGAATGATCATCTGGACAATATCTCAGTTAAGTTCGAATATGGGTCATGTCAAATCAAAAAGTAGATAAGTAGGTTATTTTGTCATAACCGTTTGAGATAGAGCCTTCCGATTTGGCATGTAGATTCCTTGTGACAAGGGCTTCCCACTCATATAAAAATATTTGACCTGTGACCTTGACCTGTGACCTACTTTATCATAACTTATGAACCATATGAGATAGAGAATTTATATTTGGCATGTATGATCCTTGTGACAATGTTTTCCCAACCATTCCAAATTTTTGACCCATCGCCTTGACCTTTGACCTACTTTCTAAAAACTTTTTAAGCATTTGAGATACAGCCTTCATATTTGGCATGTAGGTTCCTTGCGACAAGGGTTTCCTATTCATACATTAAATGTGACCTTTACCTTGACATTTGACCTACTTTATCATAACTTTTGCACCATTTGAGATAGTGCCTTCATATTTGGCATGTATGTTCCTTGTGAAAAGGTCTCCCCAACCATACCAAAAATTTTGTCTTATGACCTTGACCTTTGACCGACTTTGACATAATTTTAGATGGATTTGAGATAGAGCCTTCATATTTGGCATGTAGTTTCCTTGTGCCATACAAAAATTACGTGTGACCTTGACCTTGACATGTGACCTACTTTATCATAAATTTTGAACCATTTGAGGTAGAGCCTTCATATTTGGCATGTATGTTCCTTGAAGCAACGAATTTCACCCACACAAAATTTTTGACCTGTGATCTTGACCTTCGACCTTCTTTCTCAAACTTTTGAACTATTTAAGATAGAGCCTATATATTTGGCATGTAGGGTCCTTGTGACAAGTGCTTCCCAACCAAGCAAAAATTGTGACCTATTACCTTGACCTTTGATCGTTTTTGTCATAACTTTTGAACCATTTAAGGTAGGGCCTTCATATTTGGCATTTATGTTCCTTTCTGAAAAGTTTTTCCACTCATGCAAAAAATTTGACCTATGACCTTGACCTTGATATGTGACCCACTTAATCATAACTTTTGAACCATTTGAGATAGAGCCTTCAAATTTGGCATGTATATTCCTTGTGACAATGGCTTCACATCCATACAAAATATTTTATTTTAGACCTACCCCTTTGATCTACTTTATCATAACTTTTGAACCATTTGAGATAGAGCCTTCATATTTGGCATGTATTTTCCTTCTGACAAGGGACCTTTCTGTAATTTTTTGTTTTTGGTTTTACGGCCCTTTCAAGATTATTTCACTCATATCGAGCCGACCGTTAATTAGAGGTGGGCGAAAACCGGGGTACCCGGAGAAAAACCACCCGACCTTCCGTTGCAGGACTTGGCCTCTCACATGTGACCCGAGCGAGGCTCGAACCACAGCGGTGAGGGACCTAATGATCAAGAATCAGCGCTCTTAACCACTAGGCCACGGAGGCCCGTTGGACCTTACTGTATTACCTTCCATTTCATTGCTTCAGTGTGGATCAGGTTAGCGATCCAGGGCCATGATGGCCCTCTTGTTTCACTTCTGAAGAGCATAAAAATACTTTATGATCATGTCAGAAAGTGTGTGAAGCTTTCACCTGCTACTTGACAATATTTACAAAAGATTTGGTACGAAGTTATTTAGACATGTTGTGGGTATTCCGATGGGTACTAATTGTGCACCCCTTTGTGACTTTATGATGTCCCTTACTGCTGAAAAATCAATCTGAAACCATTGAAGCTTTTACCTCGACTTCTAGGTATTTGGATGATTTACTAACTACTGACAATACCTATTTCGATATTTTAATCAGTCAAATTTAACTCCCAGAACTTCCAGAAGTTAAGTTAAGTAAAGCAAATTCTTGCTGTCGAGTCCTCATCGTTGTTTCATCTCTGTGGTTGTTTGATTTTTTGTGTTCACGGAGATGTTGCATTGATGAGTTAGGAAAGTAGAAATAAAACAAAGATCAAGAATCGATACAATTAACTACTCCACCCATCAAAGACACCAAAGGGAAAGAAACACAAACATTAAGCGACCAGACCATAATGGAAACCTAAACAAAGGAAGGCCATAAGGACAGTTACTTTCCCACAAAATGGCCATATGGCCATCCAAAATAAAAACACACAAGTGATACACACAGTAAGTAACAAACAACACCATAAATAAACCGCCACAGAAGAAGCGCCTTGGAACGGTCAGTGGAATGATATCCACTGGGGGGCTTAAATCGATTTTACGTGGCCACAATCCTCGCCCTTACTTCCGTTGCATTTAGACAAATAATTTGTTCAGTCCGCATGAAGCCTCCTAACTCATCAGTGCAACATCTCCGTGAACACAAAAAATCAAAGAACCACAGAGGTGAGACAACGGTTAGGACTCGACAGCAAGAAACCACCGAAATGCTGGAGCAAAAGAAAACCAACAGTTAGACTCCGATAGGCCCGACCAGAGACAGAGCATCAGGCACCAACCAACATTACCTTGAATTAGATCTCTCTAATTCTCAATAAGCCTTTACGTTGGAGCCGTCATAAAATCTGAGACCTGACCCACCGGCGTGCAATTAAAGAGGGAAGCAAAGTTGCCAACCGTGATTGGGTTAACTACCATGCATGCAGTCTGTCGTATAACATCCATGTTGTACCCAATCTTTTTATACCGAAGAATGATTTTACGAAATTGGGTGCTGAAGTCATTGCGCTTATATATTTTTCTGAATTTATATACTAAGTCACCATAAAATTCGGGTTCCGATAGACCTTGTTGCAGAAGAGATTTAAGTCAAATATTAAATTTTGAAATTAAATCAGAATGGCGTCTGTAAAATTTTGAAAAGGCTTTAACTGACTTCAACACTCGTAATAAATTATTAACGGCTAAACTCCTTAATCAGGGTTATCGGTACCATAAACTACGCAAAGCCTTTTCAAAATTTTATAGACGCCATTCTGATTTAATTTCAAAATTCAATATTGGACTTAAATCTCTTCTGCAACAAGGTCTATCGGAACCCGAATTTTATGGTGACTTAGTATTTAAATTCAGAAAAATATATAACCGCAATGACTTCAGTACCCAATTTCGTAAAATCATTCTTCGATATAAAAAGATTGGGTACAACATGGATATTATACGACAGACTGCATGCATGGTAGTTAACCCAATCACGGTTGGCAGCTTTGCTTCCCTCTTTAATTGCACGCCGGTGGGTCAGGCCTCAGATTCTATGACGGCTCCAACGTAAAGGCTTATTGAGAATTAGAGAGATCTAATTCAAGGTAATGTTGGTTGGTGCCTGATGCTCTGTCTCTGGTCGGGCTCATCGGAGTCTAACTGTTGGTTTTCTTTTGCTCCAGCATTTCAGTGGTTTCTTGCTGTCGAGTCCTCACCGTTGTCTCACCTCTGTGGTTCTTTGATTTTTGTGTTCACGGAGATGTTGCACTGATGAGTTAGGAGGCCTTCATGCGGACTGAACAAATTATTTGTCTAAATCGCGACGGAAGTAAGGGCGAGGATTGTGGCCACGTAAAATCGATTTAAGCCCCCCAGTGGAAATCTTCCACTGACCGTTCCAGGGCGGCTCTTCTGTGGCGATTTATTTTATGTTGTTGTTTGTTACTTACTGTGTGTATCACTTGTGTCTTTTAGTTTCGGATGACCATATGGCCATTTTGTGGGAAAGTAACTGTCCTTATGGCCTTCCTTTGTTTAGGTTTCCATTATGGTCTGGTCGCTTAATGTTTGTATTTCTTTCCCTTTGGTGTCTTTTATGGGTGGAGTAAGTTAATTGTATCAATTCCTGATCTTTGTTTTACTTCTACTTTGCGTAGTTTATGGTACCGATAACCCTGATTAAGGAGTTTAGCGGTTAATAATTTATTACGAGTGTTAAATGCAGTTACATGACTACACACTCTAGCAAATCGAATTAATTGCGAAATATAAACGCCATAGGATGGCGCACGAGGAACATCACCATCAAAAAAAGGAAAATTTACAATCTCAAAATCAAAGTCATCGCTTTTATCATAAATTTTACACGAAACAAATCCATCTACAATAACGAGATGTAAATAAAAAAACGGGGCCTCGGTATCAGAAGAATTTGCTTTATTTAACTGAAGTTCTGGGGGGTAAATCTGACTGATCAAACCATCGAAATAGGTATTATCAATATTTAATAAATCATCTAAATATCTAGAAGTGGAGCTAAAAGCTTCAATAATTTCAGATTGTTTATCAATGGAAAGCGACAACATGAAGTCTCTTTCATAACAATACAAGAACAGATCAGCCACAAGAGGTGCGCAATTCGTACCCATCGGAATACCCACAATTTGTCTAAATAACTTAGTACCGAATCTAATATAAATATTGTCAAGTAGAAAGGTGAGGGCATCAAACACTTTCTGACATAACCAAAGTGTATAATGCTTATGCTCTTTAGAAGTGAAAAATGCATTTCTGACATTACATGCAAGATAGTGAGAATCTTCTCTGTGAAAAGCCCATTCAATTAAATCATTAAGCTTTTCTTTTATAAGATTATTAGGAAGTGTAGTCTGTATGCGGACTGAACAAATTATTTGTCACAATCGCGGCGGACGTAAGGGCGAGGATTGTGGTCGCGTAAAATCGATTTAAGCCCCCCCCCCCCCCCCACACACACAATGGAATACGTTTCACGGACTGTTCCAAGGCGGTTCTTCTGTCGCGGTTTATTTTTGTTAGGGTTTGTCTTTGAGTGTTTGTATCGCTTATATTATTTTGTTTTGGATAGCTTATTGGCCATTTTATCGGAAAGTAACTGTCCTTTTGGCTCTCCGCTATCGTTGTTTCCATTAGGGTCTGTTGTTTCATGGTTGTGCTTGTTTCCCTTGGTGTCTCTGACAGGAGCTGTGGGTTTTTTGTATCGATTCCTGATCATGGCCTTCACGTCTCCTTAGATCCTGGCGGTTTAAAGTACTCGTGTGGGTCAGTTTCAGCTCTGCGTGGCAGCATCTTGCACCCAATTTATTTCTTAAAGCCCCGATGGGCGGGGACAGCCCCATAATCTATTTTAGACCTTTTTAAAGACCGGTAAAGTGTAATTAGGTATACCGAGCTACTCCCAAAATTGTATGAACTAATACCTTCAAAAGTGTCAAAGCTTTTAAGCATTTCGCTTTAAGACAATTAATACGGGTAATAAAACATAAATTTTGATCAAATGTGACCCCAAGAAATTCGGCTTCTTCAACAACAAGAATTTGTGATCCGTATAAAAACACCAAAATCTTGTTTTGTTGGTCGTCGAGCCATATTGAAAGCAAGGGAATACTTTAATCTTGATCCGTCTCTTTTTAAGATTTCATTTAATAATTTTAAAGCATTTATCAACAGACATATCTTTTCGGAATCTCAAGGCGAATGGTACCGTGCAATAGATAACACCCTCCGTGCTATCAAACCTGGCGTTAGAACAAAATGCTCTCCTCCACAGTCTTACAGGACAGAGAATGTAGTATTAATGTGACGGCGCATAGGCCATACAAGGGTTACTCATCCTTATATTTTAATTGGTTTTGGTCGGCCTTCTTGTGTAGGTTATGGTCAGCCTTTCACTTCTCAACATACCTTAATTGACTGTGTGGACTTTTCACCGTCCCGTAACTTATACTTCAAAGCTGACACTTCGCAACAATTGTTTCAAGATGTACCTGTCGATAATATTGTCTTATATTTTTCATAAGGTTTATTTATTTACCTTTTTCAGATTTTTACACATTATCATTCTCACTTTTTTATTTTTAATATCCTCATAATTCTGCATGCCACTGGATCATAAACCGCTCCATGCGTATGACCCGCAAAGGTTGACGCGTCGTTAAACACGAAATCATCAAAGAGACACCAAAAGGAAGAAACACGAACATGACATATCAAGCCCTAACCAAAACATCACATCACTATGACATCCACTCCTTGTCATATATACCACTTTAAGCGATTTGTTGGATACTTAACTGATCCCACTGTTAAATGGATTTGCTTTAAATATAATACCCAAGTATTTTCATTCCGAAACATTTTGCTATAGACTATTGCAAAAAATAAAAAAAAAAAAACAGGGAGCGCCGCAATCTTAAGACGCAGCCAACTCCCGACACCCAGAGGAAGTGGAACCTAAAACAAGAAAAACTGCGAGGGTTTATGAAATGAAACATGCAGCCCTCTCGTCCCCTCGCGGGGTGATCAGACAGAAAACACTAAACAGCACTATTGTTCTGAGGTCATCCGTATTAACACTGAGGTCATAGTCAATAATCCCTTTTTAATGATGTCAGTTAATAAAAATGTCACTAATCAAGTAATTTTGTATTGACCCAGTTACAGGTTCTCGTTCAGCTTATTGGCCTCGGCCTCAGGTCAATGCAGCAGACCTCGGATCTGTAACTGGGCTGATACGAAATTTATTGATTAATAACATATAAAATAACATCTGAAGAGCATAAAAACTATACTTTATTGTCATGTCAGAAGGTATGTGAAGCTCTCACCATTTTACTCGACACTTTTTACAAAAGATTTGGTACTAAGTTACTTAGACAAGTTGTTTGTATTTCGATGGGTACAAATTGCGCACACCTTGTGGCTGATTTGTTCTTTTTTTGTCATGAAAAAGACTTCATGGTGTCCATTTCCGTTGCAAATCCATCTAAAATCATTGAAGGCTTTTGCACGACTTCTAGATATTTGGATGGTTTATTAATACATCATAGTGTAGATTATATATTCTTGTCCTTTGGGATCATTGATTCCATTGTAGAATTTTGAAAATATCTGAGGGTCACTGATGGGGCCTAATTGGCCGAAACTAGCTAGTCTGGCCCAGAAAACATATACACTCCATATTTTTTCAGTTCTGTGGTGTATTCCATGCTTCCAAAGGATAACCCTTTTATTGAACACTATTAAATATTGATAATACCTATCTCGATGGTTTGATCCGTCAGATTTAACACCCCCCCCCCCTCAGAACATCAGTTAAATAAATCAAATTCTTCTGATATTGAGGACCCGTTCTTTGAGTTACACCTTTCTATTGCAGATGGATTTGTATATTGCAAATTTTATGATAAACGCGATGATTTTGATTTTGTGATTGTAAATTTTCCTTTCTTGGACGATGATGATTTTCGTATGGCATCCTATGGCGTTTATATTTCGTATGTATTTCGGTTTGCCAGCGTGTCTAGTCATGTAACGTACTTCAACACTCGTAATAAATTGTTAACTGCTATACTTCTTAATCAGGGTTATCGGTATCATACAGTACGCAAAGCCTTTTCAAACTTCCGACTTAATTTCAAAATTCAATGTTGGACATAGGTCTCTTCTGCAATAAGGTCTTTCGGAACCCGAATTGTATGGTGGCTCAGTATATACGTTCAGACAAATATAATTGCAATGACTTCAGTACCCTATTTTGTAAAAAAAAATCTTCGGTATAAAGATATAAAAGATTGGATACAACATAAATGTTACATGAAAGACTGCATGTATTTTAGTTAACCCAATCACGGTTGAAAACTTTGCTTCCCGTTTTAATTGCACGCCGGTTGGTCAGGCCTCAGTTTCGATGACAGTTCCAGCGTAAAGGCTTACTGAGAACAAGGAGGAATCTAATTTAATTAATGTTGGTTTGTGTCTAATGGTCTGTCTTTGGTCGGGCCCAGCGGAGTCTTACTGTTGGGTTTCTTTTGCTCCAGTATTTCAGTGTTTTTTTAGCTCACCGTCACGTAGTGACGAGGTGAGCTTTTGGGATCACTTTTTGTCCGTCGTGCGTCCGTGCGTGCGTGCGTGCGTAAACAATTTCTTCAAACGACATCTCCTCCTAAACCACTGATCGGATGTTGACCAAATTTCACAGGAATGATCCTTAGGTGGTCCCCTTTTAAAGTTGTTCAAATGGTTCCGGTCCGTTGCACATCTAGGTCACAGGAGCCAAAAATAGATTTTTTTCACTGAATACTTAAAAATCTTCTTCTCTGAAACCACAAGGCCCAGGTCTTTGATATTTGGTAAAGGCCCAGGTCTTTGATATTTGGTATGAAGCTTCATCTAGGGGACCCGTACCAAGATTGTTCAAATTATAGTGCTGGGGCACAAAATGCAACCCCCCCGGGCCCTTTGGTTTAACATAGGCTTATATATGGAAAATATTTAAAAGGCATCTTCTCTGAAACCACAAGGCCCAGGTCTTTGATATTTGGTATGAAGCTTCATCCAATGGACCTCTACCAAGATTGTTCAAATTATAGTGCTGGGGCTCAAAATGCCCCCGCCCCGGGGCCCTTTGGTTTTACATAGGCTTATATATGGAAAATCTTTAAAAATCATCTTCTCTGAAACCACAAGGCCGTGGACTTTGATATTTGGTATGAAGCTTCATCCAATGGACCTCTACCAAGATTGTTCAAATTTTAGCCCTTGAGCCAAAAATGCCCCCGTTCCATGGCCCTTTGGTTTTACAAAGACTTATATAGGGAAAATCTTTAAAAATCTTCTTCTCTGTAACCACAATGCCTAGGTCTTTGATATTTGGTTTGAAGCTTCATCTAATGATCCTCTACCCAGATTGTTCAAATTATAGCCCTTGGGCCAAAAAGGCCCCCGCTCCGGGGCCCTTTGGTTTTATATGGACTTATATTGAGAAAATCTTTAAAAATCTTCTTCTCTGAAAACAAAAGACCTTTGATATTTGTAATAAAGCTTCATCTATAGGACCCCTACCAAGATTATTCAAATTATAGTGCTGGGGCCAAACATGCCCCCGCCCCGGGGCCCTTTGGTTTTACATAGGCTTATACAGGGGTAATCTTTAATAATCTTCTTTTCTGAAACCGCAAGGCCCAGGACTTTGATATTCGGTATGAAGCTTCATCTAATGGACCTCTACCAAGAGTGTTCAAATTATAGCCCTGGGGCTAAAAATGCCCCCGCTCCGTGGCCCATTGGTTTTACTTAGACTTATATAGGGAAAATCTTAAAAAATCTTCTTCTCTGAAACTGCATGGCCAAGGACTTTGATATTTGGTATGAAGCTTCATCTAATGGACCTCTACTAAGATTGTTCAAATTATAGCCCTTTGGCCAAAAATGCCCCCACTCCGGGGCCCTTTGGTTTTACATAGACTTATATATGGAAACTCTTTAAAAATCTTCTTCTCTGAAATCAAAAGGCCTATGCCTTTGATATTTCGTGAGAAATTTTATCTAGTGTACCTCTATCAAGATTGTTCAAATTATATCCGTGGGGCCAAAAACGTCGCCACCCTGAGACCCTTTGGTTTTACATAGACTTATAAAGGGAAATCTTTAAAAATCTTCTTCTCTGAAGCTGCAAGGCCCAAGTCTTTGATATTTGGTATGGAGCTTCATGTAGTGGACCTCTTCCAAGATTGTTCAAATTATAGCCCTTGGGCCACAAATATCCCCAGCCCGGGGCCCTTTGGTTTTACATAGACCTATATAGCCAAGATGCAAATTTGGTTTTGCATCAGAAATAAATTATTGGTTTAGATTCACATTCTAGACAGGTTTTTAACTATTTGGACCCCATTTTGATTTATATAAGTCTATGTATCGACTGCCTATTCGAAATTCGCAAAATTGCAGTATGTTTCCTCTGGCTTTCTTTTGGCTTTTTGCTGTTGATGTTTCCATTATGGCCTAGTTGATGGGAGCTGTGGGTTTATTGTATTGATTCCTGATCAGTGCCTTCACTTCTATTCCACTGTTCAACATAGCTTAATTGACTATGTGGACTTTGTAATAACCTTTTTATAGAACATAGTTGTACTGTCCCCTTATATATAATTCAGATTTGACACAATGCCACAATTGTTTCAAGATGTGCCTGTTGATAATTATATTATTTTTATTTTTAAAAGAAATTGGAATTTTTCATAAGGTTAATTTTCTTTTTCAGATTTTTATACATTATCATTCCAACTTTTTTGTTACTTTTACTATCCTCATCATATTACATACCTTTTGGTCAGAAACCTCTTGACGCTTATGACCCACAAAGAAAGTTGACGCATAGTTACACACGAAATCATCATACAGACACCAAAGGAAGGAAACACGAAATGTCAAGCCCTAACAAACACATCCCTATGACGTCACCTCCTTGTCATATTAATAATTTTAAGGGTTTTGTTGATACATAACTGAATCCACTGTTCAAAGGACCCGGTGCTTTAAATATAATGGCAAAGTATTTAAATTTCTTAACATTTTTAGTAGACAATTTCAAAAGCAAAACTTGCGTTTTTTTATTCATTTTCCTGCTCTGTTAAATGTAATAACCTCATTTTCAGCATATTTTTGAAAGGAATTCAAACAATTCTGAAGTCCTTCTCTACTATTTAATAACACGACAATATTATCGGCATACATCAAACAATCGATTGAAGTATTACCAATAATGACTGATTGACTATCCTGTTTATTTCTGAGGTCATCCCTATTAACACTGAGGTCAAAAATCAATAATCACGTTTTAATTGTATCACTTAATAAATATGTCACTCATCAAGTAATTTTCATAATGTCACAGTTACAGTTTCTCGGTCAGCTGTATTGGCCTCGGTCTCTGGCCAATATAGCAGACATTGGATCTGTAACTGGGCCGATACGAAATCTCTTGATTAATAACATATCAGTCGTAGTTTGTTTTTGTAATGATTTGTCTTTGAGTGTGTGTATCGCTTATATTATTTTGCTTTGGACAGCCAATTGGACATTTTGAGGGAAAGTAACTGTCCTTTTCGCTTTCCGCTGGGGATGTTTCCATTAGGATCAAGGGTGACAGGACATCTCGGCCCCTAACAAATGCGGCCCCTGACAAACTCGGCCTCTATAAACTCGGCCCTTGACAAACTCGGCCCCCAAAATTAGAAATGTATATATTAGTGTTGGAACTGACTTATTATCAACCTATTACAAATATTTTAACTGTACATATGCCTAATTACCTTTATAACTCATTTTGATGAAATTATGAGTAACCCATCGCACATGAGTTAAATGAACCTAATGCCTTTAATTGAACCAGTGTATGACGCGCTGCTGTGGGTCCACTGTCACTCACCTTCGGATGCAATTATTAAACTGATGTTGAACATCTCTGCCACTTAAAAGAGACTAGTAGTATGTTCTGTTGCGCACTTACAAAAATTGAACCATTTTGTTTTTATTATCATTTGCAGGGTTTGACCACATTACAGCCATTAGCCTTTCCAATTATTTTGATTGTTTGACAACCCCGCCAACATTGTATAGGTCATTTTGGAGAAGTTGCTTCCACTTTTGTGGGGCTTTTACCCGACCTAAACCCATGAGGTACTGGTGAGTTCATTTAAGAAATGAATTTTATTTTTCTGCTGTTCATGAAAGTATGACGACCCCTGCCCGTTGGGGCTTGAAAAAATATATGGCGGCATGATGCTTCCATGCAGAGCTGAAACCGACCCGCACACAAGTACTGGTAAACCGCTTAGAGGTTCTAAGCCTGCCCAGGCAAAGCGGTGCGAATCGGCCCGTCCATGCTTATAAACCCTATTGGTTTCATTGGGTGGCAGGGCTTGAGAAGTCATTTCATCTCAATGTCGGATAGAAAAGTCCCACAAAATGACCTTTACAGTGTTGACGGGGACGTTAAACCTAAAATCAAACAAAAACAAATCATGAAAGTTTGAAAGCAGCGGCTCGCCTGCAAAGTAACTTAAAACCGAAGGGGTTCATATAAACTTTGCTAGCGCTACGCTGTCATTCATACTTTCATGAACGGCAGAAAAATTTAGCTTCTTTCTTAAAACATTATTTTTCTTATATCTGCTCAAAAAACAGATTGTGACTACTCGATGGAGCCATCGACGCGGTTTTATCGAGCCCCTCTAATCTATGTTTCGAGCAAAAATAAGAAAAATATAACAATTTTTCATCTTAAAATTTCCTTTTTCGGCCCCCCAAAAACATTAACAATGTATTTGTATAGGAGTGTTTTCGTATTGAACGTCGCCAACGCACAATCAGATCGTGGGGAGCCATGTTTATCATAAAGTATATTGTTTTTTATTTGTTTATGTTTGTTTGAATTGTCGTCAGTCTTCCATTGCTATTTAGGTCATTTTGGAGACGTTGCTTCCAATTTTGTGGTACTTTTACCCGACATTGAGATGAAATGACTTCTCAAGCCCTGCCGCCCGATGAAACCAGAAGGCTTATATGCATTGGACGATCTGACTCACACCGCTTTGCCTGGGCAGGCTTAGTCCTTCTAAGCAGTTAACCAGTACGCGTGTTTGGTCAGATTCAACTCTGCGTGGAAGCATCATGCAGCCCAAACTATTTCTCCAAGCCCCGATGGGCGGGGGCGAATATTGTTTTCTGTAGTTTTACATTTGGTTTTACACTGGAAATGTTAATATCACAAAAAAAAACGCGCCTATTCTAAAATACTGAATTTTTCACCACCCATCAAAGACACCAAAGGGAAAGAAACACAAACAATAAGCGACCAGACCATAATTGAAACCTAAACAAAGGAAGGCCATAAGGACAGTTATTACCCACAAAATGGCCATATGGCCATCCAAAATAAAAAGACACAAGTGATACACACAGTAAGTAACAAACAACACCATAAATAAACCGCTACAGAAGAACCGCCTTGGAACGGTCAGTGGAAAGATTTCCACTGTGGGGCTAAATCGATTTTACGTGTACCAACAATCTATGTTTTTGAGCAAACAGATTTTGGTATTTGATAAACGGCATCGGCGAGGCGGTTCTTACAAGAACCAGCAATCTATCTTTTTGAGAAGAAAAAAGTAAATTGATATAAACCCTTGTACACCCCAGTTTTAAAACCCTTGTAAACCCCAGTTTTACTATACAGAAGTGTGGTTGCAGGTGGTCAAAATTATGTAGGCATGTTTTCGTGATGTCACACTAAATTCCAATACCGTCCCAATTACAGCATCGGTTTCGGCGATCTTTTATCGTGGGTAAGGTTTCGTATTAAAAACGATAAATATGCTGAAACTTTCTGTGAAACTACCTATCCACCTTCCAAATTGATTCTCGGAAACAAAAAAAAACATTGTATTTTAGGACCTAAATGCTGCTAGGGACTGCGTTTCTTGGGACGGAGTTGAATGGGGGCCGAGTTGCCAGGGGCCGAGTTTGTCAGGGGCCGAGTTTGTTAGGGGCCGAGATGTCCATAAATCGGTTGAAGTTGTTTCATGTTTTTTTTTTCCTTGGTGTCGCTGATGGGAGCTGTTGCTTTATTGCGTCGATTCCTGGTCATTGCCTTCACTTATAGTTTTTATATAATAATAACATTATATAATTAAGTGGCGTAAAAACAAATCATGATCTCCAATCAAGCGATGGCTGCGTTATGACAACAACGACGCTTTTCCGCTGTCAATTAGAATATAAGAATCTTATATGGCAGTGATGGATGGATGGAGCTATCCGTCCGGAGGGTCACTGTCCGGCATCACGAGGCTTGCCGAGTGATGCCCGACAGTGATCTCGAGCGACGCAATTTTCTATCTATCCCTCACTTCGATTTGAGATTCTTTTCTTTGCATACCTTCCATTTCTGAGCGGGGATTTTTAATAATACTGCAGTCACTTCGGTTGCCGACGTCTGCCATATTTTGATTTCATTACAATGATGTTTAGTGACGTCGCGTAACGCGATGTCACGTCAACCATAATAACGGCGCGTATGAGGTCGTATTCAACCAGTGCATTCATAAAGCAGATGGGAATATTCGATGTTAGGTAAGAACACCAGGTTAAAACAGAATTTCTATCCCAAGCCCAAACTATGGATTTCCTTATCTGGTGTGCAAGAAAATAAAAGTGAAGACACTGATCAGGAATCGATACAACTACCATACTGAACTGCGTCCTATTGCTTTCTTGTTTCTGTTTTATCATAAATACAAGAAAAAAGGAAATAATGTAAATATATGTAACGAAAGTTATTTATTAAGCGATCATTTTCGAGCGTAACCTAATGGAAACATCATTAGCGGAAAGCCAAAGGGACAGTTACCATCCCACAAAATGGCCAAATAGCTATCCAAAATAAAATACTATAAGGGACAAAAACACCCAAAGACAAGCCATAACAAAAATAAACCGCGACAGAAGAACCGCCTTGGAACGGTCGGTTAAGCCATAGATTTTGATGAAAACACAACCTGACACCCCTAAATTTCGCAATTGACGCCTCTGATGTATTAAGTGGAAGAATCCATTTGGTACAAAAAAGGATTAAAAAGAGTTATTCATTGGAAGCAAGGACCTAAACACAGAAGTGAAATCAATGGAGTGTACAGAACTGAAGACACTGGGATATACAGAACTGAAACAACGGAGTGTACAGAATTGAAGACAATGGAGTGTGCAGAACTGTTGACAATGGGTCGTACAGAACTGAAGACAGTGGAGAGTACAGTACTGAAGACAATGGGGTATACAGAACTGAAGACAATGTGGTGTACAGAACTGAAGATAACGTAGTGTACAGAACTGACGGCAATGGAGTGTAAAGTACTGAAAACAATGGAGTGTACAGGACTGAAAACAATGGAGTATACAGAACTGAAGACAATGGAGTGAACAGACCTGAAGACAGTAGAGTGTATAGAATGGAAGACAATAAGATATACAGAACTGAAAACAATGGAGTGTACAGGACTGAAAACAATGGAGTATACAGAACTGAAGACAATGGAGTGAACAGACCTGAAGACAGTAGAGTGTACATAATGGAAGACAATAAGATATACAGAACTGAAGACAATGGAGTGATCAGAACTCAAAACAATGGAGTGTACAGAATTGAAGACAGTGGAGTATACAGAACTAAAGACAATGGAGTATTCAGAACTGAAAACAATGGAGTGAACAGACCTGAAGACAATGGAATGTAAAACCTCAGCTTAATCCTAAACTTGTAGCATATCTGTAGTACACTGTGAATTTGATTAGCGTTAAGGGTTCGTTTTATTAGTAAAGTATTGTTACTTACAGATTAATTTTCAAGCAATCCCTGTCAACATAGTAACATGTACAGTTGTCGCTCAGAGCTATACTTGTCAGTGTGTTCCTGGATATACGGACACCAATTGCTTGCATTTCTAAGTTCATTACCGTTTTCTGTATTACGTATTCTGGACCCCGAAGCGAATAAATTCTACGATAGTTCTGATCAGTTTTACGATGATGGCGTATATGGTACTTTTTATCAGTAAAGTATATTTACTTTCAGATCAATGCTCAAACAGTCCCTGTCAACATGGTGGAACATGTACAGTTGTCACTCGGGGCTATACGTGTCAGTGTGTTCCTGGATATACGGGCACCAGTTGCCAGACAGGTAGATATATAGATTATCGTCTCATCCAACAAATTGAATGACAGATTGCTGATGTTTATTCTTTATTCGTGTGCTTCTTGTTTCTAAAAGAAACGTCTATAACCTTATATATAGATTACCGGTATCAATATCGTACGACCAAATCCGAAAGATAGATTTGGCAGTGACAATAGCGTCATTATATTTAAGAGCGTGGGCGACTAGGGTGGGGGCACATAATACCAGCTGCAACAGGGCAACATTTATTCTCGGTAATTGTTAAAAAGATATGCATGATGCTTTCAACGCCAGGCTGAACTGACTGCACATGACTACTGGTAATATGAAAAAATAGAAGTGATGGCAATGATCAAGAACCGATACAATTTACCCACAACTTCCATCAGAGACACAAAAAGGAAAGAAAGACAAACATGAAACAACAAACCACAACGGAAACATCAACAGTAGAAAGCCAAAAGGAAATTTACTTCCCCACAAAATGGCCAACCGGTCATATATGCCACTTTAAACGCTTTTAGGATGCATAACTGAAACCACTGTTAAAAGGACCCGGTGCTTTAAATATAATACGAAAGCATTTAAATGCCTAAACCCTTTTCAATATACTATTGCAAAAGCTAAACTTGCGTTTTTATATACATTTTCCTGTTCTGTTAATTGGATTAACCTCATTTTCCAGCATAATTCAAACAATTCTGAAGTCCTTCTCTACCACTTAATAATACGATAATATCATCGGCATACATCAAACAATCGATTGAAGTATTACCAATAATGACGGATTGACTATCCTGTATTTTTCGTAGGTCACCCCTATTAACACTAAGGTCAAAAATCAATAATCTCGTTAAATTGGTGTCAGTTAATAAATATGTCACTTATCAAGTAATTTCGTAATGTCCCAGTTACAGGTTCTTGGTCAGCTGTATTGGCCTCGGCCTCGGGCCTATACAGCAGACCTCGGACCTGTAACTTGGCCGATACGAAATTTCATACTTAATAACGTATCAGTCTTAGTTTATTTTTGTTATGGCTTGCCTTTGAGTGTGTGTATCGTTTAATTATATTATTTGGCTTTGGATAGCCAATTGGACATTTTCTGAGAAAGAAACCGTCCTTTTGGCTTTCCGCTAGGGATGTTTCCATAAGGATCTAGTTGTTTCATGTTTGTGTTTCTTTCCCTGGGTGTCTCTGATGGGAGCTGTGTGTTAATTGCATCCATTCCTGATCATTGCCTTCACTTCTATTTTCTATATAATGATATTATACAATTAAGTGGCGTCAGAAGAAATCAAGGTTCTCTCCAGTATAATCCAACGATGGCGACGTTATGACAATAACGACGCTCTTCCGCTGTCAATAAGAATATAAGGATCTTCTATGGGAGTGAGGGTGGGTGGAGAAATCCGTCTCGGGGTCGATGTCCGCATCACGAGGCTTGCCGGCAGATGCCGGACAATGGTCTCGAGCGACGGATTTTTCTATCCATCCCTCACATCCATGTAAGATTCATTTTCTTGCATACCTTCCATTTCAGAGCCGGGATTTTGTCGCACCTGCTTTATTTCTAAGTGCAATGCCAAGAGGTGCAGATGTTGTTCGCATTTAAGCACTGCGTCTACCGTTACTTCATCTGTAAACGGTAGACGCTTCTCTGTAGTTAACATGTCTGATCAGACCTGACAGTCTGCAGATTTCATTTATCTAATTACTTGACGTGCTGCAAACTGTAATATGCAGTACGTCGGTCAAACTAACCGCATGCTTAAAACTAGATTGAACGAGCATTTTCGTAGAATGAGTAAGCCTAAGAAAACTGACACTTTCTTATACCGTCACTTTCGACGTACAGGTCATTCTGTGAATAACATTGTTATACAACCAGTGAAAAAACTTTATTACGATGCAAATTCTACATCTAGATTCAAAATATTCAAAAGACATGAAGCTGAACTGAAATGGATTAAATTTTTACAGACCCCTTTTCCACTGGGATTTAATGACAACATTTATCATGAGGGTAATATTTCAAGAATGCCGGACTTTGATATTTTCTCACTCCTGGAATGTCGAAAACGCAGAACTAGATCTCACGGCACCAGGAAAAATGGTAAAATCATGGACGCCACTCTATGCTTTCATTTTTAAGTTCATTACCCGTTTCTGTTTTACGTCTTCTGGACACCGAGGCGAATAAATTCTACGATAGTTCTCATCAGTTATATGATGCGGCTCTCTTAACTAGAGGCTATACTCAGCATACTCTCCGTCCTTACATTGATTCTGAAACTAATCATAAACGCCATTTCTTCAAAATATCCTTCATTAATAAGGGTATTGATTTCATAGATTTGCCCAGTATCTTCCGTGAGAGATCGGTGCTTTCTTCCATTCCTGCTTATTTTCAAAATACTGAAACACCTATAATTTGCTATAAATATAACAAACCTGTTAGATCTATCATTTTTAATTTCAATAAACTTGTTTCAGATCTTGATATTGATACTAATACTCCTGATTCATGTGATTGTAAAAACTCAAAGTATTGCTATCCTGCTGCAAGTCATGTAATTACTGGCAATTTGAAAATTATTCCTGATTCTAGGATAAGGAATATAATTTCTAAAGGACCGAAATATCGGTTTCCTTCTAAACTTGATTTCAGTAAATGTAGAGATGAAATCGCTGCTTCCTTGAATGAATTCGGTAATCGATGGTGTAAGCGAGAGTATGTTGAGCATAAAGCCCTTAAGGACTGGAAACTTAGCATTTTAAAACTAGTGAATAAATAAAAATCAAAAATTAGTTCCTTTAAGAGCAAAGAAAACATTCATAAGAAAGAAGATGGGCCATACTACGTAGTTTCGGCTAATAAAGCCTCATCAGTGACCCTGTAATGATCCGGCGAAGAAAGCCAGAGAAAAAAATACTGCAATTTTGCGAATTTCGAATAGGCAGTCGATTAAAAGACTGATATAATTCAAAATGGGGTCCAAATAATTAAAAACCTGTATAGAATGAGTCTAAACCAATGATTAATTTCGGATTTCTCAGAATATTCACGATGATCTCAAAGGACCAAAAGTAAAATATAAACTGCACTATGGTTGATGTACGGATTTCTTTCTATTCTCAAAATACAAACGCATTTCTTTCTATTCTCAAAATACTAACTTATTACCTCCTAAGCCCAAGACGTCTTTACGTCATCTTAAACTAGGTATTCAAGAATTTCATAAGAAGTTTGTTTTGGCCCCTGCAGACAAGGCCGCTAACAACGTCGTCGTTGTGTGACGGCTCCACTATGTTAACACGCTTAAGCAGGAGCTTGGTGGTACTAAGGCCTATGAACTTCAGCCTTTAGCTGAAGAGAGAGCTATAGTAGATACAAATATTTGTCTTTCAGCCACCAAGTTTGCTGTGTGTGTTAACGAAGGCCAAGACAAGCTTCCTCCGCTATACTGGTTACCAAAACTTCATAAAAAACCTTACAAAGCACGGTTTATTGCAAATTCTAGCTCTTGCACTACCACTGAACTTTCTAAATTATTAACTTCCTGTCTTACTGCTATTAAAACGCATGTAATTAAATATTGTGATAAAGTCTTTGAAAGATCAGGGAGAAATCTGTTTTGGTCTATAAAAAATTCGAATGAGGTTTTAAATAAATTGAAATCTAGACATTTTCGTGCGTCTAGTCTGTCTACCTACGATTTTTTCCACTCTTTACACTACACTTCCTCATAATCTTATAAAAGAAAAGCTTAATGATTTAATTGAATGGGCTTTTCACAGAGAAGATTCTCTCTATCTTGCATGCAATGTCAGAAATGCATTTTTCACTTCTAAAGAGCATAAGAATTATACACTTTGGTCATGTGATGCCCTCACCTTTCTACTTGACAATATTTATATTAGATTCGGTACTAAGTTATTTAGACAAATTGTGGGTATTCCGATGGGTACTAATTGCGCACCTCTTGTGGCTGATCTGTTCTTGTATTGTTATGAAAGAGACTTCATTTTGTCGCTTTCCATTGATAACCAATCTGAAATTATTGAAGCTTTTAGCTCTACTTCTAGATATTTAGATGATTTATTAAATATTGATAATACCTATTTTGATGGTTTGATCAGTCAGATTTACCCCCTAGAACTTCAGTTAAATAAAGCAAATTCTTCTGATACCGAGGCCCCGTTTTTGGATTTACATCTGTCTATTGTAGATGGATTTGTTTCGTGCAAAATTTATGATAAACGCGATGACTTTGATTTTGAGATTGTAAATTTTCCTTTTTTGGATGGTGATGTTCCTTGTGCGCCATCCTATGGCGTTTATATTTCGCAATTAATTCGATTTGCTATAGTGTGTAGTCATGTAACTGACTTCAACACTCGTAATAAATTATTAACGGCTAAACTCCTTAATCAGGGTCAAGGTTGGGCGGTCAAAACCAGAGGTGGTTTTAACCTGGTCAATACTCCCAGAGTGGTCAATACTGGTCAGTACTGGTCGATTGAAATATTGAGCGGTCAATTGAATAATTTTAGTGTTGAAAAGGCAAAGCTACTGAAACTATTTTGAAGTTTTGGTCTCTTTGCTGGAGGTTGATCATCTGATAGAGTTTCAGGTTCAGGTGTTATTTCTTCAAGTGGCCATTTGGCAATACTTTCTGGCTTTTTTAGCCCTAGGCATTTTTGTCTATGCCTTAAGACCTTAGCACTAATTTCAACACCTTGCACTGTTTGGTTGTTATTGTTTTTTTTGTTGTTGCTTTTTTGTTATCTTCCAAAATAGTGAAGACGTTTCAAATTTGATCTTCAAATATTGTTTACAGATGAACTACTTCTCAGGCCTAAAAGTAATGACAGGTGTATTTCACACGTTTGTCAATATACATGTATGTATGTGACAATTTTCTACAATACTATCAAAATTAAATGTGAACTGCTTTAAAATTTTATGATCAAAGATTATGTTAAAAAAATAATTGAAATTTCCAAAGTTGAAGAGGGAAGAAGATTTGTGTGGGGTGAGAGGTGACTGGGTCAATCTGGTACAACAATTTTTGTTTTCTGTGTCAAACAAAATAGGACATTTCATAAAGTAGAAGTAAAACAAAGATCAGAAATTGATACAATTAACTTACTCCACCCATAAAAGACACCAAAGGGAAAGAAATACAAACATTAAGCGACCAGACCATAATGGAAACCTAAACAAAGGAAGGCCATAAGGACAGTTACTTTCCCACAAAATGGCCATATGGCCATCCAAAATTAAAAGACACAAGTGATACACACAGTAAGTAACAAACAACAACATAAATAAATCGCCACAGAAGAGCCGCCTTGGAACGGTCAGTGGAAGATTTCCACTGGGGGGCTTAAATCGATTTTATGTGGCCACAATCCTCGCCCTTACTTCCGTCGCGATTTAGACAAATAATTTGTTCAGTCCGCATGAAGGCCTCCTAACTCATCAGTGCAACATCTCCGTGAACACAAAAATCAAAGAACCACAGAGGTGAGACAACGGTGAGGACTCGACAGCAAGAAACCACTGAAATGCTGGAGCAAAAGAAAACCAACAGTTAGACTCCGATGGGCCCGACCAGAGACAGTGCATCAGTGCATAAGTCCTTCAAAATCCATGAGACATTCCGCTTATTCATATTCCTATAAATCAAAATATGAACAATCAGTCTAACCTATAAAGGAAAAAAGAATAATTATAAAGATTGTTTGATTGAAAAGAACAGGCCTGTCTGCAGTTCAGTGAGTCAATCCAACCTCTTCATTTGACCAGCAATAATGCCTTTTGACTTTTGATCAAAATAAAAAATACCTCAGATAATTACTGTTATTAATAAAAACTTTTTTGTCTTGTTCAGTGATGAAAATATAGTCTAACATCATGCATATGATGTAGGGGGAAAGCTTTTAAGACCAGTTTAGCAACAGGACAGAGCATATACTCCAGTGGTTTAATCGACAACCAATCGACCAGTATTGACCAGTATTGACCGGTTAAAACCGGTTTAAACCACTGGCCCGGTCAATACTCATATTGACCGGCTTTTTGCCAACCTTGATCAGGGTTATCGGTACCATAAACTACGCAAAGCCTTTTCAAAATTTTATAGACGCCATTCTGATTTAATTTCAAAATTTAATATTGGACTTAAATCTCTTCTGCAACAAGGTCTATCGGAACCCGAATTTTATGGTGACTTAGTATATAAATTCAGAAAAATATATAACCGCAATGACTTCAGCACCCAATTTCGTAAAATCATTCTTCGATATAAAAAGATTGGGTACAACATGGATATTATACGACAGACTGCATGCATGGTAGTTAACCCAATCACGGTTGGCAACTTTGCTCCCCTCTTTAATTGCACGCTGGTGGGTCAGGCCTCAGATTCTATGACGGCTCCAACGTAAAGGCTTATTGAAAATTAGAGAGATAATGTTGGTTGGTGCCTGATGCTCTGTCTCTGGTCGGGCTCATCGGAGTCTAACTGTTGGTTTTCTTTTGCTCCAGCATTTCAGTGGTTTCTTGCTGTAGAGTCCTCACCGTTGTCTCACCTCTGTGGTTCTTTGATTTTTGTGTTCACGGAGATATTGCACTGATGAGTTAGGAGGCCTTCATGCGGACTGAACAAATTATTTGTCTAAATCGCGACAGAAGTAAGGGCGAGGATTGTGGCCACGTAAAATCGATTTAAGCCCCCCCCCCCCCCCCCAGTTGAAATCTTCCACTGACCGTTCCAAGGCGGCTCTTCTGTGGCGATTTTTTTATGCTGTTGTTTGTTACTTACTGTGTGTATCACTTGTGTCTTTTAATTTTGGATGGCCATATATGGCCATTTTGTGGGAAAGTAACTGTCCTTATGGCATTCCTTTGTTTAGGTTTCCATCCCTTTGGTGTCTTTTATGGGTGGAGTAAGTTAATTGTATCAATTCCTGATCTTTGTTTTACTTCTACTTAGCAGGAAGACAGTTGTGCAAGTTTCCGTCCGTCCGTCTGTCTGTCTTTCCGTCATCATTTTACACTGGGTGTCTTGTCATCGCAACTCCTCCTACATTTTCATACCGATTATTGTGAAACTGAAATTGTGTTTTCTATTTTTTCAGAAGTGAATGAGTGTTCAAGCAATCCCTGTCAACATGGTGGGACATGCACAGATAAACTAAACCGTTATACGTGTCAGTGCGTAGCTGGATACTCCGGTACAGACTGCCGAACAGGTAGGATTTTGCATAACTGTCACCAATAGTTTCATTTTCTTGAGAATCTTCTTGTCAATGCTACTTCTGTGTTAAGATAACCTTCTGCAATAGCATTTATGTTATTGCAGTATATTACAAAATTACCATTTAAGGCTGACATTTATACAGTATCACCAAAGCAGTTAAAATCTGCATTGCTCAAACATAACATTTATGTCCGGCCTGTTGTATAAAATATGAGTGTATGATTGCAGACGTGAATGAATGTTCTAGCAATCCTTGTCAACATGGTGGAACATGTACAGATGGCGTGAACAGCTATACGTGTCAGTGCGTTGCGGGATACATTGGCGCAAACTGTCAAGAAGGTAATTAAAGTATTGTCATAAAAAGAAGTAAAGACAATGGTCAGGAATCGATACAATTAGCCCACATCTCCCATCAGAGACACCAAAGGGAAAGAAACACACACATGAAATAACTAGACCATTATGGAAACATCAATGGAGATAAGCAAAAAGGACACTTACTTTCCCACAAAACGGCCAATTGGCTATCCAAAACAAAAGAATATAAGCAATTCACTCACTAAAAGACAAACCATAACAAAACTAAACAACGAAGGAAGAACCGCATTGGAACGGTCAATGAAACGAGTTCCACCAGGAACATATATCGATCCCACGCGGCCACAATCCTCGCCCTTACTGCCGATGCGATTTGGGCAAATAATTTGTTCAGTCCGCATGAAGGCCCCCTAACTCATCAGTGCAACATTACCGTGAACACAAAAATCAAACAACCACTGAGATGAAACAACATTGAGAACTCGACAGCAAGAAACCACTGAAATGCTGGAGGAAAGGAAACCCAAAAGTTAGACTCCGATGGGCCCGACCAGAGACAGAGCATCAGGCACGAACCAACATTACATAAACTTAAAGTCTCTCTTCTCTATTTCTAATAAAGTTGGTCTATGTTTATGTCTCTTTCCCTTTGGTGTCTTTGATTGGCCATGCGAGGTTATTGTATGGATTCCTGAGCGTTGCCTTCACTTCTATTCTCCAGACTTTCTAATGATTATTTAAACCGAGATTGCGTTTCCGTATGAATTGACGTACAACTCTGTAAACACGAAGAGGGTTGATCCGAGTAACTGTACACTTGTTGTTTGGTTTTCAGTCCTGTGTGTGTTGATTTTCGCGTCCCATAAGCACTGTAAATTTGTAGTTCAGTTTTGCAAATACTCAGTTTTTTGTTGCCGACCTCCAAGAATTGTTCTCCTTTAGGTTATTTGATTTAAGCACCCCCCCCCCCCAAGTTCATTCACTGACAGTTCTAACGCGGTACTTCTGCCGCTGTTTATTTTTGTAATGGTTTGTCTTTGAATGTGCCTGTCGCTTACATCTTATTGTTTTGGAAAGTCAGTTGATAAATTCGGGAAATTTAGTGTTCTTTGGGCTTTCCGCTATTTATGTTTCCATAAGGGTTTATTTATATCATGTACTGTGTTTCCTTCCCTGTGGTGTCCCTAATGGAATATGTGGGTTATACGCCTATATAAATTCGATTTCCTTGAACTCCACTTTATATAGTAGAAATGGGGACCTCCAGGTGTAGACAGTATTTATCTTGTTCTTGCCCTAGAGCATGGAGTGTGGGTGCTCGTTTGGACTGCCTCAGGGGCGGTTCTAGCGGATACCCGCAGTCTGTGTTATGGGCGTGGATATGGGGAGTATCTGGAATTTTACTTGGAAAAATCACTTTCAGTGGTAAAATTTTACAAGTATATTTGATTAGGTGTGTTTACGTATTGATTCGTATAGAGTAACTTCCGAGAGGTTGAGAGAAATGTTGCTGCTAATTGTGTTCCGGTTATTTCTGCATTTTGAAGATATATATCTATCCTTTCTCCTTATTTCTTGGATATTTCTCTTCTCTATTGATAGTCCCCATACTCGTGTGGTTATGTTTGATTTGTCATTTGTGAATTGCTTAAAACTGTATTTTGTACTTGGGAAGGGCCGTAACTAATGTTGCTAGAACTTGTGGCCCAACCCATTTGCTTGTATCTTATGTTATAAGCAATAAAATATGTTTAAATCGAATATGTGGGTTAATGGTATCGATTCCTGATCATTGCCTTCCATTTTATTTTCTATAAGATATATATTTGCCAGACCATTCATCGTATATGATGAATCATAGATATTTCATGCATTTAAGTTTCCAGCTTGGTGCAGTTCATTATGAAATAACGCTCAGATTTTGCCTCATGGTTGTTCGTCATACATGTTGAAATTTGTGGCGACTTTTCAGTTCTGTGGAGTGCTTCAAAAGGATAACCCTGTCACAGAGCATATTTGTCCTCGCTGCAACCGGTGTTATGGGAATGTGTGGCGGCCTTAAAAAGTCTCCCTGTCCTTCATCACATCTGGCCTAGAAAAACTTTTCTTGCACCCCAGACAAGGAAATCCGCGATTTTACCCTGGGATAGAAATTTATGTTCTGACCCTGGTGTTCCGACCCCAAATCGAATATAATCGCGTGTTTGATAAAATGCACTGGTTGATTACGACCTTGTGTGCGCCGTCGTAAGGGTTGACGTCATGCACGATCCTTGACGTCACTTAACATTCCTGCAGTGTGAACACAATATGGCGGACGTTGGTAACCGAAGTGACTGCAGCATTGAAATTCACGCTAAGAGATGGAAGGTATGCAAGAAAAAGAATCCAATATGGATGTGAGGGGTGGATAGAAAAATCCGTCCCTCGGGATCACTGGCCGACATCACTCGGTAAGCCTCGTGATGCCAGACAGTGACCCTTGGTACGGATTTTTCTATCCATCCCTCACACCCATATAAGATTCTCATTGTACATGCCATACGTTCCAGTTCTGTGGTGTATTCCTTGCCTCAAAGTAAACCCTTTTAATAGAGGACACTTTTCTAACCCATGCAATGATGTCCTGAACTAATTGTTTGAGGTACCATGGCACATGACTGCATTTGAGTCTTTCTCATGCAGCTGACCGATGATACAAACCAAGATGGTAATTTGTGTCGTGTCGGTAATTAAATATCTCGGTAACGTTTTGTTTGGTTTTAGGTCACCAGTGCCGACGGCTCTGGAGGAGCTTGTAGGATATTTTTTTGCAAAACGCTCATATAAATATTTTTTCAGCAATCTAGTTTCTGCCGTATCATTTTAAGCCTACTGCTCATTTTCAGTTCTCCAGAGCCGAATTTTCCGGGGGATCTTACAGGGTATGCAGCTGTCCGTTGTCGTCTACACCTGCGTCAAAACTTTCAAACGACATTCTTGCCGATATCGACAATGTTTTATCTGAAGCATCCTTGGGCTGGGGGTGCGAGGAAATTTGTGTTGTTTTTTTATGGAAATCGGCGCATTAGTTTTGTGGCTTTGGCAACTTACAGTTTCAATAAACTTATAATGGTGAAAATTGAAAAAGGCCATTTACTGCCAATAAAAATCAAAAATGAGTTCCTTTAAGCGCAATGAAAACATTCCTAAGAAGGAAAATGGGTCATACTACGTAGTTTCGGCTAATAAAGCCTCATCAGTGACCCTGTAATGATCCGGCAAAGAAAGCCAGAGGAAACATACTGCAATTTTGCGAATTTCGATTAGGCAGTCGATTCAAAGACTGATATAAATCAAAATGGGGTTCAAATAATTAAAAGCCTATCTAGAATATGAGTCTAAACCAATAATTTATTTCTGATTTCTCAGAATATTCTCGCGATCTCAAAGGACCAAAAGTAGAATATAAACTGCACTATGGTTGATGTACGGGGAGACGTTTTACGGCCGCCACACGGCACAACACCAGCTGCAGTGAAGGCAAATAAAAATCAAAAATGAATTCCTTTAAGAGCAATGAAAACATTCATAAGAAAGAAAATGGGTCATACTACGTAGTTTCGGCTAATAAAGCCTCATCAGTGACCATGTAATGATCCGGCAAAGAAAGCCAGAGGAAACATACTGCAATTTTGCGAATTGCGAATAGGCAGTCGATTCAAAGACTGATATAAATCAAAATGGGGTCCAAATAATTAAAAGCCTGTCTAGAATATGAGTCTAAACCAATAATTTATTTCTGATTTCTCAGAATATTCTCGCTGATCTCAAAGGACCAAAAGTAAAATATAAACTGCCAAGCCTCTGCAGATATTTCGACAAAACTTTCATAGAAATGTCCCTTAGGCAATCTACTGTCTTTTATGAAATTTGGCCCTCTAGTTTGGTTGCTATGGCATCTTAGATTTCCCACTGACTTATGGTGAAAATTGAAAATGGCATTTACTGCCACCCCTTTGCAGGTATTTTAACAAAACTTTCATAGAAAAGTTCCTGAAGTAATCTGCCATATGATTTTCATTTTGCTCATTTTTACTGGTTGCAATGGAAACCAAAATGAAAAAAAAAATGGAAACAAAAATAGTTAACTCCTCAGACAGCATATGTTCTTTCCGGCTATGAGTTTATGGAAATATTCACCATATTTGCGTTTACAGGTTTTAAGGCTTATTGAGAATTAGAATAATCTAATTCAAGGTAATATTTGTTGATGCATGATGCTCTGTCTCTGGTCGGGCCCATCGGAATCTAACTGTTGGTTTTCTTTTGCTCCAGCATTTCAGTGGATTCTTGCTGTCGAGTCCTCACCGTTGCCTCACCTCTGTGGTTCTTTGATTATTTGTGTTCACGGAGATGTTGCACTGATGAGTTAGGAGGCCTTCATGCGGACTGAACAAATTATTTGTCTAAATCGCGACGGAAGTAAGAGCGAGGATTGTAGCCACGTAAAATCGATTTAAGCCCCCCATTGGAATTCTTTCCACTGACCGTTCCAAGGCGGTTCTTCTGTGAAGGTTTATTTATGTTGTTGTTTGTTACTTGCTGTGTGTATCACTTGTGTCTTTTTATTTTGGATGGTCATATGGCCATTTTGTGGGAAAGTAACTGTCCTTATGACCTTCCTTTGTTTAGGTTTCCATTATGGTCTGGTCGCTTAATGTTTGTGTTTCTTTCCCTTTGGTGTCTTTGATGGGAGGAATAAGTTAATTGTATCGATTCCTGATCTCTTTTTTACTTCTACTTTGTATGCGGGCTAAACGAAATTAGTGTATAGCGCGACAAGGTAAGGGTTTATGGCCATGTTAAATCGATTTGAGCCCCCCGGTGGAGTTCTTTCCACTGACCGTTCCAGGGCGGTTCTTCTTGGCGGTTTATTTATGTTGTTGATTGTTACTATTTACTGTGTGTATCACTTGTATCTTTTTATTTTGGATGGCCATTTGGCCATTTTGTGGGAAAGTATCTGTCCTTATGGCCGTCCTTTGTTTGGGTTTCCGTTATGGTCTGGTGGCTTCGTGTTTGTGTTTCTTTCCCTTTGGTGTCTTTGATGGGTGGAATAAGTTAATTGTATCGATTCCTGATCTTTGTTTTACTTCTACTTTACTACTAACCCTTTCAAGATATTCTGACAAAACTTTCTTAGAAATACCTTTAAGCAATCATCTATCTGCTGTATGATTTTAGGCCAACTGGGCAGCTTTATTGGTTGCCATGGAAAACGAAATGCGCCCAAAAATAGAATAAAACACACACTTAGATAATCTACTATCTTGTGTGAAATTCGGCTCTTTAGTTTGGTTGCTATGGAACTTTCATAGACTTATTATGGTGAAAATTGAAAAATGGCATTTACTGTCATGCCTTTGCATATATTTTGAGAAATCATCCATAGAAATGTTCCTGCAGTAATCTACTATTCGATTTTAGACAGTTTGCTCGTTCTTACTGGTTACAATGGAAGCAAACATAAAAATAGAACAAACTATTTTAAAATCACTTCCTCAGACACCATAAGCTCTATGAGGCTGGGCGAGAGTTTATCGAGATATTCACCATATCAGCCTTTACAGGTTTTGCGTTTTTTTATGAAATTCGGTTGTTTAGTTTGGTTCCTATGACAACTTAGATTTTCGATTGACTTATAATGGGGAAATTGAAACAAGGTATTTACTGCCACGTCTTTGTAGATATTTTGACAAAACTTTCATCCAGAAGTAATCTACCATCTGCTATATGATTTTAGGCATATTGCGAATTTTTACTGGTTGTCATTTAAACAAAAATGATTAAAAATGAAAAAAAAAAATCTTAAAAAATCTTCTTCTCAGAAACCGTACGCTCTATGGGGCTGAGACTTTATGGAAATATTCACCATAGTTTCTTTTCAGGTTTTAAAAGATTGGGTACAGCATGGGTGTAATGTGACGGACTGCATGCGTGGTGGTCCACCCAGTCGCGGTTGGCAGCTTTGCTTCCCTTGTTTAATTGCACGCCGGTGGGTCAGTCCTCAGATCCTACGACGGTTCCAGCGTAAAGGTTTACTGAGAATAAGAAAGAATCTAATACTATGTAATGTTGGTTAGTGCCTGATGCTCTGTCTCTGGTCAGGCACATCGGAATCTATCTGTTGGTTTTCTTTTGCTCCAGAATTTTAGTGTTTTATTGCTTTCGAGTCCTCATGTTTCATCTCTGTGGTTGTTTGATTTTTTGTGTTCACGGAGATGTTGCACTGATAATTTTAATTTTAGGAGGCCTTTATGCCGACTGAACAAATTATTTGTCTAAATCGCGATGGAAGTAAGGGCGAGGATTGTGGCCAGGTAAAATCGATTTAAGCCACCCACCTGACCGTTCAAAGGCGGCTCTTCTGTCGCCGTTTATGTTTGTTATGGTATGTCTTTTATGTGTTTTTGGCGGTAATGTTGTTTCATTTTGGATAGCCAATAGGCCATTTCCAGGGAAAGTGGCTGTCCTTTTGGCTTACCGGTGTTGGTGTTTCCACTAGGGTCTGTTGTTTCGTGTTTGTGTTTCTTTCCCGTTGGTGTAACTGATGGGAGCTGTGGGTTTATTGTATCGATTCCTGATCATTGCCGCCACATCTGTTTTGTTTATTTGAGACATTCGGCTCTTTAGTTGGGTTGCTGTCGCAACTTAGAGATTCCATTGATTAAAAAGGGGGAAAAATGTTAAATGGAATTTCCAGCTACGCCCTTCCAGATATTTTGACAAAACCTAACTGGAAATATTTTTAAGCAATCATCTATCTGCCGTAAGCTAACTGGCCACTTTTATTGGTTGCCATGGAAACCAAAATGCGCCCAAAATAGAATTAAAACACACTAAGAAATCGTCGTCACAAATACCATATGCTCTATCAGGCTGTGACTATATGCAACTATTCACCATATTTGCCTGAACAGGTTTTGTTTTGTTTTTTAAGAAATTGGGCTCTTTAGTTTGGTTGCTATGATATCTTTGAGTTTCTATAGATTTGTAATGGGGAAAATTGACAATTTTCAATTACTGCCAAACCTTAATAGGTATTTTGGCAAAACATTCAAATAAATGTTCCTTTAAAAATGTTCTATTTGTCATATGACTTTAATATCTTCGATATAGAAAGATTGGGTAAAACATGGATATTATACGACAGACAGCATGCATGGTAGTTAACCCAATCGAGGTTGGCAACTTTGCTTCCCTCTTTAATTGCACGCCGGTGGGTCAGGCCTCAGATTCTATGACGGTACCAACGTAAAGGCGTATTGATAATTAGAGAGATCTAATTCAAGGTAATGTTGGCTGGTGCCTGATGCTCTGTCTCTGGTCGGGCCCATCGGAGTCTAACTATTGGTTTTCTTTTGCTCCAGCATTTCAGTGGTTTCTTGCTGTCGAGTCCTCACCGTTGTTTCACCTCTGTGGTTCTTTGATTATTTGTGTTCACGGAGATGTTGCACTGATGAGTTAGGAGGCCTTCATGCTGACTGAACAAATTATTTGTCTAAATCGCGGCGGAAGTAAGGGCGAGGATTGTGGCCACGTAAAATCGATTTAAGCCCCCCCCCCCCCCCCCCCCCCAGTGGAAATCTCCCCAATGGAAATCTTTCCACTGACCGTTCCAAGGCGGTTCTTCTGTGGCGATTTATTTATGTTGTTGTTTGTTACTTACTGTGTGTATCACTTGTGTCTTTTAATTTTGGATGGCCATATGGCCATTTTGTGGGAAAGTAACTGTCCTTATGGCCTTCCTTTGTTTAAGTTTCCATTATGGTCTGGTCGCTAAATGTTTGTATTTCTTTCCCTTTAGTGTCTATGATGGGTGGAGTAAGTTAATTGTATCGATTCCTGAGCTTTGTTTTACTTCTACTTTAAGGCTAATTGGTTAGTTAGTTGTCAGTTGTCGTTTGCTGTCTAGCAACAACACATTTATGACTCAGCAGGCCTCTGAAACAACCTGTCTGATTGGGTCCAAATTTTATCTGTAGCCTCTTTGGGCGCAGGGCTTCCATGGTTAATTAAAATAAATGGCTGCCGGTGGGCAGTGCTTCCTGAGCTCTGGTAAGTATAGTGGTCCATGGGCTTCTTGTTTTCTATTTTTTCAGACGTGAATGAGTGTTCAAGCAATCCCTGTCAACATGGTGGGACATGCAAAGATACACTAAACCGTTATACGTGTCAGTGCGTAGCTGGATACTCCGGTACAGTCTGCCAGACAGGTAGGATTTTGCATAACTGTCACCAATAGTTTCATTTTCTTGAGGAGCTTCTTGTCAATGCTACTTCTGTGTTTAAGATAACCTTCTGCAACAACATTTATGTTATTGCAGTATATTACAAATTACCATTTAAGGTCTGACATTTATACAGTATCACCAAAGCAGTTAAAATCTGCATTGCTCAAACATAGCATTTATGTCCGGCCTGTTGTACAAAATATGACGGTATGATTTCAGACGTGAATGAATGTTCTAGCAATCCTTGTCAACATGGTGGAACATGTACAGATGGCGTGAACAGCTATACGTGTCAGTGCGTTGCGGGATACACGAGCGCAAACTGTCAAGAAGGTAATTAAAGTCTTGTCATATAAAAGAAGTAAAGACAATGGTCAAGAATCGATACAATTAGCCAACATCTCCCATCAGAGACACCAAAGGGAAAGAAACACACACATGAAATAACTAGACCATTATGGAAACATCAATGGAGATAAGCGATAAGCAAAAAGGACACTTACTTTCCCACAAAATGGCCAATTGGCTATCCAAAACAAAAGCATATAAGCAATTCACTCATTAAAAGACAAACCATAACAAAACTAAACCGCGAAAGAAGAACCGCATTGGAACGGTCAATAAAACGAGTTACACCAGAAACATATATCGATCCCACTCGGCCACAATCCTCGCCCTTACTGCCGACGCGATTTGGGCAAATAATTTGTTCAGTCCGCATGAATGCCCCCTAACTCATTCGTGCAACATTACCATGAACACAAAAATTAAACAACCACAGAGATGAAACAACATTGAGAACTCGACAGCAAGAATCCACTGAAATGCTGGAGCAAAGGAAAACCAAAAGTTAGAATCCGATGGGCCCGACCAGAGACAGAGCATCAGGCACGAACCAACATTACATAAACTTAAAGTCCCTATTCTCTAATTCAAATGAAGTTGGTCTATGTTTATGTCTCTTTCCCTTTGGTGTCTTTGATGGGCCATGCGAGGTGATTGTATGGAATCCTGATCGTTGCCTTCACTTCTGTTCTCCAGACTTTCTGATGATTATTTAAACCGAGATTGCGTTTCCGTATGAATTGACGTACAACTCTGTAAACACGAACAGGGTTGATCCGACTAACTGTACACTTGATGTTTGGTTTTCAGTCCTGTGTGTGTTGATTTTCGTGTCACATAAGCACTGTAAATTTGTAGTTCAGTTTTGCAAATACTCAGTTTTTTGTTGCCGACCTCCACGAAATGTTCTCCTTTAAGCCCCCCCCCCCACCAGTTCATTCACTGACAGTTCTAACGCGGTACTTCTGCCGCTGTTTATTTTTGTAATGGTTTGTCTTTGAATGTGCGTGTCGCTTACAACTTATTGTTTTGGAAAGTCAGTTGATAAATTCGGTAAATTTAGTGTCCTTTGGGTTTTCCGCTATTTATGTTTCCATAAGGGTCTAGTTATTTCATGTACTGTGTTTCCTTCCCTGTGTTGTCCCTAATGGAATATGTGGGTTAATGGTATCGATTCCTTATCATTGCCTTCCATTCTATTTTCTATAAGATATATATTTGCCAGACCATTCATCGTATATAATGAATCATAGATATTTCATGCATTTAAGTTTCCAGCTTGGTGCAGTTCATTGTGAAATAACGCTCAGATTTTGCCTCATGGTTGTTCGTCATACATGTTGAAATTTGTGTCGAATTTTCAGTTCTGTGGAGTGCTTCAAAAGGATAACACTGTCACCTAGCATATTTGTCCTCGCTGCAACCGGTGTAATGGGAATGTGTGGCGGCCTTAAAAAGTCTCCCTGTCCTTCATCACATCTGGCCTAGAAAAACTTGTACATGCCATACTTTCCAGTTCTTTGGTGTATTCCTTGCCTTAAAGAAAACCCTTTTAATAGAGGACACTTTTCTAACCCATGCAATGATGTCTTGAACTAATTATTTGAGGTACCATGGCACATGACTGCATTTGAGTCTTTCTCATGCAGCTGACCAATGATACAAACCAAGATGGTAATTTGTGTCGTGTCGGTAATTAAATATCTCGGTAACGTTTTGTTTGGTTTAAGGTCACCAGAGCCGACGGCTCTGGAGGAGCTTGTAGGATATTTTTTGCAAAACGCTCATATAAATATTTTTTTAGCAATCTAGTTTCTGCCATATCATTTTAAGCATACTGCTCATTTTGGGTTCTCCAAAGCCGAATGCTTCGGGGGATATTATAGGGTATGCAGCTGTCCGTTGTCGTCTACGCCTGCGTCAAGACTTTCAAACGACATCTTGCCGATATCGACAATATTTTATCTGTAGCATCCTTGGGCTGGGGGTCGTGTGGAAATTTGTGGGTTTTTTTTGTGGGGGGGGGGGGGGGTGGGAATCGGCGCATTAGTTTTGTGGCTTTGGCAACTTACAGTTTCAATAAACTTATAATGGTGAACATTAAATAATGCCATTTACTGCCAAGTAGAAGTAAAACAAAGATCAGGAATTGATACAATTAACTTACTCTACCCATAAAGACACCAAAGGGAAAGAAATACAAACATTAAGCGACCGGACCATAATGGAAACCTAAACAAAGGAAGGCCATAAGGACAGTTACTTTCCCACAAAATGGCCATATGGCCATCCAAAATTAAAGACACAAGTGATACACACAGTAAGTAACAAACAACAACATAAATTAATCGCCACAGAAGAGCCGCCTTGGAACGGTCAGTGGAAGATTTCCACTGGGGGGCTTAAATCGATTTTACGTGGCCACAATCCTCGCCCTTACTTCCGTCGCGATTTAGACAAATAATTTGTTCAGTCCGCATGAAGGCCTCCTAACTCATCAGTGCAACATCTCCGTGAACACAAAAATCAAAGAACCAAAGAGGTGAGACAACGGTGAGGACTCGACAGCAAGAAACCACTGAAATGCTGGAGCAAAAGAAAACCAACAGTTAGACTCCGATGAGCTCGACCAGAGACAGAGCATCAGGCACCAACCAACATTATCTCTCTAATTCTCAATAAGCCTTTACGTTGGAGCCGTCATAAAATCTGAGGCCTGACCCACCGGCGTGCAATTAAAGAGGGAAGCAAAGTTGCCAACCGTTATTGTGTTAACTCCCATGCATGCAGTCTGTCGTATAATATCCATGTTATACCCAATCTTTTTATATCGAAGAATGATTTTACGAAATTGGGTGCTGAAGTCATTGCGGTTATATAGTTTTCTGAATTTATATACTAAGTCACCATAAAATTCGGGTTCCGATAGACCTTGTTGCAGAAGAGATTTAAGTCCAATATTGAATTTTGAAATTAAATCAGAATGGCGTCTATAAAATTTTGAAAAGGCTTTGCGTAGTTAAGCATCTGCAGATATTACGATAAAACTTTCATAGAAATGTCCCTTAGGCAATCTACTGTCTTTTATGAAATTTAGCCCTCTAGTTTGGTTGTTATGGCAACTTATATTTCCCATTGACTTATGGTGAAAATTGAAAATGGCATTTACTTCCACCCCTTTTCAGGTATTTGAACAAAATTTTCATAGAAAAGTTCCTGAAGTAATCTGCCATATGATTTTCGACATTTTGCTCATTTTTACTGGTTGCAATGGAAACCAAAATGAAAAAAATGGAAACAAAAATTGTTTAAAAATCAACTCCTCAGACAACATATGTTTTTTCTGGCTGAGAGTTTATGGAAATATTCACCATATTTGCGTTTACAGGTTTTAAGGCTTATTGAGAATTAGAGAGATCTAATTCAAGGTAATGTTGGTTGGTGTCTGATGCTCTGTCTCTGGTCGGGCCCATCGAAATCTAACTGTTGGTTTTCTTCTGCTCCAGCATTTCAGTGGTTTCTTGCTGTCGAGTCCTCATCGTTGTCTCACCTCTGTGGTTCTTTGATTATTTGTGTTCACGGAGATGTTGCACTGATGAGTTAGGAGGCCTTCATGCGGACTGAACAAGTTATTTCACTAAATCGCGACGGAAGTAAGAGCAAGGATTGTGAACACGTAAAATCGATTTAAGCCCCCAAGTGGAAATCTTTCCACTGGCCGTTCCAAGGCGGTTCTTCTGTGGCGGTTTATTTATGTTGTTGTTTGTTACTTACTGTGTGTATCACTTGTGTCTTTTTATTTTGGATGGCCATATGGCCATTTTGTGGGAAAGTAACTGTCCTAATGGCCTTCCTTTGTTTAGGTTTCCATTATGGTCTGGTCGCTTAATATTTGTGTTTCTTTCCCTTTGGTGTCTTTTATGGGTGGAGTAAGTTAATTGTATCGATTCCTGATCTTTGCTTTACTTCTACTTTAAGTCTTTTTTTAACAAAATTCGGCTCTTTAGTTTGGTTGTAATGGCAGCTTAGAGTTTCCATTGACTTATAACGGGTTTAATTGAATAATGGCATTTACTGCCACGCCTTTGCAGATATTTTTTACAAAACTTTCATACAAAAGATCCTGAAGTATTCTACCATCTGCCATATGACTTCAGACCTATTTCGAATTTGAACTGGTTACCACTTAAACAAAAATGATCAAAGAAAATAAAAAAGTGTAAAAATTTCTTCTCCTCAGAAACCGTATGCTCTATGTGGCTGAGTCTTTATAGAAATATTCACCATATTTGCCTTTCAGGTTTTTTTGTGTGTGAAATTCGGCGCATTAGACTGGTTGCTATCACAACCTAGAGTTTCCCTTGATTTATAATGGGAAACATTGAAAAATGGAATTTACATATACGCCTTTCCAGATATTTTTATAAAACTTTCCTAGAAATATATATAAGCAATCATCTATCTGACGTATGATTTTAGGCTAATTGGTCACTTTTATTGGTTGCCATGGAAACCACAATGCGCCCAAAAAAGAAACAAAAATACACTAAGAAATCGTCTTGAAAAATACAACATGCTCTGTGGGGCTGAAACTATAATGAATCCAAAATGCGCCCAAAAAAGAATACAAACACATTAAAAAAATTGCCTTCAAAAATACCATATGCTCTATGAGGCTAAGACTATATGGAAATATTTGCCATATTTGCCTGAACAGGTTTTTTTTATGAAATTGGGCTCTTTAATTTGGTTGCTATGGCATCGTAGAGTTTCTATGGATGTGCAAAGGGGAAAATTGAAAATTTGCAATGACTACCAACCCTTAGTAGATATTTTGGCAAAACATTCAAAGAAATGTTCCTTATACCATTTTTCATCTGCCATATGATTTTAAGGCTAATTGGTTGCAACAGATAATTGTCGTTTGCTGTCTTGCAACAACATATTCAAGAGACATCAGACCTCTGAATCCACCAGTCTGATTGGGTCCAAATTCTAACTGTAGCGTCTTTTGGCACAGGGCTTCCATGATTAATTAAAATAAATGGTTGCCAGTTGGCAGTTCTCCGTGAGCTCTGGTGAGCATAGTTGCCCATGGGCCTCTTCTTTTCTGTTTTGTTTTCAGACGTGAATGAGTGTTCAAGCAATCCCTGCCAACATGGTGGGACAAAATTACAAAATTACCTTTTAGGGTCTGACATTTATAGAGTGTCACCAAAGCAGTTAAAATCTGCATTGCTCAAACATAACATTTATGTCCAGCCTGTTGTATAAAATATGAGTGTATGATTTCAGACGTGAATGAATGTTCAAGCAATCCTTGTCAACATGGTGGAACATGTACAGATGGCAAGAACAGCTATACGTGTCAGTGCGTTGCTGGATACACGGGCGCAAACTGTCAAGAAGGTAATTAAAGTATTGTCATAAAAAAGAAGTAAAGACAATGGTAAGGAATCGATACAATTGGCCCACATCTCTCACTCAGAGTCACCAAAGGGAAAGAAACACACACATGAAATAACTAGACCATTATGGAAGCATCAATGGAGATAAGCAAAAAGGACACTTACTTTCCCACAAAACGGCCAATTGGCTATCCAAAACAAAAGAATATAAGCGATGCTCTCACTAAAATACAAACCATAACAAAATTAAACTGCGAAAGAAGAACCGCATTGGAAAGGTCAGAGAAACGAGTTCTACCGGGAACATATATCGATTCCACACGGCCACAATCCTCTCCCTTACTGCCGATGCGATTTGGGCAAATACATTGTTCAGTCCGCATAAAGGCCCCCTATCTCATCAGTGCAACATTACCGTGAACACAAAAATCAAACAACCACAGAAATGAAACAAAATTGAGAACTCGACAGCAAGAAACCACTGAAATACTGGAGCAAAAGAAAACCAAGTTAGACTCCGATGGGCCCGAACAGAGATAGAGCATCAGACACGAACCAACATTCTGTCGGTACTTCTGTCGCCCTTTATGTTTGTTATGGTTTGTCTTTGAATGTCCGTGTCGCTTACATCTTATTGTTTTGGAAAGTCAGTAGATAAATTCGGGAAATTTAGTGTCCTTTTGGGCTTTCCGCTATTTCTGTTTCCAAAAGGGTCTAGTTATTTCATGCACTGTGTTTCCTTCCCTGTGGTGTCCCAAATGGAATCTGTGGGTTAATTGTATCGATTCCTGATCATTGCCTTTTTTCTATTTTCTATAAGATATATATTTGCCAGACCATTCATCGTATATGCTGAATCCTAGATATTTCAAACATTTAAGTCTCTAGCTTGGTGCAGTTCATTCTGAAATAACGCTCAGATTTTGCCTCATGGTTGTTCGTCATACATGTTGAAATTTGTGTCGACTATTCAGTTCTGTGGAGGGCTTCCAAAGGATAACCCTGTCAGAGAGCATATTTGTCCTCGCTGCAACTGGTGTTATGGGCATGTGTGGCGGCCTTAAAAAGTCTCCCTGTCCTTCATCACAGTGTTCTTAAAAGTGTATTATCCTTTGGTATCAACGATTTCACTGTGGAATTTTAAAAATTATATGAGGGTCACAGACGATCCCTAATTGGCCAAAACCAGCCAGTCTGGCCTAGAAAACCTTGTACATGCCATACGTTCCAGTTCTGTGGTGTATTCATTGCCTCAAAGTAAACCCTTTCAATAGAGGACACTTTTCTAACCCATACAATGATGTCCTGAACTAATTGTTTGAGGTACCATGGCACATGACTGCATTTGAGTCTTTCTAATGCAGCTGACCAATGATACAAACCAAGATGGTAATTTGTGTCGTGTCGGTAATTAAATATCTCGGTAACGTTTTGTTTGGTTTTAGGTCACCAGAGCCGACGGCTCTGGAGGTGCTTATAGGATATTTTTGCAAAACGCACATATAAATATTTTTTTCAGCAATCTAGTTTCTGCCATATCATGTTAAGCCTACTGCTCATTTTCAGTTCTCCAGAGCCGAATGCTCCGGGGGATCTTATAGGATATGCAGTTGTCCGTTGTCGTCTACGCCTGCGTCAACACTTTCAAACGACACCTTGCCGATTTGGACAATATTTTATCTGTAGCATCATTTTGCTGGGGATGTGTGGAAATTTGTGATTTTTTATGGACATCTGCGCATTAGTTTTGTTGCTATGTCAACTTACAGTTTCAATAGACATATAATAGTATAAATTGAAAAATGCCATTTACTGCCAAGCTTCTGCAGATATTTCGACAAAACTTTCAAAGAAACGTCCCTTAAGCAATCTACTGTCTTTTATGAAATTTGGCCCTCTAGTTTGGTTGCTATGGTAACTGAGATTTTCCATTGACTTATTGTGGTGAAAATTGAAAATGGCATTTTCTGCCACCCCTTTGCAGGTATTTTAACAACTTTCATAGAAATGTTCCTGAAAAAATCTGCCGTATGATTTTCGACCTTTTGCTCATTTTTACTGGTTGCAATAGAAACCAAAATGAAAAAATGGAAACAAAAATAGTTTAAAATCAACTCCTCAGACAACATATGTTCTTTCTGGTTGAGAGTTTATGGAAGTTTTAACCATATTTGCGTTTATAGGTTTCAAGGTTTTTTTTTTTAACAAAATTCGGCTCTTTAGTTTGGTTGTTATGGCAGCTTAGAGTTTCCATTGACTTATAACGGGGATAATTGAATAATGGCATTACTGCCACACCTGTGCAGATATTTTGACCAAATTTTCATACAAAAGATCCTGAAGTAATCTACCATCTGCCATATGACTTTAGACCTATCGCTAATTCGCACTGGTTACCATTTAAACAAAAATGATTAAAGAAAATACAAAAAAGTGTAAAAATTACTGCTCCTCAGAAACCGTATGCTCCATGTGGCTGAGTCTTTATAGAAATATTCACCATATTTGCCTTTCAGTTTTTGTGTGTGAAATTCGGCGGATTAGATTGGTTGCTATCGCAACCTAGAGTTTCAATTGATTTATAATCAGGAACATTGAAAAATAGAATTTACATATACGACTTACCAGATAGTTTTATAAAACTTTCCTAGAAATATTTATAAGCAATTCTCTATCTGCCGTATGATTTTAGGCTAATTGGTCACGTTTATTGGTTGCCATGGAAACCACAATGCGCCGAAAAAGAATTAAAATACACTGAGAAATCGTCTCCAAAATACCACATGCTCTGTGGGGCTAAAACTATAATGAAACCAAAATGCGCCAAAAAAGAATACAAACAAACTTAAATATCGTCTTCAAAAAAAACATATGCTCTATGACGCTAAGACTATATGGAATTATTTGCCTTATTTGCCTGAAGGGGTTTTGTGGGTTTTTTTTATGAAATTGGGCTCTTTAATTTGGTTGCTATGGCATCGTAGAGTTTCTATGGCTGTGCAAAGGGGAAAATTGAAAAATTGCAATGACGGCCAAACCTTAGTAGATATTTTGGCAAAACATTCACAGAAATGCTCCTTAAACAATGTTCTATCTGCCATATGATTTTAAGGCTAATTGGTTGCCAAAGATGGTTGTCAATAATTGTCGTTTGCTGTCTTGCAACAACACATTCAAGAGACATCAGACCTCTGAATCCATTAGTCTGATTGGGTCCAATTTTTATCTGTAGCGTCTTTTGGCGCAGGGGTTCCATGATTAATTAAAATAAACGGCTGCCGGTTGGCAGTTCTCCCTGAGCTCTGGTGAGCATAGTTGCCCATGGACCTCTTGTTTTCTGTTTTGTTTTCAGACGTTAATGAGTGTTCAAGCAATCCCTGTCAACATGGTGGGACATGCACAGATAAACTAAACCGTTATACGTGTCAGTGCGTAGCTGGATACTCCGGTTCAGATTGCCAGATAGGTAGGATTTTTCATAACTGTAACCAATAGTTTCATTTTCGTGAGGAGCTTGTTGTCAATGCTACTTCTGTGTTTTAGATGACCTACTGTAACAAAGTTACCATTTATGTTATTGCAGTATATTACAAAATTACCATTTAGTGTCTGACATTTATAGAGTTTTACCAAAGCAGTTAAAATCTGCATTGCTCAAACATAATATTTATGTCCGGCCTGTTATATAAAATATTGGTGTATGATTTCAGACGTGAATGAATGTTCAAGCAATCCTTGTCAACATGGTGGAACATGTACAGATGGCAAGAACAGCTATACGTGTCAGTGCGTTGCTGGATACACGGGCGCAAACTGTCAAGAAGGTAATTAAAGTATTGTCATAAAAAAGAAGTAAAGACAATGGTCAGGAATCGATACAATTAGCCCACATCACCTATCAGAGACACCAAAGGGAAAGAAACACACACATGAAATAACTAGACCATAATGGAAACATCAATGGAGATAAACAAAAAGGACACTTACTTTCCCACAAAACGGCCAATTGGCTATCCAAAACAATAAGCGAGTCACTCACTAAAAAGACAAACCATAACAAAACTAAACCGCGAAAGAAGAACCGCATTGGAACGGTCAATGAAACGAGTTCTTCCGGGAACATATATCGATCCCACGCGGCCACAATCCTCGCCCTTACTGCCGATGCGAATTTGGCAAATAAATTGTTCAGTCCGCATGAAGGCCCCCTAACTCATCAGTGCAACATTAACGTGAACACAAAAATTAAACAATCACAGACATGAAACAACATTGAGAACTCGACAGCAAGAAACCACTAAAATGCTGGAGCAAAAGAAAACCAACAGTTACACTCTGATGGACCCGACCAGAGACAGAGCATCAGGCAGGAACCGACATTACATAAACTTACATCGGAGTCTAACTGTTGGTTTTCGTTTGCTCCAGCATTTCAAAGGTTTCTTGCTGTCGAGTCCTCACCGTTGTCCCACCTCTGTGGTTCTTTGTTTTTGTGTTCACGGAGATGTTGCACTGATGAGTTAGGAGGCCTTCATGCAGACTGAACAAATTATTTGTCTAAATCGCGACGGAAGTAAGGGCGAGGATTGTGGCCACGTAAAATCGATTTAAGCCCCCCAGTGGAAAGTTGTTTAGGTCGTAGTACCAAAGCGTTAATCAGAAATCGTTAATCCATAGACGAAATCATTCCAGTGACCGTTCCAAGGCGGTTCTTCTGTGGCGGTTTATTTGTGGTGGTGTCTGTTGCTTGTTGTGGGTGTCGCTTGTGTATTTTTGTTTTGGATGGCCATTTTGTGGGAAAGTAACTGTCCTTATGACCTTCCTTTGTTTAGGTTTCAATTATGGTCTGGTCGCTTAATGTTTGTGTATCTTTCCCTTTGGTGTCTTTGATGGGTGGAGTAAGTTAATTGTATCGATTCCTGATCTTTGTTATACTTCTACCTTGAATTCTCTCTTCTCTAATTCTATAGAAGGAAGTTGGTTAATGTTTATGTATCTTTCCCTTTGGTGTCTTTGATGGGCAATGCGAGGTAATTGTATGGAATCCTGATCGTTGCCTTCACTTCTGTTCTCCAGACTTTCTGATGATTGTTTAAACCGAGATTGCGTTTCCGTATGAATTAACGTACAAATCTGTAAACACGCACAGGGCTGATCCGACTAACTGTACACTTGATGTTTGGTTTTCAGTCTTGTGGGTGTTGGTTTTCGCGTCACATAAGCACTGTAAATTTGTAGTTCAGTTTTGCAATTCTCAGTTTTTTGTTGCCCACGTCCAAGAAATGTTTTCCTTTAGGTTATTTGATTTAAGCCCCCACCCCAGTTCACTCACTGACAGTTCTAACGCGTTACGTCTGTCGCTCTTTATTTTTGTTATGGTTTGTCTTTGAATGTGCGTGTCGCATACATCTTATTGTTTTGGAAAGTCAGTTGATAAATTTGGGAAATTTAGTGTCCTTTGGGTTTTCCGCTATTTCTGTTTCCATAAGGGTCTAGTTATTTCATGTACTATGTTGCCTTACCTGTGGTGTCCCTAATGGAATCTGTGGGTTAATTGTATCGATTCCTGATCATTGCCTTCACTTCTATTTTCTATAAGATATATATTTGCCAGACCATTCATCGTATATGATGAATCCTAGATATTTCAAACATTTAAGTTTCTAGCTTGGTGCAGTTCATTCAGAAATAACGCTCAGATTTTGCTCATGGTTGTTCGTCATACATGTTAATTTGTGTCGACTTTTCCGTTCTGTGGAGTGCTTCCAAAGGATAACCCTGTTACAGAGCATATTTGTACTCGCTGCAACCGATGTTATGGGAATGTGTGGCGGCCTTAAAAAGTCTCCCTGTCCTTCATCACAGTGTACTTAAAATTGTCTTGTCCTTTGATATCAACGATTTCACTGTGGAATTTTAAAATTATACGAGGGTCACAGACGATCCCTAATTGGCCAGAACCAGCCAGTCTGGCCTAGAAAAACTTGTACATGCCATACTTTCCAGTTCTTTGGTGTATTCCTTGCCTCAAAGGAAACCCTTTTAATAGAGGACACTTTTCTAACCCATGCAATGGTATCCTGAACTAATTGTTTGAGGTACCATGGCACATTACTGCATATGAGTCTTTTATAGCGTAGCTATACACCTTTGACTGTGATCGTATAGTGTTTCAATAATTTTAATAAAATACAACTAAAGTCATATTGAGAGTTTCAGCAGCTTTATTAGGCAGGCACCTCATACGAGTGCACAACTCCTAAAACCAGACTAACTGGATGCAAGCTGATCAAGTAGACATCTGAAGTCTTGGTCAGAAAACCCCAGTATTTATAATCACTACAAAAATCTCACGCAATATCCCTCTCTCATTGCATCATGCTTGTTATCGCAACTCTTGCCAAAATCTCTTCTAACTATAAGCTATCTGTCGTGATTTTGATGACTGCACTAATAATATGATCTTTAAAATGCAATTTCATCAGATTTCTAAAGTACTTCACATGGACACCTGCTTAAATAACCTTTATATGGAAATGTCAGAGTCATATGATATTACGAAATTATGATTTGAATGGCTGCCAGGTACATGTATGTGTAATTCAGGTGCATCTCTGCATTTTATACAAAGTTATATAATTGATGTTCCAGGGTTTTAAAATGAAGCTGTTTCATAATAAGAATTGAAGCTTAATATTTTCATAATAGTACTGAGACAGAAGCTTACTGCCTTTTCAACACTCATTCCGTCATATCAACATTCATACACACCTTCAACAATATTCCAGTCATACACATGATAACATGCCTATGCAAAATATCATGTGCATAACATGACTATGTTATATACCTCCCATTGTTGAGTAAATTAATTAACCCCTTAATTAATTTATCTAATAATTCTGACCAAAACCTCTTGTACATATACTGTATATACAATTCATATATAATAAAACAAGATATCATCAACATACATCAGTGACCAGGATGTATGCAATAAAACAAGATAACATCAACATATGTCAGTGACCAGGATGATCACCAACGTATATCAGTAACCAAGATGATATCTAAATAATAACATGATATTGTCAACATATATCATAAACACATGTCAGTGACCAGGATCATGCATAAATAAACAAGACATCCTAAACACATGTCAGTGTCAAGGATCCATTCACATATACAAATGACCAGGATTATATGATACATATATTACTCATCAGGATGAAAACCAGAATGAATAACATATCATCAATCAAGATTAGTTAATTAATTAATGTCATGTATTTTTTCACGTGACTAGGATTGTAATTAATCTAATATGTGACCAGGATCTACTAAAGCATTTAATTAGGATTTGTCCAGGATTAAAATGAAGTTTCAAGTTTAATTGTTAATTAAATGTCTAAGATGTTTTCTTAATTGTTTCTTTTAATCAACCCTTCTAATCTAGTAGACTTCCTAATTACCAGGATAGCAATATACTTGTAACCAGGATTTCTACAAACTATAAGACTAATAAAGGGCTTATTAAACACACTGTTTTTAGATTAAGTTTTTTATTCCTTTTTGGATGATGAATTCACACAGTCACATTGTTCTTCCCTCAAGTTTATAACTGTCAGAGGTTGTGGAATAGGTATAACCGGAACTCTGTAGATTTTATTTGCTGTTAGTATCCCATCGTTGTTATCTGAGCTGTGTATTTGCTGGTGGTGTAGGTTGGTAATAAGGTAAGTTGGATGTGGTGGGTGTTCTTTACAATATCCATAGTGTTCCTGTACAACACTAATGTCGTCTGGCTGTAATAAAATAAAGTTCAATGTCACATGTATATCTTCACCTAAGCATGACCTTTAGGGGCATACTCAGGACTTTATTATTTAAAAGTCACTAAAGTTCTGATCACTAAATCTTCGTCCATGCATAGTCTTTAGGACTATACAAGGCACAAATAAACGTCACTGAAATGTCACTGTACTGTAACCATTAGTACTATTACGATCACATGAGCTATATACATGATGAAAACACATCGTACGATAAAGTTCATATATTATGCCAATAGTTCATAACATGTAACAATAGCTATATACCGTTGAATAGCTAAATACTGTTAACTTATTCCTGTTAACAAACACTGTTCATTTAACTAGTATTCATATATAAATCTGCTTAACACACTGTGCACAGATTTTCCTTATTTCTTTGCCCATGCCGCCGTTGCATCAGTCCACTTGAAGGTCTTTTGTCCTTCCTCAACGTTATCGACGTTTTGTTCTTCGATCAGAGTGGACATCTCGATAACATCACCTTTGATCTGTGACCGTTTCACATTCACCTTCTCAAGATCATGTGTGTTAGCCTGTCTTACACCAATTATCTTATAGACAAAGTTTCTTCTACGTAAGATTATTAAGATAATTGCAATTAATAATACCTCCGATGCAATACTGATTAGCATAACATGTATCCAACTAGTATTGGATTTATTCTCATCTAATATTACAGGTTTATAGTTTCTTGTTTCATGGAGTAGATTTTGTAAAGGAATCTCTTTCAAACCTGACAAATGTGGTGGCAACTTCATTGGTTTAGATCCTAATTTAATTTTGATATTAAGCCAAAAGTAAAAGGTTGAAACATTATGTAATTTCAAAAGTGCTTGCAAAGGATCTGACCTTTCAAAGTTACTATGTCTGCCAAAATATTCAGGTAACTGTAAATATTTGTTTGAGGCTTTACATGTGTTATTTAACCGGATAATGCCAAGTGGTGGTGTGATTTTAATGTCAGCATTCTTCGGTTCATATGACTGACAATTTAATGTAAATGTCAGAGGTCTATTTGTGACAACAATCCAAATACCAAATGACAAGTACTTCGTAGTTGGCAATCTTCCATCCAACACAACTACTTGTTTACAATACTTTTTAATGTCATGCAGGTTTTGCATGAAGAGAGCAACAACGCAAAACTTATTTAAGTTGGTCTGATAAAATGCTGTCTCAGGATTGTAGAACTGAAAATGATAGTTATTACACATCTGAAATGTACTTTCAGATAGGAGAGAAAACTTTGTTTTATCCGTTGAGACCAGTAACATTTCATTTTCTAAACTGTATTTTAATAATACATCTGTCTGGTTATTTGAGAGAAGCTGTAGTGGTAAGTTATGTATTTTATACACTTCATATTCTTCTTTAGTGTTAATTAGTGGAATTTTAAGGATAATTCTAATTTCATTATTCTCAAGGTATGTTATACATGTCAATGTCTTATAAAAATACCAAATATCCTTACGAGGATTTTTAGGAAGCTCAAAGTTATTAGGAAGTTTTGTTTCTACTTCAATTAATAATTGCTTCAGATCTTTAGGAGAGATTGTATTAGTTGACAAATGATGCATTGACAACATGTTTAGTTCAGATTTTAAACTCTCCAGATAAAATATAGCATCTTGTGCGGTAAGCCTAATTTCATCAAGTATCATTTTGAATTGTAAGTATGTATGAATAAATTGTTCAAGTCTAACAAACTGTTGTTCGATTGTTCTTTCAAGCAATCTTATTTTATGGTCAAGCTTCTGAATAACTATGATGAGATCCATAATTGATCTTCTATTTTCTGCTACTTGCATTCTTGTTAAATTAAGTACAGATAAACTTACATCAAGATCATGTATTATCTGATCTTGGTTAAGTGCCAAGGTTTTAATATTTCTATCTATGTTCTCAAGGTCACTTTCTGATACAGTGCCAAAAAGAGTGCTCATTAATTGTCCTATTATAGGAATTAATGACCTTTTGTGTTCATGACTGTTTACTGAAAGTGTCTGGTACTCATCAAAGTTTTCATAAACAGACTTGTATGTATCTGTTAAAAGGTTAACTTCAACATGTAAACTTTGGAATGTTTCTACATATCCCGTTAAATTTGACTTCTGATAAAAGTTTGTCATGTATTTCACAATTTCATCAGTGCGAACAAAATCGTTTTGATTCTTTAAAATCAGATTTTCAAACGGTCTCAAATCATGAATAAATGTTACAGACCAGTGTGCATCGTTAATAAAGACTTCATTAGTCTTTTGAAACACAACATTTTCGGATGTAAAGAGTCCGAATGCTTGGCTAACAAACAATGATACCAAGATTAATGTGATCATCATATTGTTAATCTGAAATTAAATAAAAATGGGCATTACTACACTGTTAAACGAGGTACTTATTTACAATTCACCTCTATTAACATACATGAGGCCCTTACCTCATTAAAGAACATAACATTACGAGGTCATTTTATAACATATTAGACATTAACCTCAAGAGTTGCTTTAAACTCTCTGCTCTATCTCGAGACTTTCTTCGTCTCTTTTTCAATGGCCTAACTGTCTCGCTGGCTACACTATTAGACAGTGGCTGCTGTGAATAAAATACATTCACATCCATATCACTGGCTAAATCATTGTTTTCAACCAAAGGCATAGAACAGGAATTATCAGAGGATAAATCGTCATTACATTCCATGTCCTTGACCTCAGTTTCTTCACTTTGATTTTGCCTAGCTTCTTTGTGTTTTAACCTTTTCTGTAACTCCATTAAAGGTATATCTTCTTCATCAGAAGACGTTTCTCTTTCTTGTCTGTATTTCTTGACTAGCTTAGCCATGGGAATTTGTTCTTCTGAATCAGAATCAGATTCTGTTTCTGACTCAGAGACGTGAGGTGGAATTACATATGCTGCGTCCCTAAGTTTCCTACTACTTTCATGTTTGGAAACTGGCCAATCTTCTACATTTGCCAACATTAAATCACCTGCATATACTCTACTTGTTGTACCATCTAATTGGTTTTTAATTACGAAAGATACAGGTCCAGTTTTCTCAATTATTCTATAATAAGGTTTCCATTTCTGTCCTAATTTACCCTTTCTTTGTTTATTTTGATAATAAACTGGATCTCCTACTTTTAATTCTACCTCTTTGACATTTTTATCTGCATATTTAGCCTGACGCTTCTTTGCTTTTTGTAAGTAATTTCTTACATGTACAAAAGCTCTGTGCTGTTCTTGTAAAGCAACTTGGTGGAAATCTTCACCTAAATATTTTCTCCTAGGCTGTAATATATTGTCAACTGGCAATGCTACATCTCTGTTGTACAGCAAATAATAAGGTGAAAATTTAGAAGATTCATTAACGTTAAATCTAATTGCTGCTAAACTTTGACAAAGATACAAATCCCAGCTCTGTTGATTATCAGCTACCATTTTAGCTAAAATGTCATGCAAAGTTCTATGGAATCTCTCAACTTTTGCATTGCTCTGAGGATGATACACGCTTGTCAAAATATGGTCAACATTAAGTTTTTCCAATGTTTCTCTAACCATCTTATTTACATTCTCAGTTCCATTGTCCATCACGATCTGTAAAGGACAGCCAAAACGTGGGAAAATGTGTCCAATGATCAATTCAGCTACTGTTTCAGCAGTCTTATCTGGAACTGCAAAAGCTTCAGGCCAACCACTATACCAATCAACAAATGCAATGATATATTTATTGCCTGACAAAGTTGTTGGATATGGACCCGAAAGATCAAGACTGAGTTTTGCCATAGGGTATGGTGGAATATCTGTCTCTTGTAACGGATGTTTCGTTTTCTGCATTGACCTAGTTCTGCAGGTCATACAATCAGAAACATACTTGTGAATTTCTTTGAACAAATTTGGCCAAAAGTATTTCTGACGAATATAATTAAAAGTTTTCTGTACACCCATATGACCATTACTGTCATGATACTGAGTTACAACCAAAGATCTAAGATGTTTTGGAATATACAATCTTAAATTTGGATCGTCATTTGCATTTGATAAATAGTATACCAATCCATCTACCAAGAGATAATGTTTTTGAACATCTTTGCTCTCTTCCCCATTCAAAATCATTGACCTAATGTTTGAGATATCATCATCCCTAGTTTGTTCAATTTTCATGTCAAAGCCTTCTTTTGTAAAATCAGAACAATCACACTTTTCAAATGAATCTTCGTTTGGAAGACTACAACCAGCAAAAGCTTTTGGATCAAACTGATTAGAGTCTAACACATTCACCTGATATAAGTTGTCATTGACATCAAGTGCCTTTTCTACTTCTAGGTCTTCACTAACTGTACTTTCCTCAGTTGTGTTTACATTATCTGGATGCCTAGAAAGTAGGTCAGCGCATGTATTTGTTGTACCAGCAATGTACTCTATAGTACAATTATAACCTGACATACTCAAAGCCCAAAGTTGAATCTTGTTGTTTTGCATAGGAGATTCAAGCAAGTATTTCAGAGGCTTATGATCAGTTCTAATGACAAACTGAGCATTGTGCAGATAATAATCTAACTTTTGAAGGGCAAAATGTATTGCAAATGCTTCTTTTTCTACCACAGACCATTTGCATTTGGACTTACTAAGTTTGTGGGACAAATAATAAATTGGTTTTTCATCACCTTCACACTCTTGTGTAAGGCATGAACCAACACACGAGTTGCTAGCATCTGTATAAAGAACATATGGTTTATTTGGATCTGGATAAACCAAAAGTGGGACAGCTGTTAAGCTTTCTTTTAAGAATTCAAATGCAGTTTGGTGTACATCTGACCACTTGTAATGTGCATATTTTCTTGTCAAAGCAATGATTGGTTCAGCTATCTGAGAGAAGTTTGGAATGAATCTTCTGTAGTAAGAACACATACCAATGAATGATCTTACTTCTTTTACACAAGTTGGAACAGGTAAAGATCTTATCGCATCAACCTTCTTTTCATCAGGTTTGATTCACTAATAACAAAGCCAAGATAATTAGTTTCTAATTTAAGAAAACCACATTTCTTAAGCTTAAGTTTCAAATTATGCTGTCTTAATTTGTTAAAGATCAAACTAAGATGTCTCAAATGTTCTTCCAATGTTGAGCTGAAAATTAATATATCATCAAGGTATGCTGTAGCAAAATCATTGCAACCTTGTAACACAACAGACATAAGTTCTTGAAATACGCAGGAGCATTAGAAAGGCCAAAGGGCATCACATTGAACTCGAATAACCCTTTGTGACATGCGAAAGCTGTTTTCTCTTTGTCCTTCTCATCCATGGCAACCTGCCAATATCCACTTTTCAAATCCAAAGATGTAAAGTATTTTGCTCTACCAAGTAAGGCTAAGATATCATCTATTAAGGGTAAAGGAAAGGAATTTTTCTTTGTTATTTGATTTAATTTTCGAAAATCAACACAGAACCTTTTACTGCCATCTTTCTTGTCAACAATCACAACAGGAAATGACCAAGGTGATCTTGACCTTTTAATTACATTTGCATCTAACATTTCGTTAATTGCTTTATCAATTACCTCTCTATTTTTAATTGGAGTTCTATAAGGTTTCATTTTAATTGGTTCATGATTACCTATATCAATTTGCATTTTAACTGTGTCTGTTTTTCCTAATTCAGAATCTTTATTTGCAAACAAGTCTCTATTTCTGAAGATAAGATTTTCAATCTTTGACCTATATTTTTCAGGTACATCAAGGTCTTTCAAGTCTAATTTATTTTCACAGCTGTTATTTTGAATAACTGAATCTACATGTGTAACATTATTTTGAAGCTCTGATATTTTAGCTAACAAACCATGTCTATAAATTTTAATATATTTGTTGGTGTTGTTAATAATCAAAACTGGCAAAGATCTATCTTTTGCTAATGTAGAAACAGTATTAATAATTTGTAAGCCTGGTTGATTTGTTAAAAATCCTTTATCTATTTGCAAAACCTCATATGACGAACCTACTGGTAAGTCTGGATTTTCTCTTACTTTTCCATAGCATATCATGGCTGTATTAGGTTTTATTAAACATGTTCTTTTCATCCTAACTGTTGAAGCTATATGTATATCCTCCTCTAAATTAACATAGTGTTTACCATTGATTCTTAAACATTTTAAATCAAAATATATCCTAACGTTGTTCTGTTTAAGCCAGTCCAAACCAAGTATCAAACTTCTATTTAAATCTCGGATCACATAGAAGTCTTGAGACATTTCGGTACCACCGATACAAAACTGTACAGTAATGCAACCGTCACACTTAAGTTCACTCCCATTTGCAGATTGTAAGCAAACTTTCTTTTGGGTGAGTCTTGGTTTATTCTTAAGCTGCTCGTAAATTCTACGGTGCATTAATGAACATTCAGCTCCAGTGTCTACAAGAGTTCTAAAACTTTGTTTACCTATTTTAACTAAACAAGAATTTGGACTGCCTGAAACATTGATCTTAAACTTTTGATGAGGTAAATGTCTATTGTTTTCTTTACTCATTACATCGACCCCTGTATGCAATGAGTGTCCCAGTTTTCCTGACCAGGTACTACATTTTGTACATTGTTCTGATGTCTAGGTCTTCCATGACCCATAGGTGGTCTACTTTGATGTTCTTTATTTTTGCAATCTCTGGAAATGTGACCTTCTTGACCACAATTCCAGCACTTTACCCTAGGATTTCTATTTTGCTGTGTGCTATTAACCCTATTAAAATTTCTAGATTTAAACCGTTGACCTCTAGAATGGTCAACATCCATAGGTGCTTCTTTTCTTTGTGGGTGAAATGTATGCGACATTTGAACCCTAGCCCTAAGATTCTGCTCATTAGTGGCGATTGCAATAGCCCCCTGTAATGTATCTGGCGGATCTCTCAATATTTTTAATTTCAAGTTGTCTTGTGTCAACCCATCAACAAAAATGTCAATAAGTTGACGTTCAACAGCATCGCCTCCTTGGTTTTGGTAGGCTTCTTCCGCTAAAGAAAGAATTCTTTCAGCGAAAAGCTGTATGTTTTTCCCTACTTTTTGTTTCACGCTGCGCAGCAATGACAGCGCCATTTGCCTATCCGTAACATCACTGAAACGGACAGCTAATTGTTCTTTAAGTTGTTGCCAATTACCGTCTGGGTTAGCCGCCATATACCTCTGTATAAAACCACTAACTGCTCCCCCAGAAGATTGATATGCAATCAACTTCTTTCTTGCCTCAGGTATATCAGCAAGAATTGAATATTTTTCAATGGATTTTATCCATTCCCTAAAGTTTTTGGAGTTGCCATCAAATTTGATCACGCTTGTTGAGGCCCCCTGTGTCGTTAATGCTTGTGACACATTGGCAAGTTCCAATTGAATATTAACAAAAGCCTGTGCAGCAGGATCAAGCTGTTGTTGATGCTGAGCCTGTGCTTGGGCTTGTCCTTGTTGAGCCATATTGAAAAGAAGAAAAAAAAATGAATAAAAATAAATAAATAAATAAATAAATTAATTAATCTAAAACTAATTTTGGCCTACATTTTAGCTTTGGTTTTAGATCAATTTTCTACCATAATTTTGAATGATAATTGGTGACAGAACAAGCAACAAACATAACCAGAAAAAGTAAAAGTAAACGTCACCTACCTTGGTGTCCATTCTTCTGTTTCTGTCGTAAGGTTCCTTTTTTAATTTATCCGCAGCACGGCACCAAAGCAAGATATATAGCGTAGCTATACACCTTTGACTGTGATCGTATAGTGTTTCAATAATTTTAATAAAATACAACTAAAGTCATATTGAGAGTTTCAGCAGCTTTATTAGGCAGGCACCTCATACGAGTGCACAACTCCTAAAACCAGACTAACTGGATGCAAGCTGATCAAGTAGACATCTGAGGTCTTGGTCAGAAAACCCCAGTATTTATAATCACTACAAAAATCTCACGCAATATCCCTCTCTCATTGCATCATGCTTGTTATCGCAACTCTTGCCAAAATCTCTTCTAACTATAAGCTATCTGTCATGATTTTGATGGCTGCACTAATAACTCTTTAAAATGCAATTTCATCAGATTTCTAAAGTACTTCACATGGACACCTGCTTAAATAACCTTTAAATGGAAATGTCAGAGTCATATGATATTACGAAATTATGATTTGAATGGCTGCCAGGTACATGTATGTGTAATTCAGGTGCATCTCTGCATTTTATACAAAGTTATATAATTGATGTTTCAGGGTTTTAAAATGAAGCTGTTTCATAATAAGAATTGAAGCTTAATATTTTCATAATAGTACTGAGACAGAAGCTTACTGCCTTTTCAACTCTCATTCCGTCATATCAACATTCATACACACCTTCAACAATATTCCAGTCATACACATGATAACATGCCTATGCAAAATATCATGTGCATAACATGACTATGTTATACTTTCTCATGCAGCTGACCAATGATACAAACCAAGATGGTAATTTGTGTCGAGTCGGTAATTAAATATCTCGGTATAGTTTTGTTTGGTTTTAGGTCACCAGAGCCGACGGCTCTGGAGGAGCTTATAGGATATTTTTTGCAAAACGCTCATATAAATATTTTTTAAGCAATCTAGTTTCTGCCATATCATTTTAAGCCTACTGCTCATTTTTGGTTCTCAAAAGCCGAATGCTTCGGAGGATCTTATAGGGTATGCAGTTGTCCGTTGTCGACTACGCCTGCGTCAACACTTTCAAACGACATCTTTCCGATTTTTCTGTTTTGTTTTCAGACGTGAATGAGTGTGCAAGCAATCCCTGTCAACATGGCGGGACATGCACAGATAAACTAAACCGTTATACGTGTCAGTGCGTAGCTGGATACTCCGGTGCAGACTGCCAGACAGGTAGGATTTTGAATTACTGTCACCAATAGTTTCATATTCTTGAGGAGCTTGTTGTCAATGCTACTTCTGTGTTTAAGATAGCCTACCGCAACAGTTAGCATTTATGTTATTGCAGTATATTGCAAAATTAACATTTAAGGTCTGACATTTATACAGTGTCACCAAAGTTTTTTTCAACAAAATTCGGCTCTTTAGTTTGGTTGTAATGGCAGCTTAGAGTTTCCATTGACTTATAACGGGTATAATTGGATAATGGCACTTACTGCCACGCCTTTTGCAGATATTTTGATTAAAACTTTCTAAAGATCCTGAAGTAATCTACAATCTGCCATATGACTTTAGACCTATTGCGAATTTGTACTGGTTACCATTTTAAACAAAAATAATCAAAGAAAATAAAAAAGTGTAAACATTTCTTTTCCTCAGAAACCGTATGCTCTATGTGGCTGAGTCTTTATAGAAACATTCACCATATTTGCATTTCAGTTTTTTTGTGTGTGAAATTCGGCGCATTAGATTTTTCAAATTATAGCCCTGGGTCCAAAAATGCCCCCGCCCCGGGGGCCTTTGGTTTTACATAGGCTTATAAAGGGAAAACGTTAAAAATATTCTTCTCTGAAACTGCAAGACCCAGGTCTTTGATATTTGGTTCGAAGCTTCATCTAGTGGACCTCTACCAAGATTGTTCAAATTATAGCCCTGGGGCCAGAAACCACAAGGCCCAGGTCTTTGATATTTGGTTTGAAGCTTCATCTAGTGGACCTCTACCAAGAGTGTTCAAATTATAGCCATGGGGCCAAAAATGCCCCCGCCCGGGGGCCTTTGTTTTTACATAGGCTTATATAGGGAAAACCTTTAAAAATCTTCTTCTCTGAAACCGCAAGGCCCAAGTCTCTGATATTTGGTGAGAAGCTTCATCTAGGGGACCTTTATCAAGATTGTTCTAATTATAGCCCTAGGGCCAAAAGTGCTCCTCAGGGCCCTTTGGTTTTACAAATGGGTTATATAGGGAAAATATTTAAAAATCTTCTCTGAAACCACAAGGCCAAGGTTTTTAATTTTGGTATGGAGCTTTATCTAGTGGACGTTTACCAAGATTGTTCAAATTCTAGCCCTGGGGCCAAAAATGACCCCGCCCCAGGGGCCTTTGGTTTTACATAGACTTATACAGGGATAATCGTTAAAAATCGTCTTCTCTGAAACCGCAAGGCCTAGTTCTTTGATATTTGGTGTGAAGCTTCATCTAGTGGACCTCCATCAAGATTGTTCAAATAATAGGCCCAGGGCGAAAAATGCCCCCACCAGCAGGCCATTTGGTTTTACATTGGCTTATACAAGGAAAATCTTTTAAAAGCTTCTTCTCCAAGATTGTTCAAACCATAGCCCTTGGGTCAAAAATGCCCCCACCCCGGGGCCCTTCGTTTTTAGATTGACTTATATAGGGAAATTAAAAAAAAATCTTCTACTCTGAAACCGCAAGGCCCAGGTCTTTGATATTTGGCGTGAAGCTTCATCTAAATTATTCTAATTATAGCCCTGGGAAATAGAAGTCATGGCAATGAAAACCTTTGAAAATCTTCTTGTCTGAAAGCAGAAGGCCAAGGTCTTTGATATTTGGTATGAAGCTTCGTCTTGTGGATTTCTACCAAGATAGTTCATATTATAGCCCTGGGGGCAAAAATGGCCCGCCCTGGGGACCCCAAGGTTTATGTAGACTTATATAAGGAAAACCTTTAAAAATCTTGTCTGAAACCAGAAGTCTCCGTTCTTTGATATTTGGTATGAAGCTTAACCTTTTAGACCACTACCAAGATTAATCATATTATAGCCCAGGGCTTATAATGGCTCTCCCAGGGGCCCACTTGATACCCTATGGATCAGGAGAGCGATCCAGGGCCATCATGGCCCTCTTGTTTATGAAATTGGGCTCTTTAATTTGGTTGCTATGGCATCGTAGAGTTTGTATGGATGTGCAAAGGGGAAAATTGAAAATTTGCAATGACTGCCAAACCTTAGTAGATATTTTGGTAAAACAATCAAAGAAATGTTTCTTAAACAATGTTCAATCTGCCATATGATTTTTAGGCTAATTGGTTGCCACAGATGGCTGTCAATAATTGTCGTTTGCTGTCTTGCAATAACACATTCAAGAGATATCAGACCTCTGAATCCACCAGTCTGATTAGGTCCAAATTTTATCTGTAGCGTCTTTTGGCGCAGGGGTTCCATGTTAATTAAAATAAGTAGCTGCCGGTTGGCAGTTCTCCCTGAGCTCTGGTGAGCATAGTTGCCAACGGGCCTCTTGTTTTCTGTTTTATTTTCAGACGTGAATGAGTGTTCAAGCAATCCCTGTCAACATGGTGGGACATGCACAGATAAACTAAACCGTTATACTTGTCAGTGCGTAGCTGGATACTCCGGTGCAGACTGCCAGACAGGTATGATTTTGCATAACAATCGCCAATAATTTCATTGTCTTAAGGAGCTTGTTGTCAAAACTACTTCTGTGTTTAAGATAACCTACCAAAAATGATTTTGCAGTATATTACAAAATTACCATTTAAGGTCTGACATTTATACAGTGTCACCAAAGCAGTTAAAATCTGCATTGCTCAAACATAACATTTATGTCCGACCTGTTGTATAAAATATGAGTGTATGATTTCTGACGTGAATGAATGTTCAAGCAATCCGTGTCAACATGGTGGAACATGTGCAGATGGCGTGAACAGCTATACGTGTCAGTGCGTTGCTGGATACACGGGCGCAAACTGACAAGCAGGTAATTAAAGTATTCTCATAAAAAAGAAGTAAAGACAATGGTCAGAAATCGATACAATTAGCCCACATCTCCCATCAGAGACACCAAAGGGAAAGAAAAACACATGAAATAACTAGACCATTATGGATTTGTTAGTTTGTTTGATTTGACGTTTAACGTCCCCGTCAACACTGTATATGTCATTTTGGAGGCGTTGCTTCCAATTTTGTGGGACTTTTACCCGACATTGAGACGAAATGACATCTCAAGCCTGCCGCCGAATGAAACCAATAGGGTTTATAAGCATGGACGGGCCGACATGCACTGCTTTGCCCGGGCAGGCTTAGATCATCTAAGCGGTTTACCAGTACTCATGTGCGGTCAATTTCAACTCTGCATGGAAGCATCATGCAGCCCATCTATTTCTTTCAAGCCCCGATGGGCGAGGACCGAGACCATTATGGAAACATCAATGGAGATAAGCGATAAGCAAAAAGAACACTTACTTTCCCACAAAACGGCCAATTGGCTATCCAAAACAAAAGAACATAAGCGATTCACTCACTAAAAGACAAACCATAACAAAACTGAACGCGAAAGAAGAACCGCATTGGAACGGTCAATGAAACGAGTTCCACCGGGAACATATATCGATCCCACGCGGCCACAATTCTCGCCCTTAATGCCGATGCGATTTGGGCAAATAATTTGTTCAGTCCGCATGAGGGCCCCCAACTCATCAGTGCAACATTACCGTGAACACAAAAATCAAACAACCACGGAGATGAAACATCATTGAGGTCTCGACAGCAAGAAACCACTGAAATGCTGGCGCAAAAGAAAACCAACAGTTACACTCCGATGGACCCGACCAGAGACAGAGCATCAGGCACGAACCAACATTAAATAAACCTAAATTCTCTTTTCTCTAATTCTAATGAAGTTCGTTTATGTTTATGTCCCTTTCCCTTTGGTGTCTTTGATTGGCAATGCGAGGTAATTGTATTGAATCCTAATCGTTGCCTTCACTTCTGTTCTCCAGACTTTCTGATGATTGTTTAACCCGAGATTGCGTTTCCGTTCGAATTGACGTACAACTCTGTAAACACGAACAGGGCGGATCCGACTTACTGTACACTTGATGTTTGGTTTTCAGTCTTGTGTGTGTTGATTTTCGCGTCACATAAGCACTGTAAATTTGTAGTTCAGTTTTGCAAATACTCAGTTTTTTGTTGCCGACGTCCAAAAATGTTCTCCTTTAGGTTATTTGATTTAAGCCCCCACCCCAGTTTATTCACTGACAGTTCTAACGCGTTACTTCTGTCGCTCTTTATTTTTGTTATGGTTTGTTTTTGAATGTGCGTATCGCTTACATCTTATTGTTTTGGAAAGTCATTTGATAAATTCTGGAAATTTAGTGTCCTTTGAGCTTTCCTCTATTTCTGTTTCCATAAGGGTCTAGTTATTTCATGTACTGAGTTTCCTTCCCTGTGTTGTCCCTAATGGAATCTGTGGGTTAATTGTATCGATTCCTGGTCATTGCCTTCACTTCTATATTCTATAAGATATATATTTGTCAGACCATTCATCGTATATGATGAATCCTAGATAGTTCAAGCATTTAAGTTTCTAGCTTGGTGCAGTTCATTCTGGAATAACGCTCAGATTTTGCCTCATGGTTGTTCGTCATACATGTTGAAATTTGTGTCGACTTTTCAGTTCTTCGGAGTGCTTCCAAAGGATAACCCTATCACAGAGCATATTTGTCTTCCTGCAACCGGTGTTATGGGCATGTGTGGCGACCTTAAAAAGTCTCCCTGTCCTTCATCATAGTGTACTTAAAAGTGTCTTGTGCTTTGGTATCAACGATTTCACTGTAGAATTTAAAAATTATATGAGGGTCACAGACGATCCCTAATTGGCCAAAACCAACCATTCTGGTCTAGAAAAACTTGTACATGCCATACTTTTCAGTTCCGTGGTCTATTCCTTCCCTCAAAGGAAACCCTTTTAATAGAGGACACATTTCTAACCCATGCAATGATGCCCTGAACTAATTGTTGAGGTACCATGGCACATGACTGCATTTGAGTCTTTCTCATGCAGCTGACCGATGATACAAACCAAGATGGTAATTGTGTCGGGTCGGTAATTAAATATCTCGGTAACGTTTTGTTTGGTTTTAGGTCACAAGAGCCGACGGCTCCGGAGGCGCTTATAGGATATTTTTTTGCAAAACGCTCATATAAATATTTTTTCAGCAATCTTGTTTCTGCCGTATCATTTTAAGCCTACTGCTCATTTTCGGTTCTTCAGAGCCGAATGCTCCGGGGAATCTTATATGGTTTGATCGGTCGGATTTGCCCCCCAGAACTTCAATTGGATGGGGCAGGTTCTTCTGGTGCCGGGGCCCCGTTTTGGGGTTTGCATCTGTCTGTTGTGGGTGGGTTTGTTTCGTGCGGGGTTTGTGATGGGCGCGATGGCTTTGGTTTTGGGATTGTAGGTTTTCCTTTTTTGGATGGTGGTGTTCCTCGTGCGCCGTCCTGTTGCGTTTGTGTTTCGCGGTTGGTTCGGTTTGCTGGAGTGTGTGGTCGTATGGCTGGCTTCGGCACTCGTGGTGGGTTATTGTCGGCTGGGCTCCTTGGTCGGGGTTGTCGGTGCTATAGACTTCGCAAAGCATTTTCAAAATTTTATGGACGCCATTCTGATTTGGTTTCAGGGTTCAATGTTGGACTTGGATCTCTTCTGCAACAGGGTCTGTCGGGGCCCGAATTTTGTGGTGACCTTGTGTGTGGGTTCGGAGGGTTGTGTAACCGCAATGGCTTCGGCGCCCGGTTTCGTGGGGTCGTTCATTGATGTAAAAGGATTGGGTGCAGCATGGTTGTTGTGCGGCGGGCGGCATGCGTGGTGGTTGGCCCGGTCGCGGTTGGCAACTTTGCTTCCCTCTTTAATTGCACGCCAGTGGGTCGGGCCTCAGATTCTATGACGGCTCCAACGTAAAGGCTTATTGAGAATTAGAGAGATCTAATTCTTGGTAATGTTGGTTGGTGCCTGATGCTCTGTCTCTGGTCGGGCTCATCGGAGTCTAACTGTTGGTTTTCTTTTGCTCCAGCATTTCAGGGGTTTCTTGCTGTCGAGTCCTCACCGTTGTCTCACCTCTGTGGTTCTTTGATTTTTTGTGTTCACGGAGATGTTGCACTGATGAGTTAGGAGGCCTTCATGCGGACTGAACAAATTATTTGTCTAAATCGCGACGGAAGTAAGGGCGAGGATTGTGGCCACGTAAAATCGATTTTAGCCCCCCCCCCCCCCCCCCAGTGGAAATCATTCCACTGACCGTTCCAATGCGGTTCCTCTGTGGCGGTTTATTTATGATGTTGTTTGTTACTTACTGTGTGTATCACTTGTGTATTTTTATTTTCGATGGCCATATGGCCATTTTGTGGGAAAGTAACTGTCCGTATGGCCTTCCTTTGTTTAGGTTTCCATTATAGTCTGGTCGCTTGATGTTTGTGTTTCTTTCCCTTTGGTGTCTTTGATGGGTGGAGTAAGTTAATTGTATCGAATCCTGATCTTTGTTTTACTTCTACTTAAAGGTGAAGCTTCATACCAAGCATCAACAAAATCTATAATTTGAACAATCTTGGCAAAGGTCCACTTGATGAAGCTACACCCCGTATATCAAAGACCTGGGCCTTGCGGTTTCAGAGAAGAAGATTTTTATAAAGATATTCCATACATAAGCCTATGCACTAGGGCTTTTTAAGTCTATGTAAAACCAAAGGGCCCCGGGGTGGGGGCATTTGTGGCCCCAGGTCTATAATTTGAACAATCTTCTTAGAGGTCCACTAGCTGGAGCTCCATACCAAATATTAAAGACCTGGGCCTTACAGTTTCAGAGAAGAAGATTTTTAAAAATGTCCCTTTAAAAGTCTATGTAAAACCAAAGGGTCTCTGGGCGGCAACATTTTTGGCCCAAGGGCTTTAATTTGAACATTCTTGGTAGAGGTTCACTAAATGACGCTTCATACCAAATATCAAAGACCTGGGCCTTCTGGTTTCAGACGGGAAGATTTTTAAAGGTTTTCCCTTTAAATGCCTATGTAAAACAAGTGGGTCCTGGCGCGGGGGCGTTTTTGGCCCTAGGGCTATAATTTGAAAAATCTTGGTAGCGATCCACTTGACGAAGCTACTTACCAAATATCAAAGACCTGGGCCTTCTGGTTTCAGACAAGAAGATTTTCCCAATATAAGCCTATGTAAAACCAGTGGGCCCCGGGGCGGGGCCGGTTTTGGCCCCAGGGCTATAATTTGAACAATCTTGGTAGAGGTCCACTAGATGAAGCTTCATACCAAATATCAAAGACCTGGGACTACTGGTTTCAGACAAGAAGATTTTTAAAGGTTTTCCATATATATAAGCCTATGTAAAACCAGTGGGCCCCGGGGCGGAGCTGTTTTTGGCACAAGGGCTATAATTTGAATCATCTTGGTAGTGATCCACTAGACGAAGCAACATACCAAATATCAAAGACCTGGGCCTTCTGGTTTCAGACAGGAAGATTTTTAAAGGTTTTCCCTATATAAGCCTATGTAAAACCAGTGGGCCCCGGGGCGGGGCCGTTTTTGGCCCCAGGGCTATTAATCCATCCTCTTGTTAAGCAGGAGAAACTCTGATGGCAATTTTGTTCACCAGGGCGGAACAGTATGTGCAATTTTGGTAGAGGGTCACCAAACGAACATTCCTGTGATATAATTTCAAAATCCATTCACTGGTTAAAGAGAAGAAGTTGTTTAAAGTGTTTTCTAATTTTAGCTCTGGCGGCCATCTTGTTCATCCGAGCGGAACGGTTTGAGCAATTTTGGTAGAGGGTCACCCAAGGAACATTCCTGTGAAGTAATTTTAAAATCCATCCACTAGTTAAGGAGTAGAAGTCGTTTAAAGGTTATTCTATTTTTAGCTGTTGCGGCCATCTTGTTCACCCAAGCGGAACGGTTTGGGCAATTTTGGTAGAAGGTCAACCAAGGAACATTCCTGTGAAGTAATTGCGAAATCCATCCACTGGTTAAGGGGAAGAAGTCCTTTAAAGGTTTTTTTTTTCCATTTTTAGCTCTGGCGGCCATTTTGTTCACTCGAGTGGAACGGTTTGAGCAATTTTAGTAGAGGAGAACCCAAGGAACATTCCTGTGCAATAATTTCAAAATCCAATCACTGGTTAAGGAGAATAAGTCGTTTAAAGGTTTTCCAATTTTAGCTCTGGCGGCCATTATATTCACCCGAGCGGAACGGTTTGAGCAATTGAAGGGGTTAGTGCAAGAAGAGGCCCAAGTCCATTTTTGGAAAAATCTGGGATATTAACATTTTCAGATACATCATATCAAGACCTGCAATCTGATATATAGTTTGTTATACCTTATTTCTTTACTGGCATTAAAAATGACGGTTATTGAAATTGTTAATAGGGTCCTAAGTCCAATGTCGTATCGTTGGTGCAAGAAGGGTTCTAAGTCCGTTTTACCACATAAAGCTTTGAGTTTCCATTGTATGTATTGTTCATTTGTTTCAGATTTTTGTTATACTGAACTAATAAAGAGTCGTGATAAGATAAAATATATATGTTCAACTAATTGACATAGGTTTCTGCTTTTAATAGAGAAAACTTTGTTGTATTTGTTTAGTGCATGAAGGTGCCTAAGTCCAATAAAACCTGGACTTAGGCCCCTTCTTGCACTAAACCCTTATTGTAACAAATGAATATCTGCGATATACTTAGAACTATTTATGCTGTTTTAACACCATTTCAGATGACACGATAACACATCAGAAGAATTTATTTAAATTCAAGTATGAAAAATATGAAAATTTTGCAAAATATTTTGTTTTTCGCGTTTTTCTCGAAATTATAAAAATGTGACTTAGGCCCCTTCTTGCACTAACCCCTTCAATTTTGGTAGAAGGTCATCCAAGGAACATGCCTGTGAAATAATTTCAAAATCCATCGACTGGTTAAGCAGTAAAAGTCGTTTAAAGCTTTTTCTATTTTTAGCTCTGGCGGCCATCTTGCTCACCCGAGCGGAACAATTTGAGCAATTTTGGTAGAGGATCCCCTAAGGAGCATTCTTGTGAAATTAGATAAAAATCTGTCCAGCAGTTTTGGAGAATAAGTTGTTTACAGCAAAAGTTGACGACGGACGCACAGACGCACGGACGACGGACAAAGACCGATCCCAAAAGCTCACATTGAGCACTTCGTGCTCAGGTGAGCAAAAAAAAATAATAAAAAAAAAATAAATCATCTCCTCAGAAACCATATGATCTAGGAGGCAGAGACTTTATAAAAATATTCACCATTTTTGCCTTTACAGGTTTTACTTTTTTTTGTGAAAGTCGGTTCTTTAATTTCGTTGCTATGACAACTTAGATTTTCCATAGATTTATAATGGGGAAAATTGAAAAAAAAACATTTCATGTAACTGCCAAACCTTTGCAGATATTTTGACACAACTTCAATAGAAATGTTTCTTAAGCAATCTACTATCTGCCATATGATTTTAGGCATATTGCTCCTCTTTAATGGTTGCCATGGAAACTAAAATGAAAAAAAAAAAAATAGAAAAAATACTTAAAAACCATCTCCCCAGGAACCATATGCTCTATGAGGCTGTGGGTTTACGGAAATATTCACAATATTTGCCTTTAAATGCATTATGTTTTTGTATGAAATTTGACTGTTTAATTTGGTCGCTATGGCTACTTAGATTCCCCATAGGCTTATAATGGGAAAAATTGAAAAATGATATTTACTGCCAAACCTCTGCAGGTATTTTGACAAAACTTTCATAGAAATGTTCCTTATGTAAACCACCTGCCATGTAATTTTAGTCCTATTGCTCATTTTAATGGTTGCCATGGAATCCAAAATGAAAAAAAAAACACTTATAGAAAAAAAATTAAAAAAATAAAGAAACCGTTAAAAATCCTCTCCGCAGAAACCGTATGCTCTATGAGGCTGAGTCTTTATAGAAAGATGTGCTTTTTAGGTTTTGTGTTGTTGTTTTTTTATGAAATTTGGTTGCTATTGCCACTTAAAGTTTCCATTGATTTAAAATTGGGAAAATTGACAAATGGAATTTACTGCTACCCCTTTCAAGATATTTTGACAATTTCTTAGAAATATCTTTAAGCAATCATCTATCTGCTGTATGATTTTAGACCAACTGGTCACTTATATTGGTTGCCATGGAAACCAAAATACGCCCAAAAATAGAAGAAAAAAAAACACACACTTAAAAATAGTATCCTCGAAAAACCATATGTCCTGTGAGGCTGAGACTGTATTTGTGTTACGGTTTGTCATTGGGTGTTTGTGTCGCTTGTTTTATTTCATTTTGGATAGCCTATTGGCCATTTTGTGGGAAAGTATCTGTCCTTTTGGCTTTCCGCTATGGATGTTGCTATTAGGGTCTGTTGTTTCGTGCTTGTGTTGCTTTCCCTTTGGTGTCTCTGATGGGAGCTTTGGGTTAATTTGATCGATTCCTCATCATTGCCTCCACTTCTACTTTATATAGAAATGTTCACCATATTTGCCGGAACAGGTTTTATGTTTTTTTTTTTTTTTATGAAAATCGCTTCTTTATGTTGGTTGCTTTGGCATTTTAGAGTTTCTGAAGATTTGTAATGGGGAAAATTGAAACTTTGCATTTACTGCCAAGCCTTTGTAAATATTTTGGCAAAACGCTCATATACATAATTTTTCAGCAATCTTGTTTCCGTCGTATGATCTTAGGCCTACTAGGCTCATTTTTAGATCACCAGAGCCAAAGGCTCCTGGGGAGCTTAGGATAGCAGTTGTCCGTAGTCGATAGCGTCTGCGTTAACACTTTCAAACGACATCTCCTCTGACGCCACTGGGCCGATTTGGAAGAAGAAAACCTCAGTAGCATCCTTGGGCTGTGGGATTGAAAATCTGTGTGTTTTTAATGAAAATCGGCGCATTAGTTTAGTTGCTAGGGCAACTTCGTTTACATAGAATTATAATTTGGGAAAATTGACTGCCAAAATAGAAGTAGGGGCAATGATCAGCAATCGATACAATTAACCCACATCCCCCATCAGAGACACCAAAGGGAAAGAAATACAAACATGAAACAACAGACCCAAACGGAATGACAAAGAGCGGAAAGCCAAAAGGACAGTTACCCTCCAACATAACGGCCAAAAGTCTATCCAAAATAAAATAATATAAGCGACATAAACACCCAACGACAAACCATATCAAAAATTAACCGTGACAGAAGAACCGCCTCGGAAGCGGAAATGAATTCCACTGGTGGGGGTGGGGTCTTAAATCAACCCTACGTGGCTACAATCCTCGCCCTTACTTCCGTCGCGATTAAGACAAATAAGTCCGCATGAAGGCCTACTAACTCATCAGTGCAACATCTTCGTGAACACAAAAATCAAACAACCATAAAGATGAAACAACGGTGAGGACTCTACAGCAAGAAACAACAGAAATGCTGGAGCAAAAGAAAATCAACAGTTATACTTCAAAGTGTCCGACCAGAGACAAGAGCATCAGGTACCAACCGACATAAGCCTTTACGTTGGAACCGTCATAGGATCTGAGGCCTGACCCACCGGCGTGCAACGTTTTCAACCGTGATTTGGTTAACTACCATGCATGCAGTTTGTCGTATAACATTTATGTTGTACCCAATCCTTTTAAATCGAAGAATGATTTTACGAAATGGGGTACCGAAGTCATTGCGGTTATAATTCTTTATAAATTTATATACTAAGTCACCATAAAATTCAGGTTCCGATAGACCTTGTTGCAGAAGAGATTTAAGTCAAGCATTGAATTAAGAAATTAAATCAGAATGACGTCTATAATAAGCCTCTGCAGATATTTTGACAAAACTTTCATAGAAATGTTCCTTAGGCAATCTACTATCTTTTATGAAACTCGGCCCTTTAGTTTGATTGCTATTCAATTTCAGATTTTCCATAGACTTAAAATGATGAAAAATAAAACATGGTATTTACTGCCACGCCTTTGCAAATATTTTGAATAAACATTTATACAAATGTTCCTGAAGTAATCTGCTATCTGCCATATATCACTGATGGGAGCTGCGGGTTAATTGTCTCGATTCCTGATCATTGCCTCGACTTCTTGTTTGTGTGAAATTTGGCTGTTTAATATGGTTGTTATCGCAACTTAGAGTTTCCATTGATTTACAAGGAGTAAAATTGAAAAATTGCATTTACAGCTACGCCTTTCTATATAGTTTGACAAAACCTTCCTATAAATATTTTTAAGTAATCATCTATCTGCCGTATGATTTCAGGCTAACTGGTCATATTTATTGGTTGGCATTGAAACCAAAATGCGCCCAAAAATAGAATAAAAACACGCTTAGAAATCGTCTTCACAAATACCATATGCTCTACGAGGCTAAGACTATATGGACATATTCACCATATTTGCCTGAATACGTTTTTTGTTGTTATGAAATTGGGCACTTTAGTTTGGATGCTATGACCCCCAGGTATTAGACTTCCTGCCTTGCCGTGGCCCTGGGGGCTCAATTCCCACTGGGCACATTGCCGCTGTGGTCTCTGTGCCCACTGGGAAGAGCTAAAGGAAGTACCACCCGTTTGCCGTGGGTGGCGTCCTGTAAGCCGGAAGAAGGGATCCTGGAGGTTGAGGGTTACCTGAGGTGGCGGTGCTTCAGGTACCCAACACGCCTCTTTGGCCTGGCTTTTCGGTGTAGACGGGTGGCCGTGCGGTCCGGCACGGTCAATCGGCTGGTCGCGCCGAGCCCTAGAGATACTGCTTTGCTTTCTCTTCAACTCTTTTTGTATCTTTCCTGATACCAACCATATGCCCATTTACCTTACCCTTTTCTGTCTTTTTATCTCTAGAAGGCGGTGGCTAAACGGATCAATCGTGTAGGCATTTTGTTTATACGAGTATATCTCACGTGTATCTCTAACACCTGCGAGTTGGATAACCACTCCATTATGGTGTTCCCTTGTAGAGCTCCACGGAGGGCGGAGAGCACTTGGGACGAAACTAGAATTTTTTCCTTATGCCTCATGGAAAAAAAATAACCGCACCCACGCATCTAAACGTAAGAAAGACGAAGATTCATCCGAAACGGATGATCCCAGTCACCAATCTAGTCAACAGTCTAGTCAGCAGTCTGAAGCACCTAAGATTTTAAATTTTCCACGCTTCTTGGTTATGACATCAGTCGAGGAAACTCGCACTGTGTCAAGTTTATCGCCTTTTGTAATTGAAAAGAGCATAAATTCCATTGCCGGACACCCAAAAAGCATCAAAAAGCTTAAGTCAGGTGACCTCCTCTTGGAAGTAGAGAGAGAACAGCAGGTTAAAAGCCTGCTTGGTACCACAAAGCTCTTTGATCTCAAGGTCAAGGTGTCTCTGCACAATACACTCAATTCGTGTAAAGGTGTCATCCGCAGCCCAGAGCTACGTCCTTGCACCGATGCAGAGATAATTGACAATTTGAGATCTGAGGGCGTCATTGCAGTACGTAACATCCAAGTTCGTAGAGATGGTGTATTGAAGCCAACAGGTACTTACGTGTTGACCTTTAATACACCAGTTCTGCCCAAGAAAATCAAAGTAGCATATCTTTCGGTTAACGTAGAGGTATATATACCAAACCCTCTCAGATGTTACTCATGTCAGGTTTTTGGCCACAATGAAAGCAGATGTCAGAAGAAACAACTTTGTCCAAACTGTGGTAAAGACAAACATGTTGATAATCATCAAAACTGTAAGAATGAGGCCAAATGCATCAATTGTGGTGGCAATCATGCTGTTTTCTCTCGAGATTGTCCGGCATGGAAAAAAGAAAAAGAAATACTCACTGTAAAATACCAAAGAGCGATAACCTTCCCAGAAGCGCGGAAAATTGTTGAGGATTGAAACGCAACACCAACCACCAGTTACGCCAGCATCACAAAGGGTGCTGGTGTAAAAGTGTCAAGCTCCGCAACACAGACTGTTGATTCATACATAGCTGAACTGAAAAAATCTGGTGCATGGAGTAAATCCACTCCAGCGCCACAAAGTTCAACCAAGTTACCAAATGGCGCAATCCAGGTTGCTTCGGATCGGTCGACAGCGACCGTACCGAAGCCAGCGCCGCATGTAAAAGAGAAACTCGACTGCGGTCGAACTACTAAGGGATCGGAAGATCCGAAAAAGCAAATGTCTCTAAAACAAACAGACAGACAACGTAAAATGGAAAGAGACAATATAAAATTCCAGAACAGATTCGGATCTTTGAGTGACAGTGATATGGAGTTTGAAACTCCATCATCACCAAATGGCAATAACAGATCGAGGTCAGCAACACCCCGAGCTGGTGGTAGCAGATCTATATCACCAATCGCAGCTCCAATATAGTTTCTAGTCTTAATCTCTTCATAAAATGGATTTAAAACACAAAATAATACAATGGAATTGTCGAGGTCTTAAATCAAATTATAATGAACTCTTATTACTTATTTCGTTATTAAACCCATCGGTTTTTTGTTTGCAAGAAACTTTTTTAAAAACTGATGACAACATTGATGTCAGGGGCATTTACTGCCAAGCCTTAAGTAGATATTTTGGCAAAACTCTCATATAAATATTTTTTTTCAGCAATCTTGTTTCTGCCATATGATTTTGGGCCTACTGCTCATTTTTAGCTCACCAAATCCGAAGGCAGCGGAGGAGCTTGTAGGATAGCAGTTGTTCGTCGTCGTCTGCGTCGTCTGCGTCTGAGTTAACACTTTCAAACGACATCTCCTCTGAAGCCACTTGGCCGATTTGGAAAAAAAATATACATGTAGCATCCTTGGGCTGCAGGATTGAAAATTTGTGTTTTTTAATGAAAATCGGCGCATTCGTTTGGTTGCTATGACAACTTACAGTTTCCATTGACTTATAATGGGGGAAATTGAAAAATGGCATTTACTGCCAATCCTCTGCAGATATTTTGACAAAACTTTCATAGAATTGTTCCTTAGGCAATCTACTATCTTTTATGAAATTCGGCTCTTAAGTTTGGTTGCTATGGCACTTTAAATTTTCCATAGACTTATAATGGTGAAAATTGAAAAACGGCATTTACTGCCATGACTTTGCAGATATTTTGACAAAATATCCATAGAAATGTCCCTGGAGTAATCTGCCATCTGCAATATAATTTTTTACCTTTAGCTCATTTTTACCGGTTGCAGTGGAAACCAAAATGAAAAAAATAGGTCCTGTCGCGGTTGGCACCTCTGATTCCCTCTTTAATTGCACGCCGGTGGGTCAGTACTGAAAATTAGAGAGAATCTAATTCTATATAATGTTGGTTGGTGCCTGATACTCTGACTCTGGTATGGCACTTCGGAGTCTAACTGTTTTTTTTTTTTTTTTTTTTTTTTTGCTCCAGCATTTCAGAGTCCACACCGATGTTTCACCTCCTTGGTTGCTTGATTTTTTTTGTTCACGGAGATGTTGCACTGATGATTTAAGCCACATCCAGAGCTGACCGTTCAAAGGCGGTTCTTCTGTCGCGGTTTATTTTGGTTATGGTTTGTCTTTGGGTGTTTTTGTCGCTTATGTTTTTAGCTCACCAGGGGAGCTTATAGGATAGGCAGTTGTCCGTCGTCGTCGTCCGTCGTCGTCGTCTGTCGCCGTCGTCTGGCGTCTGGCGTCAACACTTTCAAACGACATCTCCTCTGAAGCCACTGGGCCGATTGGGCCCAAATTTTATCGGTAGCATCCTTGGGCTGGGGGATTGAAAGTTTGTGTTTTTTATCAAAATCAGCTCATTAGTTTGGTTGCTAATGCAACTTGTAGTTTCCATAGACTTATAATGGGAAAAATTGAAAAATTGCATTTACTGCCAAGCCTCTGCAGATGAGAAAACTTTCATAGAAATGTTCCATAGGCAATCTACTATCTGCTGTATGATTTTAAGCCTTCTGCTCATTTTATTGGTTGCCATGGAAACCAAAATGCAAAAATAGACAAAAAATACTTAAAAAATCATCTCCTCAGAAACCATATGATCTAGGAGGCTGAGACTTTATGAAAATATTCACCATATTTGCCTTTACAGGTTTTGTGCTTTTTATGAAATTTGACCTTTTAGTTTTGTTGCTATGGCAACTTAGAGTTTCCATTGACTTATAATGCGGAAAACTGAAAAATTGCATTTACTGCCAAGTCATTGCAGATATTTTTACAAAACTTACATAAACATGTTCCTTGAGTAAACTTCTCTCAGCCATATGCTTTTATGTCAACCTGGGGGTCCCCTAGGTTGTGCCGGGGCCATGCCCCGCCCCCTCCACTTCATAAAATGCCTTATATCTCAGAAACCTTACAGATCCCAACCCCTAAACCATATCTATTCTTGTTCCTTATGATAAGATGCATTAAGTGACACCAACCTGGGGGTCCCCCGGGATGTGCCGGGGACATGCCCTGCCCCCTCTATTTCATAAAATGCCATTTATCTCAGAAACCATTCAGATCCCCACCCCTAAACTATATATATTCTTGTTCCCTATGCTAAGATGCATTAAGTGACACCAACCTTGGGGTCCCCCCGGGATGTGCCGGGGACATGCCCCACCCCCTCCACTTCATAAAATGCCATTTATCTCAGAAACCATTGAGATCCCCACCCCTAAACCATATATATTCTTGTTCCTTATGATAAGACACATTCAGTGATACCAACATTGGGGTCTCTCTGGGGTGCGCTGGGGCCATGCCCCACCTATTCACTTCATAAATGCCATATATCTCAGAAACCATTCAGATCCCCACCCCTAAACTATATATATTCTTGTTTCTTATGATAAGACGCATTCAGTGACTCAATCTGAGGGTCTCCTAGGATGTGGTGGGGCTTTGCCCCACCCCTCCACTTCGTAAAAGGCTGAATATCTCAGAAACCGTTCAGATCCCCACCCCTAAACCATTTAAATTCTTGTTCCTTATGATAAGACGCATTCAGTGATACCAACCTTAGGGTCTCCCTTGCCGCACGGGGGCTATGCCCGACCCCTCCACTTCATAAAAGGCCCAATATCTCAGAAACCGTTCAGATCCCCACCCCTAAACCATATAAATTCTTGTTCCTTATGTTAAGATGCATTCAGTAATATCAACCTAAGGATCTCCCAGGCCGCACCAGGGCTATGCCCCAACCTTCCACTTCATAAAAGGTGATATATCTCGGAAACCCTTCAGATCCCCACCCCAAAACCATGTATATTCTTGTTTCTTATGAAAAGACACATTCAGTGACACCAATCTGGGGGTCCCCTAGGATGTGCCAGGGCTATGCCCCACCCCCTGCACTTAGTAAAAGCCCAATATCTCAGAAACCGTTCAGTTCCCCACCCCTAAAGCATATAAATTCTTGTTCCTTATGATAACACGCATTCCGTGATACCAATCTAAGGGTCTCCCGGGCCGCACGGGGGTTGTGCCCCACCCCATGCCCCCGCCCATAGGGGCTTGAAGAAATATATGGGCTGCAAGATGCTTCCACGCAGAGCTGAATCTGGCCCGCACACTAGTACTGGTAAACCGCTTAGAGGTTCTAAGCCTGTCCAGGAACCGCGGTGCGAGGCGGACCGTCCATGTTAATTAACCCTATTGGTTTCATTGGGCGACAGGGCTTGAGATGTCATTTCATCTCATTGTCGGGTAAAAGTCCCACAAAATTGGAAGCAACGTCTCCAAAATGACCTGTACAGTGTTGACGGGGACGTTAAACCTCAAATCAAACAAACAAATCATAAAAGTTGATACGTCTCGGAAACCATTCAGATCCCCATCCCAAAACCATATATATTCTTGTTTCATATGATAAGACGCATTCATTGAAACCAACCTGGGGGTCCTCTGGGATGTGCCCGGGCCATGCCTAACCCCTCCACTTCGTAAAAGGCTCAATATCTCGGAAACCTCTCAGAACCCCCAACCCTAAACCATATATATTCTTGTTCCTTATGATAAGACACATTCAGTGATACCAACCTAGGGGTCTCTGGGGGTGAGCTGGGGCTATGCCCCACCCTTCCACTTCATAAAATGCAATATATCTCAGAAACTGTTTAGATCCCCACCCCTAAAATATGTATATTTGTGTTCCCTATAATAAGACTCATTCACTCACATCAATGCGTCTATGTGCTAGGGCAACATGCTGATGCCATGGCCCACGCCTCTACTTCATAAAAGGCCATATATCTCAGACACCATTAAGATCCCCACCTCATAATCATATATATTCTTGTTTCTTATGATTAGACACATTCAGTCACACAAACTTGGTGGTCCACGGGGGCCATTCCTCTCCTCATCATTTCATAAGAGGGCCTCATATCTTTGAAACTGTTCATATCCCCACCCCTAAACACTATATTTTCTTGGTCCTTATTATAAGACACATTCAGCGACAACAATCTTGGCTTTCCTGGGGTCTGCCAGGGCTATGCTCCAACCCCTTCGCAGCTTAAAAGGCCTTATATCTCAGGAACAGTACACATCCCAACCCCTAAACCATATACATTCATGTGCCTTATGATAAGATGGATTCAGTGATACCATTCAGGGCTCTGTTGGGTCCATGTCTCATCCTTCCTCCTCATAAAAGGCCTAATATTTCAGATACAGAGTCCACATGGGTGCTCATTTTGAAATGGGGGTTTGTTTGGGAGACTTTATAATCAATAAATTAAAACCTGAAACCATACATGGCTGCCAGTGGGCAGTGTCTGCCTGAGTTCTGATGAGCAGTGTGGCCCATGGGCCTCTTGTTTTTTATATAGCCAATTGGCCATTTTGTGGGAAATTGGCTGTCCTTTTGGCTTTCCGCTGTTTGTGTTTCCATTGGGGTCTGTTGTTTCGTGTTTGTATTTCTTTCCCCTTGGTGTCACTGATAAGAGCTATTGGTTAATCGTATCGATTCCTGATCATTGACTCCACATCTATTTTGTTTACTTGAAAAAATCGGATCTTTAGTTTGATTGCTTTTCGCAACTTTGAGTTTCCATTGATTTGTAATTGGGAAAATTGAAAACTGGAATTTACAGCTACGCTTTTCCAGATATTTGGACCAAACCTTTCTAGAAACATTTTTAAACAATCATACATCTGCCGTATGATTTCAGGCTAACTGGTCACTTTTATTGGTTGCTATGGAAACCAAAATGCACCCAAAAATTAAAATTCAATAAAACCGCACTTAGAAATCGTCATCACAAATATCATATGCTCTATGAGGCTGAGATGATATGGAAACATTTACCATATAAGCCTGAACAGGTTTGTTGTAGATCACCTGTCACGTATTGACAAGGTGAGCTTTTGTGATTTCATTTTGTCCGTTTTGCGTGCGTACGTTCGTCCGTGCATCCATTTACAATTTCAAGTAAGCATATCTCTAATACCCCATGCCCAATTTTGATCAAATTTCATCAGGTAGGAGGAAAGGCTCCATAAGGTTTTTGGGCTGATCAGATTGGAATTCTGGTTGCCATGGAAACAAAAATGTTCCATAGAATAGTAATGGGGAAAATACGTCTACACTCACTCAAGCGTTGGGTATAACAAATTATCTCAAGCAGTATGGACTTTAAGCGTTCTGGGCTCAAGGTCAAGGTCACTGTATATTTTTCGAAATCCTTTGTCAGCGCTGTAGTGCCTACATTTATAAATGCATTTAAATTTAATATCACACAAATGTTGGGTATGAATTGCTGCAGTCCGTCGAGATCTTTTACAAAGCAAAATGTTATTTTTTGAAGAAAAAACCGGCGTATTAAGATAACTTGTTAAATTTAGGATAGGTGAGCTATGTTGCCTTCTGCCAACTCTTGCTACATATGCAGGTTGCAGTTTTGCTGGCGTCAAAACTGTAATAAAAACCCGTCCATAATGCCGTTAGGCATTTGTCTTGTTGCTTGAAACATCAGAAGCGCAAAAGCTTCTCTGTGTTTTCAGCAAACTACTAGAGTACAAGATATTCTACACGCTAAACGAGTAACAACTTTGATCACTAACAAGCTTTGAACAATTGTGTCCACAGGACTAAAAATATTGGAAAAGCAGAAAATATCAGAAGGAAAATTAACCAGCTGGAATGACCTCCTTTAGAAATGAATTTTATCCCCATAACCATCACACAGACGCTTATCAAAGGTACACTGTCCGCAGATTTTACAGAAAATGCCGATACTTTCTTTATAATTGTGTTCAAACAAGTACAATTGAATTGTTAAAAAGGACTTGAAATATGTTAATAGAATTCGAAAGTGTGGTATAAGTATGAAACTCTTTGAAGAATACAATAAAGAATAACCTCAAAAGTTAAATAGTCAACTTTCGGCCACTAAATCGCATATTTTTGCATATAGATAGACTGTTGACGCATGAAAGTCGATCGGGTTTTTAAAATATATACAGGCTGAACATTTACTGCACTCCAAAGGCATACCATTTGAACGTAGAAACAAATCATTTCTTCTTGCAGCTGGAATAATTTATACCTTACAGAAGAAACGATGCACGATAGATGATATAACTAATCTGTCTCCGTGCATCTCCGCAATCTAACAATTGCCACCATGCCACTATACACTGTTTGGATGTCAGGTGACCTAACTTCTCGAGATATGCAGGCAAAATATGCTATGTTCTTATTGTGATGAAACCCCTTCTTCAAATTAAATATATTGGAGGCTAAAACAATTACCAGAAATATTCTGTATTGACCCATTTGATTTTTTCTCAATATTCCCACCTGTGTATACTTAAACTTAAACCCAAGTTTTGAAGCTTTTACAGTCAAGATGAAACCGAAAAATATTTAATCTGTCCCAATTGAAAATGTATACACGGCATATCCAAATAGAAATGAAGGCAATGATCATTAATCGATACAATTAACCCACAGCTCCCATCAGAGACACCAAAGGGACAGAAGTACAAACAGGAATTAATAGACCCCATTGGAAACATCAACAGCGGAAAGCCAAGAGGACAGTTACGTTCCCACAAAATGACTAATTGGCTATCTAAAAACAAAAATACCAGCGATACACGTACTTAAAGACAAACCATAACAAAAATAAATCGCAACAGAAGAACCACCTTGGAACAGTCGGTGAAACGAATTCCACTGGGGGAGGGGGTGGGGGTGGGGGCTTAAACCGCCCCTACTACCGTCGCGATTGAGACAAATACTTTGTTCAGTCCGCATGAAGGCCTCCTAACTCTTCGGTGCAACATTTCAAGACCAAATTCGCTAATTGTACATTACAGTCTTTCATGGCTCTAGAGCAGTTTTGTTTGTTTGTTTGAATTGGAGTTTAACGACCCAGTCAACACTATTTTAGGTCATTTTGAGCCGGTCAGTTTACCTCTCCATACTTTCCTGGGCAGGCTTATACGTAAGTGGTTAACCAGTACAGTGCATTGTTTTCGCCAGAAACTGACAACTGCCCTTCTTGAATCAGCGGAAGAGAGAGAATGACCATAGCAAAGATTTCATGATCAATCTCCACGAAAGAATGTTGTCAACCCCGGCTGGAATAGAACCCGCGCCCGCCTGATCACCAGTCAGATGCGCATCCGACTGAGCTACCGAGGCCGGCTAATCTAGAGCAGCTGGTTTGTTGCTATTGTGCGCACACGTCGAAACCATTTTTCTGCTAGTCACGACCCGTTTAACCCATTGCATGCTAGTAGACTCTTCCATTGCTATATGTTGGACAAGTCCATTTGTCATATAAGATGTTGTAGGCCTATTTGTCGTTTTTATTCTATCTTTGACTGAAAATTCTGTTAGCAGACAGTGCAGGCCCTGATCAATCGCCGCGTTCTGCGGCGTCTGAACTGGGCCTGCACTGTTGGCCAAGGTATCCCTTTTAGGCTTTCCCGCATACAATGGGTTATCCCCTGAAAATCTGAGAATTCGACCATTTTGGCTGAAAAGGTTTTCCCATTGCGGACATGGAAGTAATAAACGCACTGCATAGTTTGATCTGCGTATTGCATTGCGTTAATTTGATGCAACTAGCATGTGTGTGTGTGTGTGTGTGTGTGTGTGTGTGTGTGTGTGTGTGTGTGTGTGTGTGTGTAAGATCTGGAAACACACAAGAGATGTGATACTATGCGGCAGTTTACATTACGAAAACACGCCTATACAAATACATTGTAAACTTTATCGCCGACAAAACGAAAAGTTCAAGATAGAAACTGTGATATTTTTCTTATGTCTGCCCAAAATTTAGATTGTGGGAACGCGTTAGAACCGCCTCATCGAGGCGGTTCTAACGAGTACCAACAATCTATATTTTAGAGCAGAAATAAAAAACATTTTCTTATTTCTGCTCAAAATATAGATTGTGGGAACGCGTAAGAACAGCCTCATAAGGTTTACCCCTGTAAACCCCAGTTTTACTATATAAAAGTGGGGTTGAAGGGTGTCAAAATTATTAAGGCGTGTTTTCGTGATGAAATGACTGTAGTGAGTATTTGTTAACTTCTTCAAATAAATTCATTTTTAATCAAAGCACTGAGAGTACTGGTTGGTCGATCGTCTCTGAGTGTAGGTTGGAAAATAGTTCTGAGTTGAGAATCGAACTGTTCGTTTTACTTTAAGCAAGCGCAGTAGAGCTGATCAGACATCGCGATTATGTAGATTCTGTTTGCCAATGCCCAAGTGTACGAGCACAGTCCACCCGCCCCTGCCCATCGGGGCTTGAATAAATAGACATGATGCATGATGCTAGCACGCAGAGCTGAAGTCCCGAAACATTGGAAGTAACGTCTCCGAATGAGCCAAACAGTGTTCACGGGGACGCTAAACCTTTAATCAAACAAACGAGCACAGTCCGGAATTCTTCTCACGCTGCGATCTGACGTCTTAGGGTAGTAGGCCACTTTGATTTTGTTCAACAGGGTGGGGAGGGTGCAAACGCAGCCCCTCCGATCGTTTGGAAATAATTTCAGATTCATACAGTTTTTAACCCTCTGCAAAATACCTGAAATTCGCATACTCAACCCGCCCCTTTTCAGAGTCTGCGTACGCCCCTGATTCATGTTCAAAACTGATGTTGCATACACATGGGGAACAGTGCCGACCTTATCAGAAGCAATGTATCCGACCTTGGTCTACGCCAAATGTCTAATAACGACACCGCCTATAAAGACTGGCCTACTCATTTTTGCACTTAAACATTTCAGGGTTCTAAAATTAAGTTCTTAGCTGGAGTGCGAAAAGTCTATTTTTACTCGACTTGGCATATATTTGTGTAACAGTTTTATAAATAGAATGTTCCGAAAGACATCACGTGACTGAGTGGTCTGGATTAAGATATTGTTTTTCTTTCATTTCGTTTAACCCTCAAATGCCACTATTTAAGCACACAATGAAGTTCCTGTGCAACCTGCTGATCAGACACCACATTCCGCGGCGTCTGATCAGGGTATTATCCAGCGCACGATTCCTGTCAAGACTCTATAGATAGCTCTTGTTGCATCGATAGAAATTGCGCAAAGTTTCAAGTTTTATTAATAAAACATAATATTGGTTTTCCCAAATCAGTGATGGACACGTGGACTCCGTCTGGCCGTTTAGTAAACCGATCAACCCTCAAACGAGAATATGCTGGAAAATTTGACCTTACGCCCTGTGACGTCATCATTTCTAAGATCTGGTTCCGTGTTACACATGACTACTTTCATACGTCGCAACTAATGCCGGAGCTCAGAGCTAGCAAGAGTGATGATATGGAATCCGCGAGAAAGGTGATATTCACCTTATTTGCATTATCTGCTGGTTCCTAGTTTGAAGATTATCAGTGTTGGAAAAACAGGTAACCAGACCCCCCTGACCTTCAAAGGTCAGGGGGGTCTGGTTACCTGTTTTTCCAATATTGATAATGTGCAAGCTGGGAGCCAGCAAATAATGCAAATATGGTGAATGGGATTATGTATTTTTGTGTGAGAGATCTGGTAGTAGGCAGCATTATTTTGTTTAGGTATATAATAAAACTGTCTATCATACGTATTATACATCTTGGTCAGGCCAGAACAGGTGTAAATGGGCCGCGTCAAGCAGAAAGAGGTTTTTGATCATTGTGCGCTATCAGAAGACCAAGATCACCGTGCGCAATCGCAACTGATTTGCTCCGTGATCCGAAATTACCGTATGAAGGCTGACAAAATAGTAGTGAAGGCAATGACAAAAAGGCTTTATAATATCTGACCAGAGACTTTGCTGAGAGTAAATTTTCGAAAACACCATTTCGCTTTACTCAACCCATTGTGATATTCATGGTTTCGAAGTTCATATAAAAGGCGGCTTGAAAGGATCCTTATAAATTAACTGAACGTTTTGTCAATCCATCACGAAAACATGCCTATATAACTTTGACCCCCTTTAACCCCACTTTTATAAAGCAAAACTGAGGTTTACAGGGATAGCCCTATTTTCTTATTTCTGCTCAAACATATAGATTGTGGGTACTCGTTAGAGCAGCCTCGCTGAGGCGTACTCGTTATGGCCGCATCGGTGAGGCGGTTCTAACGAGTTTCAACGATTTATATTTTGAGCGGAAATAAGAAAAAAAGCATATTGTTTATCTCAAAGTTTACAATGTATTTGCATAGGCGAGTTTTTGTAATAGGCAGTTGTTTGTTAAGATACAATTTCACCAACGCTTTTATTCTCTCTACATTTTTTTAAAACGTCAGGGAAATATAACAACTAGCTGCTTTCATTTCAATCCCATTAATGTATTTACCTATACTTTCATAATGTTTCTAATAAAAGGAAAGAAAAGAAATAGTCAGAGAAATGAAGACATACGTATATGTGAACCAAATTTTTTTTCTGGGCTCGCCGATTGATGTTCAGTTCTGAAAAGACGCTTTTGTATTTGAAGTTATTTTCAGAGGACCCCTTAAAACATTTGAAAAAAGTCATACATCTCGCTCTGATACATCAATGGATATGTTCGATATGCATCAATTATGTGAAAGGATATATTGTACCGCATGAGCTGCATTAGCCGAAAATACGTATTCGAGCACGTGCGGTCAGCAAGGACTGAAATTAACCTGATTTCTGTCAAACTACAATCTACCCAGACCCCATTAAGAAGCATTGTGTCAATGACCGTAAATATATAGCGCACAGGGAGGACTGTGATCAGACTGCGTGGATGGCCAGTCTAGACAGACCTCGCTGAGAGCAAATACTCCTTTTGTTTGACACAGTCCGTTTAATAAATAGCTCGAATGAATGTTCAGCAATGTGTTTGCGATTTCACCAAGTTATGGAGTTTAATTTTAAGCGGATTGGTCAATATTGGCTAGTGTTCGCATGGCCGATACTGGCTAGTGTTCGCATTGAGGCAAAGGCACCCCAACGGCCTCCGGGTGCGTATATTATAGTTACACATCAATTGAAGGAATTATTGGAAGCACCAGAAGACCAGTTACTTTAGTATTAATATTAATATTATTATTTTTTTGGACAGTAACAATATTAGTCATATGTTCTGTTTTGTTGTTTAACGACCCAGTAAACTGATAAGGTCATGTCGGGCCTATCCGCTACCTTCATTGTTTCTTGATAGATTATATTGTTTAATGCCGTAACTCCAAGTTTCGACTTATTTGTGATATTGTGGGCGGGATTTGGGATGTGAATCAGTTCCTGATCGTTTCCTCTTTCATTTTCAAGCCCTAATAGCGAGCTGATAGTTAACGGCGAAAGCCGGCGGGTCACTGGCTGAGTCCAAAGCAACCGTTCGCCTAATGCAGTCATGTAACTGACTCTCTTAATAAATTGTTAAATGCCAACATTCTTAATCAGGGTTATTTCCTTGCTTCCAAAGGATAAACATTTCTAGAACATATTTCAAAAACTACGCAAAATCGTTCCTCAGTTTACTGCCGTGTTTCGGCCGTAAAAAGTGCCATCGTGCTTCGTCATAGTGTTACGAGACAGGCGTAGCAGACAGAAAAAGCAAACAAGCTTTACGGAAAAAAAATGACACATTCTATTTACAAACTATTGTTAAACTGTTGAAGTTAGTGAATTAAATGTACTTAGCTCTGTTATGAAATATCCTTGAATTAATCTATTTTCCTTGATCCCACAGAATCCACAGTCCGAAATGAAAAATAATATCCTTAAACAATCCAACACAGAATTCAGAAATAACTTTTTCTTATAATAATTTAAGTAGAGGCAATGATCAGGAATCGATACAATCAACCCACAGCTCCCATCAGAGACACCAAAAACATGAAACAACAGACCTAATGGAAACATCAATATCGGAAAGCCAAAAGGAACGTTACTTTCCCACAAAACTGCCAATAGGCTATCCAAAATAAAATTTGTAAGCGACACAAACACCCAAAGACAAACCATAACAAAAATAAACTGCGATAGAAGAACCGCCTTGGAACGATCAGCGGAAACGAATTCCACGGGGGGGGGGGGGGGGGGGGGGGGGTAATCGATTTTACGTGGGCGCAATCCTCGCCATAAATCCAAAACTTCAAACTCGAAAGTCTGATTCAAAGAGAAACATCGAGCTCTTTTAAATAAAAAATAATAATAATAATAGCCTTTATTTACAGAGGGTAACACATTTAGCAACAAACAGCTAATCTTCCATGAGGCCCTCTCTAATATTTACACTTATTACAAAATGAGTATATTGAGCAACAAAATATAACAATTAATTAACACAACAGTGAGATATTACAAAGTGACGACCTTAAATCCACAACACACACACATACACACAAATTATTTAGCACAGGATAGAAGGAATAAAGGCACATAAAGAAGTAATAAATACAGGCATATTTTGATTTAATTTACATTGTACAGTATTTGTGAATTAAGGGGAATGGGAACACCTTCAGGGGAGGTAACTCCTGCAAAAGTATTTTTGTCTCCCATGTCAATAGGGGTCAACTCTTAAAGGAAAGAATTTGCTCCAGAGGAGCAAATTCTTTCCTTTAAGAGTTGACCCCTTTTTCAGTGGGACAGAGTTTATAGAAAAGCGAACAGGAAGTCCCGAAAGTTGTCTCCCTTTGAAAAATGGCGGAAAAATCTGCCAGGTGTTCCCATTCCCCTTAAATGAGAGACTATATTTTATCCATTTAATGCAGTGGTTATGAAAGGAATCTACTGTTTCTAAATCTTTTAACTGAGTGGGCAAGTTGTTCCAAATGGTTGGACCAGAATAAATTAAACTCTGCTTAAAAATTTCTTTGTCTGGTTTTGGTGTTTCAAAATCAAATGTGCTAGTTGACCTAAGAGACTGGAGAGTTTCATTCATTAGTCGAATTTTGAACATTTCATTTATATAAGGAGGTGTGAATGATTTATAAATTTTAAACATAACTTTGCCTTCCTAAGAAATATGCGTTCGTATATATTCAAAATCTTAAGATCATTTATGCTGCTGACAATGTTTTCATACTGGTAATTTAAAATTATTTTTACAGCTCGTTTCTCGTTTTATAGACCCTAAGATTACTCTAGAACGTTCCAGAGGGCTGTGGGATAATATTAAGTAATTTTGTAAAAAATAATGCAACCCGAACAATCTGGAAGATTTCAAAGAACTTTTCCTTGTATACAAGTTCAATAAAACCCATTTTCGTTTTTCTGTGGTCTTGGCTTCAAAAGGCAACCTTTTAGCTTTTAGTTTTACCTCACTGCAGCTGGTGTTAAGTGTCTTGTGGCGTCCGTTAAAAGTTTCCCCGTGCTTCATCATAGTGCATATACTATTTTCTTTTGAGCCCAATCAGATTACTTTGAAATTAGAATATCGTTTATGCCGCTGCCGGGAGGTATATGCAGCCATGCAATTTATATATATTGCTGTGCATGAAGAGACTCAGTAAAACCGATTCGCCAATTTTCGTTCTTTTATGTGTTCTCTGTTTCCAAAAGCAACCTTTTGGATTTTTATTTTACCTCAACTGGTGTTAAGTGCCGTGTCGTGGCCGTAAAATGTCGTCCCTTGCTTCATCAGCCTCAACCTATCAACTTTTTATTTTATAAATGTGATTTCCATTTAGTTTCAAAATTCAGACTCTTCTGCAACAACGGCTATAGCATATAAATGAAAAAATATATGCTTGTCCAGTACCCACTTTCTTAAATTCATTATTCGATATGAAAAAACCGGGCACCACATACATGTTTTACGGTAGACTGCATGCATTGTAGTAAACCCAATTACGGTTGATAACTTTGTTTCCCTCTATAACTCCACGCCGGTGGATCGGACCTCAGACTCTATGACAGCTACAGCGTGAAGGCTTACCTAATTGTTAGGTAATGTCGGTTGGTAATTGATACTCTGTCTCTGGTCAGGCCCACAAAATGCTAACTGTTGGGTTTCTCTTGCACCAGTATACCTTTTTACTGCCCGTTCATAAGCGGTTCTGCTATCGCGGTTTATATTTGTGTTATTGTAACAGTTCGTCTTTGTGTGTATGTATTGCTTATATCTTTTTTTATTTAGATAGCCCTTGGGCTATTTCGTAGGCAACATACTGTCCTTTTTGCTTTTAGGTTCAGTTATTTAACACTCGAGTTCCTTTCCTTTTGATGTCTCTGATGGGAGGTGGTGGGTAATTGTATGGATTTGTGGTCACTGTCTTCACTTTTATTTTTCAAGAGATGGGGCATTAAAAAGGAATATATGATCGACTAAAAATAAAATTAAACACTAGGCCCTTAGACTACGTTGCTAAACACAGTTCAGACGGGTACTGCCCACTGTCAGCCATGCATTTGAAAAAACCATGGCCGCACCCATTTCAAGGATACTACAGATGATATATGGACCCAATCAGCTAAGTGGCTTCAGAGGAGATATGTTTAAGTGTTGACACCAGACGACAGATGACTACGCACAAATGTCCATCATAAAAGCTCCTCTGGCGCCTTCGGCTTTGGTGAGATAAAAACAACAACAGGGCCATGATGGCGCTGGATCGCTCCCCTAAGCCATACTGTAATGCGCGGGCTCCGGAAAGGGCCATTATTGACCCCAGGGCTATAATTTGCATAATCTTAGTAGAGGTCTAAAGGGTGAAACTTCATTCCAAATATCATAGACCGGAGCCTTCTGGATTCAGACAAAAATATTTTAAAGGATTTCCTTATGTAAGTCTTTTTAAATCGAGGGCAACTTTTGGCCAAAGGGCTATAATTTGAACAACCTGTGAAGAAATCCGCAAGACGAAGCTTCATAGCAAATATAAAAAGACATGTTTCTTTGATTGTTTGATTTGATGTTTAACGTCCCCGTCAACACTGTAAAGGTCAGTTTGGAGACGTTGCTCCAATTTTGTTGGACTTTTACCCGACATTGAGATGAAATGACGTCTCAAGCCCTGTCGCCTAATAAAACCAATAGGGTTTATTAGCATGGACGGTCCGTCTCGCACCGCGGTTCCTGAACAGGCTTATTTCTTCTAAGCGCTTTACCAGTACTAGTTTGCGGGCTGGATTCAACTCTGCGTGGAAGCATCATGCAGCCCTTATATTTCTTCAGGCCCCTTTGGGCGGAGGCCGAATAAAAAAAAAAAAAAAAAAAAACACTTGGCTTTCTCGTTTCATAAAAGATTTTCAAAATTTTTCCAATATAAGTCTATGTAACACAAGTGGGTCCCGGGTTGGGCCGATTTTTGGCCACAGGGCTGTAATTTGATCCATTTTGCTAGAGGTCCACTAGATGAATATTCATACCAAATATCAAAGACCTTAGTCTTCTGGTTTCAGACAAGAACATTTTCAAAAGTGTTCCCTATATGTATATGTAAAAACAGTGGGCACCAGGGCGGGCCCGTTTTTGGCCTCAGTGCTATAATTGGAACTGTCTTCGTAGAGGTCCGCTAGTTGAAGCTTCACAGCAAATATCAAAGTCCCTGGCCTTGCAGTTGCAGAGTGGAAGATTTTTAAAGATTTTCATATATAGGTCTATGTAAAACCAAAGGGCCTCGGTGCAGGGGCATTTTTGACCTCAAGGATTTAATTAGTAGAATTATATCGGAGGTCCACAAGCTGAAGCGTTATACCAAATATCAAAGTCCTGGGCCTTGCGTGTTTTAGAGAAGAAGATTTTTAAAGATGTACCATATATAAGTCTATGGAAAAACCAAAGGTCCCAGGGGCGGGGGCATTTTTTACCCCAGGGCTATAATTTGAACGATCTTGAAAGAGGTCCACTAGATGAAGCTTCACACCAAATATCAAAGACCTGGGCCTTGCGATTTCAGAGAACAAGATTTTTAAACATTACGATAACACATCCGTGCGACATAGCGCTTCCTTCACTTCTCCAAAATGGCTACTTCTCTGATGAAAATCTGATTTATTTTTCTTATTTATGCTCAGAACATAGGTTTTTGAGGCGGTTCTAATGAGTACCTACAGTCTATGTCTCGGTTCAGGACACAAAGAAAAATAATGTATACCCCCGTAAACCCCAGTTTTTTCTATATAAATTGGGGTTTAGGGGTGTTTATTTCACGGACTTGTTCACGTGATGAAGACTTTTCCCTATATAAGTCTCTGTTAAACCAAAGGGCCACGGGGCGGGGGCATGTTTGGCCCCAGGGCTAAATTTTGATCAATCTTGACTAAGGTCCGCTAGATGAAGCTTCACAGCAAATGTCAAAGTCCTGGGCCGTGCGGTTTCAGAGAAGCAGATTTTTAAAGATTTGTGTGACCTAGTTGTGCAACGGACCGGAACTATTTGACCAACTTTGAAAGGGACCGCCTAAGGATCGTTCCTGTCAAGTTTGGTCAAAATCCGATCAGTGGTTCAGGAGGAGATGTCGCATGAAGAAAAAGTTTACAGACGGACGCACGCACTGACGACGGACGAAAAGTGATTACAAAAGCTCACCTTGTCACTATTTGACAGGTGAACTAAAAGTAGACGGACGACGGACAAAAGGTGATCCCAAAAGCTCACCTCGTCACTACGTGACAGTGAACTAAAAAGTGCGCAATATGCCTAAAATCAGATTGCAGATAGAAGATTGCCTAAGGAACATTTCTGTGAAAGTTTTGTCAAAATATCTGCAAAGGGTTGGCGGTAAATGATATTATTCAATTTACCCCATGTTTACTGTATGGAAATTCTAAGCTAAAATACAAAACCAACTGAAGGGACGATTTTCCTAAGAAAACACAAACTTTCAATTACCCAGCCCAAGATTGCTATAGATAAAATGTGTGCTTAAGAGAAGCTGACTGTAAGCATCGAGCATTACATGGAAAGTCAAAATTTTTGATTTTCTTTATTTTTTGTACATAAGTAGCATTTCGCAAATGATGAAGATTGGTACAAATTTTATTGGAATATGTCAAGTAGTTTTCGAGATATTGATACAAATGCTGTTGCCATGGCAACAACGTATTCACATAGATAAAACAGTATTTTTATATGATTTTCAACAACTAGCTATTGTTTCCACTTTCATAATATATACCAATTTACACATGATATCAATGAGGGTATATGTAATGAAGCGATTCATAATATATTGGGCTCGTGAACGTGTTCACATATGTTACCATGGCAACAGAATTGAGGTGCTAGTCAAGCACATTGAATTTTTCTGGATTTTCTTGATTTTCGTCTGCATTTTATTCTCAGGGGCAACGACATTGGAAGAAACGGACAGTGACACTTAAATAACATGTCCTAGTATTAACAAAAACTATAATGTCTAGGTGTAATCCTCTTTAAACGGAAGAAAGATAACTCGGCAAATTTGTCTGTGTTGCCCAGACGAATTTTTTGAAAAATAGTAACGGTGTAACTACTTATGTGAAATTCCAGAGCTGATCTTTGATAAATTAACCATTGTATTGGTCACAAACTATTAAACTAACATCTTGTACAATGTACATATCCATTAAAATCAATAAAAGACCTAAAATGTATGTTTTTATGCATTTTTTTGCATAAAAAGATCAAATGAAATTCTGTTACCAGTGTCATTATCATACTTTTGCTTCATCTATATCAAATCTAATCTATTTCCGATTACTATATGTGTAATAATTAGGCTTGATTATATTGCCATCTGCTTTAAGTTAATGAATAAATTGAAATTATGAATAGTTATAACAATTATGGAGTCTCATTACCCCACCCACTTAATTGTGTACAAAATGATGTTGCATTTCTGGACAGGAAAACAACGCCCCTATATATTTAAGGCTAGTTAAACTAGGAAATAATGATCATAATATGAATACATAAATGGATAAAATGGTGTAGATTGTGTAGTAGCCCTTGTTGCTATGGCAACCGTAACATTCCGTTAAAATTGAATAAATAATCTGTTTATGGTTTCACTGTTGTAACAGATTTTCACTAGCTTTAAAATCTACGAGGACAGAATTGAAAGTTCATATCAATTTAGATTAAGTAGCATATTTATGATAACATTTACCATGTTACGGTTGCTATAACAACACAAAATTTCATTTTTTGTATAATGAATAGATACATGTATGTGATCCGTTATGGAGATGTGGGCCTTGCGTATGTTTGGAAGTGCTGACTTTTAAGCAGAACAAGACGTAATGTAGGAATTAATTTGTAGAGTATGTTAGAATCTTAGAATCTTAAATGAATTCCCATTGTCTTTTTTGTACGAAAGTACGAGTCAAAGAAAAAAAGAAAGAATATATATATATATATATATATATATATATATATATATATATATATATATATATATATATATATATATATATATATATATATATATATATATATATATATATATATATATATATATATGTTATATATATGTTTTGCCTTCATTATTACACTATTTCTGCGTAATAGTACCTTGAAAATCAGTTCAGAAGTAAATGTTTTGGGTTTTTTTTTTTGGTTTTGGTTTTACGGCCCTTTCAAGATTTTTTCACTCATATCGAGCCGATCGTTTATCAGAGGTGGGCGAAAACCGGGGTACCCGGAGAAAAACCACCTGACCTTCCGTTGCAGAACTTGGCGTCTCACATGTGACACTAGCGAGGCTCGAACCACAGTGGTGAGAGACCTAATGATCCAGAGTCAGCGCTCTTAACCACTAGGCCACGGAGGCCCGTAGTAAATGTTGTCAACAAGTTTTGGGAATACAAGTGTGAATAACATGTATAAATTTGCATGGTTGTGTCAAAATGGAATTATCTCACCTGATTGAAATCATTTTGAACTCATTGCCCTTTCAAATGCTCCATCAATAGTATTGCAGCCGTCGTAACTCTTATCAGGTTTGCAATTAATTCTTTCTGTTGTCTAACATTATTACGATTCCCCTTACATCATCATAGTGGAAATTATATCATTTTCTGGTCCTTTGTGATCATTGAGTTCATTTAGAATATTTTGGAAATAGAATTCAGCTTAAGTCGGTGCTATACAGGGCGTGGCCGGTGTTGCATATTTAAGTACTGTTCCTGAACAGACTCAATAAATTCAATAAAACCGATTCTGCTATTTTGTTTATTTTGTGTATTCTTTGCTTCCAAAAGACCAAACCATTCAGAACTCATTTACAATGATATCTGCACTAGACGGGTTTAACATGTACATTTGATCCCTGTTTACGGCGATATATGTTTATTGATGTATAAAAGATAGCGTTGCCTGCTTAAATCAGCTACCCTAACGCTTCTATACCTGAATTGATGTTAGTGAGTTGCCCATGATACCATGCCAAACGCATGCTACATTTTTTCTTATGCCAGATCGAACGCATGCGCGTGTGACAACTACAGTTCTCAATACATCCAACTTATGGGAGTATAGAATTCAAAGTAACTGATTGCGCAAGGTGGTGCATATAGCCTACGTCAAATTATAGCCCATTGAAACCAATAGGGTTTATAAGCATGGGCGGACAGACTCGCACCGCTTTGCCTGGGCAGGCTTAGATCCTCTAAGCTGTTTACTAGTACCCGTATGCGGTCGGTTTCAGCTCAGCGTGGAAGCATCATGCAGCCCATCTATTTCTTCAAGCCCCGATGGGCGGGGCCTTATAAAACGGCTGAAATTCTGTATGGGGCGATCTGTTTTGGATATAAACAGGTCAATCCTTCGGATATAGTTATTTTGGGCTTCATAGTGACTTCATATGGCGTTAGGCTGTTCTTGGAAGAAGTTGAGGTCGCTCGAGCTCTCGCTTTGCTTGAGAGAGGTACACCCAAAGAGTCGTTGCAGAACATTTTGATGTATCGAGAAGTGTTGTTGCCAGCCTATGGAGATGCTACCAGGTGACGGGCGAGTTTATTAGACGAGAAGGGCAAGACCGACACCGCATGTGGCCACAAAGGGAAACCTAGCTTTATGAAATCGGCAGTATTCTACCAGCGGGCTACAAATCGATTTCCAGCATGCAATTGGTCAAAGGCTACCCAATCAAACAATACGAAACAGGTTACATGAAGGTGACCTGAGGGCCAGATGTCCGGCAAGAGGGCCGGCCCCCGCCCATCGAGGCTTGAGAAAATAGATCGGCTGCATGATGCTTCAACGCAGAGCTGTAACCGACTACAAACGAGTACTGGTAAACCGCTTAGAGGAACTAAGCCTACCCAGGCAAAGCGGTGCGAGTCGAACCCTCCATGCTTATAAACAATATTGGTTTCACTGGGCGACAGGGCTTGATAAGTCATTCCATCTCAGTGTCGGGCAAAATTGAAAGCAACGTTTCCCAAATGACCTATACAGTGTTGATTGGGACGTTAAACCTCAAATCAACCAGCCAATTGGCAAGAGGGCCTATTCTTACCAGGCAGCATCTTGCACGGCGATATGAGTTTGCCCAAGAACATCAGAACTGGCGATTGCAAGACTGCTCATGGATGATTTGTTTGTTTGTTTGATTTGAGGTTTAACGTCCCCGTCAACACTGTAAAGGTCATTTTGGAGACGTTGCTTCCAATTTTGTGGGACTTTTACCCGACATTGAGATGAAATGACAACTCAAGCCCTGTCGCCCAATGAAACCAATAGGGTTTATTAGCATGGACGGTCCGCCTCGCACCGCGGTTCCTGGACAGGCTGCTCATGGATGAAAACCGATTTTACCTGAGTGTATGTGATCGATGTGTTCGAGTCTGGAGACGGCCTGGAGAAAGATAGGACTGTAACATTGTGGAAACAGACAGATATGGAGGGGGCTCAGTGATGGTATGGGGTGGAATTTCTTATGAAGGCCCAACGTACTTGTACACATCACAGTGTAGTTTATATTTTCTTGTCCTTTGGGATCATTGATTCCATTATGGAATTTTTAAAATATTTGAGGGTCACTGATGAGGCTTAACTGGACGAAACTAGCTACTCTGGCACATAAAACATGTACACTTCATATTTTCCAGGTCACATTTGACCTCTAAGTATGACCTTGACCTTGGAGGTAAGGACCTTGGTTTTGGGTGAGGCAGATTGTCTTATGATAGCCAACATTTCTGCCAAGTAATTTCAAAATCCATCCAGAAATAAGAAAGTTATTGACTGCGTTTAAGTTTCAGACCCTTTTTTACCTTTAACCTATAAGTATGATCTTGGCCTTGGAGGTACCGGCCTGGGTTTTGCACGTGACACATCGTCTCATAATTGTTAACATTTCCACAAAGTAATTTCAAAATCCATCCAGAAATAAGAAATTTATTGACTGCGTTTAAGTTTCGGACCTTTTTTTTTACATTTGGCCTGTAAGTATGACCTTGACCTTGGAGGTACGGACCTGGGTTTTGCATGCGACACATAGTCTCATGATGTTTAACATTTCTACAAAGTAATTTCAAAATACATACAGAAATAAGAAACTTATTGACTGCGTTTAAGTTTCAGGCGGACGAACGGACGGACGGACAGGGGCAACGCTATATGCCCTTGCACCATTCTTCGAATGGCGGGGGTATGAAAAACACTAACAATTATCAAAGAAATACTATTTTCGCACTTTGAACTGTTGGTAACCATGTATAGTTGTCGCAGATAAGAATAGCCCCGCCTAGTCAATCTTATCTGCGACTACTATACTCTTTCAAAACGCAGTGAGACGTGACTGCACTTTTAATTTTGGACTAGTCCGTGTTTAAGGTAAGTCGCCTTCAATTGGGATTTACATTGGGAGATATAGTTTTACTGTGATTCGTACTGCATCATACTAACCACTTAGCCACGACTTCTACATAATGGCATTATCCATTATCAAAAAAACTTATTTCTTATAATTTAAAAATCATGTGAAAAAAGAAATCCGAAACCTGCTTCCCATAAAATAAGGAATATCCATGCCACGCTTGAACATCGAACTCTCAACGATCGTTGATAAACTATATATATGGTGTGCAAGGCATGCAACTCTCACAACAATTCTACACTATATATATAAATTTTTAACCGGCCTAGGTAGCTCAGTCGGATGCGTCTGACTGGTGATCAAAAGGGCGCGAGTTCGATACCTGCCGGGTTCGGCAACATTCTTTTTTTGGAGATTGATCATTGAGTCCTTTGGTGCAGTGGTACAGCGCATCGGATTTGTGATCTAGAGGTCGCGGGCTCGAGCCTCACACTGACCAAAGTGTTACTTATGTGCTTGAGCAAGGCACTTCATCCGCATTGCTTTACAATAATAATAAAACAGTACTGGCTACCACCCAGGAAATCCTGCTCGTAATGCTCAGATGTCGGCGAGTAGCAGTGATAGGAAAAGAAATAAAATGAAATCTTTTCTACGGTCATTCTCTTCCTTTCGCTGATTCAAGAAGGGCATTGTCAGTTTCTCGCAAAAGAATGTGCACAGTAGTGGAGCGTGATAGCTCAGTGATTAGTGCACTTGCCTCTGATGCTAGAGGTTCTGATGCTAGAGGTCCCGGGTTCGATCATCAGCGATAAAATTTCGGTGTCCGAACAGGCTCCATTGGCATCATTTGCAGAGATGAATGTCATAAAGTGCACCGTCCTTCGGATCGGGATGTTCACTGGAGGCCTTCTGTGCGGGCTGAACCGTCCCCTGTGCAGGTTAAAGAACCCTACCGTAATTACATAATTACTGTGTATGCTTTCATCCTGCAAAACCTGGAGTGTATGTAATGTACACCTGCTAGTAATGGTCAGATATGACCGATCGTAGTAGCAAGAAAGAAAGAATGGAAAGATATCATCCTACCCGGGAAAAGGGTGGATAGGTAAACTGGCCGGCTCAAAAATGCACTAAATTATTGTTGACTGGGCAGTTTGACTCCAAAACAAACATAAATGTTAAAAAAAACTGAGCCTAAAAATTTCGGTCTAGCACAATTTCGAACCACAGTTCCCTTGTTTATGGGAAAAGTGCCCTACCTACTGAGCCACTGAGCGCTGTTGTTACCTTGGCGTTTTATAACGTCATACATACAACAACACAGCCAATTACCGGTAACTGTCTTTATTTTTGTTTATAAATTCTGTGCAAACTTTCTAATTTACAAGATAAAAGGCTCTTGTTTATAGTATTATTAGCAACAGGTGCGTAGTAAATTAGCTACGTCAACAATGACGTCGCGATTTTTCACGTGTTCTCGAAATGACGTCATGCCAAAATCTCATGACGCGTCACATATATTGAAAATAAAATAACCAGAATGTAGTAATAGCAAAGACGGTCTTTAAATTTTGCGCCAAATTGTCCTCCGGTTGACATTTCTTTGTTTACCGACCACCTCACGCATAAGAATATTCAACAAGGGACTTAATCGGCGTAGGTATAGTTTACCGGACAAATCCCGGACATTAGTGTTCGCCGTAATAGTTCTCTCCCTTGGCATGAAACGCCGTATTGACACTATTTAAAAAAACCTATTACGGCACGGTATCAAAAGGATTACACCTAAACTCTGCATATTTTGTATCTTTCAGATATGCTGTAACTTCTGGTGTTTTACATTTTCCGTGAAGCCGTTGCCCTTGAGAAGCATAACGGAAAATATATGACCACCAAATCACTGAAACCGAGTGTCATTTCATGCAAATAATCTCATGTACATGTCAGAAATCGATTAATAGTTTGAAACGATCGAATAAAAAAATTCTAAATTCAATTTTGAAATTATAAAAAACACTTACGTACCAGTATGAATGATATTTATTATACTTTCATAACAAAACATCCAAGAGGTATGATTTTTTAGCGAATGGAAACAAAATAGCGGTTTCCATGGAAACGGCGAAGAATCGGTACGAAAAAAAATATCAACGTAACACAGGGCACAAAGGTAACATTTCCAGAAAGTTTCACTGGAATCTGTGATTTTCGCACTTTCCAAGTTTTCATGGACCAATGCTCGATGCTTACAGTCAGCTTCTCTTAAGTGTTCCAGCGGTTCAGAGGCGATGTCGTTTGAAAGTGTTGACGCCAGACGTACGACAGACTACGACGACGACCCTTAGGAGCTGAAAAGTCAGGCCAGTCCCGCAACTGTTGCAATTATAACATGTCATTGCCCTGCTCAAGCGAAAGCAATAGAACAGCCCCGGTATTGAAGTTACACGGTACCTTTGCCTCGACCCAAAGTTACATGCAGTAATTTTAATAATAAGGTATTGGTAGTAGTTATTGCTAGTATTAGTATTCGTTGAAGGGGAATTGATAAACCGTCAGGTGAGGCAACATCTTCACGTAAGCATTTTTAAGAGGAGGCTCTTTTTGCGTCGGATATAATTTATAGATAAGCGGAAGAAGTCCCGAAATGTGTCTTCCTTTGACAAAATGGCGGAAAAATCTGTCAGGTGTACCCCTTCCCCTTAAATGCCCTTACAAGGTTATCTCATACAAATTTAGCCGAAAATTATTACAGACAAAAATGTATGCTTCGAAGGAAACCCGATCTTTCGTTGCTCGTGGCGTGTTGCATATGGCCCCAAGTAATGATAGACATACTCTTTTAAGAAACCAACTGAATATAGAGACTAAAGAGACTGCTTTGAATTAAGGAATTTAGATTTACATGACAGACATCGTTCTCGGTTGCCCCCAGGTATTAGACTTCCTGCCTTGCCGTAGCCACACCCCCTCCCCCGAGCGGGGGGGGGGGGGACTAAATTCTCACGGGGCACATTGCTGCTGTGGTCTTTGTGCGGTTTGCCGTGGGTGGCGTCCCGTCAGCCGGTTAAAGGGGTCCTGGGCGTTGAAGGTTATCGGGAGCTCAGTGCATCAGTAACCAGTCCCGTTGGCCTGGATGTCGGTCAAGCGGTCCAGCATGGTCAATCGGCTGGTCATACTTTCTCTTCCTTGTCTTTTGTATCATCACACCGTTTGCTCATGAAGTCATTTCATAACCTTTCCCTTTCTAGAAGAAGGCGGCTAAACAGGCCAAGCGTCAAGTATTTTGCTGGTACGAGTATATCTTCTGTGTATCTGTAACATTTGAGATAAGAAATCCACTCACTAAAAGCGTTCCCGTTTTACGCAGCCGCAATCCTCATCCTTACTTCCGTCGCGATTTGGACATATACTTTGTTCAGCCCGCATGAAGGCTTAATTCATCAGTGCAACATCTCCGAGAACACAAAAATCAAACACGAAGCCTCCGTGGTGCAGTGGTTACGCTACTGGCCTTGTAAATCAGGGGTCGCAGGATCGATCCCGGGCTTCTCCAGACTTTCGGATGAATCTTTAAACCGAAGTCCCTTCTCTGTATGACCTTAGCTGTTGGTGGGACGTAAAACTCAAACACGCACTCACTCACAAAAATAAAAAAAACACAGATATGAAACAACGGCGAGGACTCGACAGCAAGAAACCACTAAAATCCTTGAGCAAAAGAAAACAAAAAGTTCTCCGATGGGCCCGATCAGAGACAGAACAGAAAGTCACATTCCAGGACAGAGACAGAGAGTCCATTCCGGGAATCTTCTTTGTATCACTAACTATCACCTCTTAAAGTAACGTGTTTATTCATATACATAGCTCAATACCTCAAAAAGGGTAATTCGTTGCCAGTTAAAAGATAGAAATACTTCTTTTTTCACTTTTGATACGCCAGCCCTTCCTAAAACACTCACAGTCGCATATTTAAGTTAGGTTCTGATATTCTGAGTCACCACCTGTTTTAGAAAGAGATGCTGACTCGGTTTATCCGTTGTCTGTTTTATTTACTGTCGTCACTCCATGTTTTGACTTCTTTCCCTAGTGATATTGGGGAAGAATTTGGGATCTGGTTGCATCAAATTAAATCTTTTTAATTTTCATGAATGGTAGTTCAGCCAATCAAAGTTAATAACTTCGTCCGTCTATTCAGAACTTATTTATCTCCATTGCAGCTGGTGCTGTGCCGTGTGGCGGCCGTAAAAAGTCTCCCCGTACATCCCTCATAGTGCAGATTATATTTTCTGGTCCTTTTGGATCATTGGATTCATTTAGAATCAATTTGAAAATAGAGTTCTGCTTAAGTCGGTGCTAGAGGGCGTGGCCGGTGTTGCACATTTCAGTACTGGTCATGAACAGACTCAATAAAACCGAGTCTGCTATTTTCGTTTATTTGGTGTATTCTTTGCTTCCAAAGGATCTAGCTAATCAGAACTTATTTAATTACACACCAGTGGGTACGGCGTTAGATGCCATAACGGATCTTGCCCACCGGAGTCTGTTTTTTTTTTTTTTTTTGCTCCAGCGTTTCTTGCTGTCGAGTCTTCGCCGTTGTTTCATCTCTGAGGTTGTTTGAGTTTTGTGTTTTCGGAGAAAATTGCACTGATGAGTTAGGAAGCCTTCATGTGGAATAAACGAGTTATTTGTCTAAATCGCAACGGAAGTAAGGGCGAGGATTGCGGCCGCGTAAAATCACTTTAAGGCCCCAGTGTAATTATTTTCACTGACCGTTCCAAGGCGGCTCTTCTGTTTTGTTATGGTTTGTCTTTGAGTGTGTTTATCGCTTATTTCTTTTATTTAATTTTTATTATTTTTTTGTGGGGGTAGCCAATTGGACATTTTGTGGAAAAAGGGCCGTCCTTTTGGCTGTCTCGGTTACTTTAGATAAAGAGACTACAATCTGTTAAGTATGTGTACCTCTTCTGTTCTTTATAACCTCAACAGTTCGAATCATTACTTATTCAACTTCCTTCTCAATATCTTTCAGTTGGCGACTTTAATAGTCACAACATTCTATGGAGTGTAAGGATAATAAATTTAGAGGAGCGTTTATTGAAGATTTCAGTGCAACGAACGATCTTTGCTTCATGAATGACAAATCGTTTACTTACCTTCATCATGCAACAGGCCATTCGTCTTCCTTAGATCTCTCTTTGTGCCATTCATCTCTCTTCTTAGATTTTGACTGGTCTATGATGACCACCTTGGAAATGATCACTTCCCTGTTATAATAGAGAATTTAAACGAATCAGATACAGACTATAATCAGAAATGGAATACATTAATGAATAAAACTGATTGAGAATTAGTTAATAATTCATGTGAAAAATAATTATCAAATGGCCAATTAAAGGTTTTGGCTTAAAACCATTTATTAGATTGTCGGAGCCGGAACTTAAAAGTCTGTTGCTTGGCCCAACGGGATGCGACCGTTGGTTTATCTTTGCACCAGGGTTCCTGTGGCGTTGCATCGCATGGCTCAGCGCGTTTTACTGTCGAGTCCTTATCCTTGTATCAATTTGGTTTTAATTTATCGAGTTGATTCACTGAGGGGTTAGAAAACTCCAAACGGACCAAACATATACTTGGTAGAACCACAGGGAAATTGAGGATGAAGGTAGTAGGTATTCCGATGGGTACTAATTGCGCACCCCTTGTGGCTGATCTGTTTTTGTTTTGTTATGAGAGAGACTTCGTGATATCCCTTTCTGCTGAAAACCAGTCTGAAATTATTGAAGCTTTTAGCTCGACCTCTAGATCTTTGGATGGTTTATTAAATAATTACGATTATGTTCTAGAAAGGGTTATCCTTTGGAAGCAAGGAATACACCACAGAACTAGAAAAAATGGAGTAAACATGTTTTCTAAGCCAGACTAGCTAGTTTCGGCCATTTACGCCTCATCAGTGACCCTCAAATATTTTTTCAAAACTCCAAAATGTAACCATTGATCCCCCAGGACAAGAAAATATAAACTACACTATGATGTAGGGCAGGGAGACTTTTTACGGCCGCCACACATTCCCAGACAACAGCGCTGTATTGAAGTCAAATATGTTCTAGAAAGGGTTACCCATTTCGATCGTTTGATCAGGTCAAATTTGTCGCCCCCCCCCCCTCCCCCCCCCCCCCAGAAATTCAGTTAAATAATGCAAATTCTTCTGATACCGAGACCACTGTAGATGGGTTTGTTTCGTGCAAACTTTATGATAAACGCGATGATTTGGAATTTGAGATTGAAAATTTTCCTTTTTTGGATGGTGATGTTCCTCGTGCGCCATCCTAAGGCGTTTATATTTCGCAATTTATTCGATTTGCCAGAGTGTGTAGTCAAGTAACTGACTTCAACACTCGTAATAAATTGTTAACTGCTAAAATTCTTCACCAGGGTTATCGGTACCATGAACTAGGCAAAGCCTTTTCAAAATTGTAAAGACGTCATTCTGATTTAATTTCAAAATTCAATACTGGACTTAAATCTATTCTGCCACAAGGTCTCTCGGAACCCGAATTTTATGGTGAATTAGTATATCAATTGATAATTGAATCTTAGTATATAAATTTAGCAAAATATATAACCGCAATGACTTCAGCACCCAATTTCGCAAAATCATTATTCGATATAAAAGGATTGGGTACAACATAAATGCTATACGACAGACTGTATGCATGGTAGTTAACCCAATCACGGTTGACAACTTTGCTTCACTCTGTATTTGCACGCCGGTGGGTCAGGTCACAGAGTTTATGACGGTTCCAGTGTAAAGGCTTACTGAGAAGTAGAGAGATCTAATTCAATGTAATGTTGGTGTGTTCCTGATGCTCTGTCTCTGGTCGGGCCCATCAGAGTCTAACTGTTGGTTTTATTTTGCTCCAGCATTTTAGTGGTTTCTTGCTGTCGAGTCCTCACCGTTGTTGCATCTCTGTGGTTGTTTGATTTTTGTGTTCACAGAGATTTTGCACTGATGAGTTAGGAGGCCTTCATGCGGACTGAACAAATAATTTGTCCATCAGGAATTGATACAATCAACCCACAGCTCCAATCAGAGACATCAAAGGGGAAAAAACACAAACATGAAACATCAGACCCTAATGGAAACATTAATAGCGAAAAGCCAAAGGGACAGTTACTTTCTCACAAAATGGCCAATTGGCTATCCAAAAACAAATAATATAATTGATACAAACACCCAAAAACAAACCATAACAAAAATAAATCGCGACAGAAGAACCGCCTTGGAATGGTCAGTGAAACGAATACAACTTGGGGGCTTAAATCGATTTTTCATGGCCACAATCCTCGCCCTTACGTCCGTCGCGATTGAGACAAATGATTTGTATAGTCTGCATAAAACTCTTTTCAATATGATTCTAAATAATCTCAATGATCCCAAAGGAAAAGAAAATATCATCTGCACTATTATGCTGTACGGGTAGACGTTTCACGGCCGCCACACGGCTTAACACCAGCTGCAGTGAAGATACATAAGTTCTGAATAGTAAGATTCTTTGGAAGCAAACAAACCATTTAAGTTATCCAAATTAGTTGACGCAATTGAAATATCGTAGGCAAAAGAGTTCACTTTCAACATTTAGATACTTTTAATAATATTTGGGAAACAGGTGACTGTCCAGAGAGCTGGCGTTTAACTACAGCTGTACCAATTCCCAAACCAGGGAAAGATCATGCAGAACCTACGAATTATCGACCAACACCCTTGACCAGTTATTTATGTAAAACAATGGAGAGAATAATAAACAAGAGATTAGTTTGGTACTTAGAGTCCAAAAAAACTCATTTCAGAATAGCAGTCAGGTTTTTGCTCGGAACGCTGTACCAACGCTAATTTAATAAGACTAGAAACTTTTATACGTAATGCTCATAATAATAAACACGTAGTAGCCATATTTTTGGACTTTGAGAAAGCATATGATACCACATGGCGTTATGGAATATTGAAAAATCTCCATATCATTGGCCTAAAAGTTAAACTTCTCAGTTTTATGCTTAGCTTTTTAGGGGAGAGTATGTTTCAGGTGCGTGTAGGATCTACTTTGTCAGACCTTTATGGTAAGACGGAAGTAAGGGCGAGATTGCGGTCACAATCATGTACAAGTACACATGAATCTCTCTCTCTCTCTCTCTCTCTCTCTCTCTCTCTCTCTCTCTCTCTCTCTCTCTCTGAGTTCACAGAACGATTTGGTTTTGTATTGATGGCACTATTTTACTACACTGGATACGATACTTGAACCCAGGAAATGACTTCCATATAAGCACTATGCTTACCATCAGATCCTATGTAATTTTGCGTGTATGTATCTTTGTATGTCTTTGTTATTTATTTGCAAATAAATATTGTTTAAACCAACTTACATTCCTGCACTGTAAGTTAATAATGTAAGCCTTTAACTTGTGTATTGGATGCAAACAGTGTGGCACCTGATCACAAACCGCGTTCTTCGGCGACTGATCTGGATATAAACTGTTTGTTAGTCTATAGATAGCACTCATGCGTAACAGTTTGACCTCGCATGAATATGAATAATGCGATTACATTCCATGTTTAATAACCGTTACACGGATTCCAAACAAGTCTGTGATAGTCACGTGGACTTCCGCACTGAACGCCTTCTATGCTTTATAACGTTTATTCGATTGAAAAACAACCGACTCAAAATAACCGAAAACAAAATGTAAGAACTGATTGAAGATAAGAGCGAGTTTGGAAATTACTTTTACGATGTTATGAAACAGATAGAAAAGTTTAGCAATCAGGGACCAGTTGTTCAAAGCCTCGTTAGCTTAAAAAGCTCGTTAGTAGTCAAATTGTTAACTATTCTAGCAAGTTTAATACCTAAGATTTTCTTATTTTTGCTGAAAAAATGTGAGCAGCTGTTGCATATGCAAAAGCTGCTCACATTTTTTTCAGCAAAAATATTAGCATATTTGCCATAATAAATGATCAAAGTTTTAACGATACGTTAACTAACGACATCGTAAGTTTTGAACAACTGGGCCCAGGATTCTCCTGATGATTTAACTCGTTAACATAAGAACATACTTGATAAACAAGTAGCCCAAGGGCAACGATCGCTCACCTGAGTCACTGATACAATTGGCCTTGTGGCACTTAAGAAAAACGGCCCCGTCCATCGGGCTTGAAGAAATAGATGGGCGGCATGATGATTCAACGCAGCGCTGAAACGGACAGCACCCGAGTATTGGTAAACCGATTAGAGGACCTAAGCCTGCCCAGGCAAAGCAGGGAGAGTCGGACCGTTCATGCTTACAAACCCTATTGGTTTTATTGGCGGATAGGGTTTGATAAGTCATTTCATCTCAGTGTCGGGTAATAGCCCTACATAATTGGAAGCAACGTCTCCAAACTGACCTATACACTGTTGACGGGGACGTTAAACCTGAATTCTAACACAGCACGCCTATAAATTCAATGGAAAATAACTGTGTTTTATTCTGCAACAAATCACAGCTCGGAAGAGCGTGACGAGTGACGTCATTAAAAACTGCAAATTTATGACGTCACTAGTAGATTTCCTTGACGTTAGACGGTGTAACGTCATTTTCTCGCATCGAAAACGTTATAAAAGGATATAAATGCATGTGTTTCAGTCGATAATTTTAGCGGGATTTCTTCTAACAATGGCGAAAAGTTGTGAGATTTTGAAGGAAACAACAACATTATTGCCGAATTTCAGCGTGTTAGAATCGAAATAGATCAGCTCTAGTCTGGGATTTGTTGAGCAATAAATCACAGTTTGTCGGTCAGTTGTAAGTAGACAAATCACGCGCGCTACGCGCTCGTGATTTGTCTACTTTACAACTGACCTCCAAACTGTGATTTATTACTCAACAAATCACAGTTAGAGCTGATCTATTTCTTAAATAAAACAAAACAAAAAAAAAAATGGAATAAACACACACAAAACCTGGAGAAAACAATCTCTTCAGTTTTATGCCATACATGATTGGCAGTCAGCTTGGTCATGAGAATAGGACCATTTAAACAAAACTTTCACTCCCCACTTCCCCGAAGCTGCACATTAAATTTAATAGAAATTGCGCAAGCATTTTCTGAAGACGAAAATAGAAATGAAGGCAATGGGCAGGAGTCGATACAATTAACCGACAGCTCCTAGCAGAGACACCAAAGGGAAGGAAACACAAAGTTAACATGAAATAACTAGACCCTAAAAGAAACAGCAATAGCGGAGAGCCAAACGGACATTTACTTTCCACCAAATGGCATACCGGCTATCCAAAAATATATAAGCGTCACACAACCTCAAAGACACAAATACAAACCATAACAAAAATAAACCCCGACCGAAGAACCGCCTTGGAATGGCGAGTGAAACGAATTGCTTTTGCGGGGTGGATGTTATATCGGTTATTGCGCTTTTTCCTATCTGCTGGGGGGGGGGTATATCTGCTTGGGGGGAGAGGTTATATCGGTCTTTGCGCCTTATCCTGTCTACTGGGAGGATATATCGGTTTTTGCGCCTTTTCCCATCTGCTGGGGGTGAGATTATATCGTTTTTTTGCGCCTCTTCCTGTCTGCTCGGGGAAGGTTATATCGAAATTTATAGTGAATTAGTATATCAATTTACAATTGAATCTTAGTATATAAATTCAGAAAAATATATAACCGCAATGACTTCAGCACCCAATTTCGTAAAATCATTCTTCGATATAAAAAGATTGGGTACAACATAATTGTTATACGACATACTGCATGCATGGTAGTTAACCCAATCACGGTTAACAACTTTGCTTCCCTCCTTAATTGCACGCCGGTGGGTCAGGCCTCAGAGTCTTTGACGGTTCCAGTATAAAGGCTAATTGAGAATTAGAGAGATATAATTCAAGGTAATGTTGGCTGATGCCTGATGCTCTATCTCTGGTCGGGCCCATCGGAGTCTAACTGTTGGATTTTTTTTGCCCCAGCATTTCAGTGGTGTCTTGCTGTCGAGTCCTCACTTTTGTTTAATATCTGTGGTTGTTTGATTATTTGTGTTCACGGAGAGATGTTGCACTGATGAGTTAGGAGGCCTTCATGTGGGCTGAACAAATTATTTGTCTAAATCGCGATGGAAATAAGGGCGAGGATTGGGGCCACGTAAAATCGATTAAAGCCCCCTAGTGGAATTCGTTTCCGCTGACCGTTCCAAGGCAGTTCTTCTGTCGCGATTTATTTTTGTTATTGTTTGTCTTTAGGTGTTTGTGTGACTTGTGTTATTTTATTTTGGATAGCCTATTGGCCATTTTGTGGGAAAGTAACTGTCCTTTTGGCTTTCCGCTGTTGGTGTTTTCATTAGGTCTGTTGGTGCTTGTTTGTGTTTCTTTCCCTTTGGTGTCTCTGGTGGGAGCTATGGGTTGATTGTATCGATTCCTGATCATTGCCTCTACTTCTATTTTTCATCCCCAGCCACCTTACATATAAGTTTCAGAAAGATCCGATCAAAACTAAAGGCGCTACGGTGATGACAAGCATTTTCCCATTGTAAGTCTATGGGACCTTGTGGTTGCCATTGCAACCAAACTTTTTGTGCGAACCCGAAAAAGATTATGTCATCAATGCTCCACCAGAGGCATGCTACAGATGAGAAATGATTGAGATCAGCCTGCAGGCTGCAGAGATACAGCTGTTCAAAAGTGTAGACGGACGGACTGACGAACGGCCCTCTATTCTATGAGCCCCCCCCCCCACCCCCTGGAGGCTTCGGCCCCGGTGAGCTTATAAATAAATAAATACAACATGACGATGATGATGTTTTCGAGTTTAACGACGCGCCAGCCCTCTATGTGGGTCATAAGCGTCAATCGGTTAATGTTCAAAAACTATGTAGAGGATATTAAAAGTTAAAAAAGTCAGAATGATACTGTATAAAAATCTGAAACAAAATTAAATCTTATGAAAAAGTCCATTATAAAATAATTCCAACAGGCCAATTTTGAAACAATTGTTGCGTAGTGTCATCTTTGAAGTATTAGTTAAGGGACTGTAATAACTACAAGATCTAGTAAGTACATGTATATGACAAATGAAAAAATATCGAAAATTTGCCTTTAATCAAAGTGTAAAGAAAAGTAGAAGTAAAACAAAGATCAGGAATTGTTACAATTAACTTACTCCACCCATAAAAGACACCAAAGGGAAAGAAATACAAACATTAAGCGACCAGACCATAATGGAAACCTAAACAAAGGAAGGCCATAAGGACAGTTACTTTCCCACAAAATGGCCATATGGCCATCCAAAACCAAAAGACACAAGTGATACACACAGTAAGTAACAAACAACAACATAAATAAATCGCCACAGAAGAGCCGCCTTGGAACGTTCAGTGGAAGACTTCCACTGGGGGGCTTAAATCGATTTTACGTGGCCACAATCCTCGCCCTTACTTCCGTCGCGATTTAGACAAATAATTTGTTCAGTCCGCATGAAGGCCTCCTAACTCATCAGTGCAACATCTCCGTGAACACAAAAAAACAAAGAACCACGGAGGTGAGACAACGGTGAGGACTCGACAGCAAGAAACCACAGAAATGCTGGAGCAAAAGAAAACCAACAGTTAGACTCCGATGAGCCCAACCAGAGACAGAGCATCAGGCACCAACCAACGTTATCTCTCTAATTTCCAATAAGCCTTTACGTTGGAGCCGTCATAGAATCTGAGGCCTGACCCACCGGCGTGCAATTAAAGAGGGAAGTAAAGTTGCCAACCGTGACTGGGTTAACTACCATGCATGCAGTCTGTCGTATAATATCCATGTTGTACCCAATCTTTTTATATCGAAGAATGATTTTACGAAATTGGGTGCTGAAGTCATTGCGGTTATATATTTTTTTCTGAATTTATATACTAAGTCACCATAAAATTCGGGTTCCGATAGACCTTGTTGCAGAAGAGATTTAAGTCCAATATTGAATTTTGAAATTAAATCAGAATGGCGTCTATAAAATTTTGAAAAGGCTTTGCGTAGTTTATGGTACCGATAACCCTGATTAAAGAGTTTAGCCGTTAATAATTTATTACGAGTGTTGAAGTCAGTAACATGACTACACACTCGAGCAAATCGAATTAATTGCGAAATATAAACGCCATAGGATGGCGCACGAGGAACATCACCATCCAATCTCAAAATCAAAATCATCGCGTTTATCATAAATTTTGCACGAAACAAATCCATCTACAATAGATAGATGTAAATCCAAAAACGGGGCCTCGGTATCAGAAGAATTTGCTTTATTTAACTGAAGTTCTAGGGGGTAAATCTGACTGATCAAACCATCAAAATAGGTATTATCAATATTTAATAAATCATCTAAATATCTAGAAGTAGAGCTAAAAGCTCCAATAATTTCAGATTGGTTATCAATGGAAAGCGACAAAATGAAGTCTCTTTCATAACAATACAAGAACAGATCAGCCACAAGAGGTGCGCAATTAGTACCCATCGGAATACCCACAATTTGTCTAAATAACTTAGTACCGAATCTAATATAAATATTGTCAAGTAGAAAGGTGAGGGCATCACACACTTTCTGACATGACCAAAGTGTATAATTCTTATGCTCTTTAGAAGTGAAAAATGCATTTCTGACATTACATGCAAGATAGAGAGAATCTTCTCTGTGAAAAGCCCATTCAATTAAATCATTAAGCTTTTCTTTTATAAGATTATGAGGAAGTGTAGTGTAAAGAGTGGAACAATCGTAGGTAGACAGACTAGAAGCACGAAAATGTCTAGATTTCAATTTATTTAAAACCTCATTCGAATTTTTTATAGACCAAAACAGATTTCTACCTGATCTTTCAAAGACTTTATCACAATATTTAATTACATGCGTTTTAATAGCAGTAAGACAGGAAGTTAATAATTTAGACAGTTCAGTGGTAGTGCAAGAGCTAGAATTTGCAATAAACCGTGCTTTGTAAGGTTTTTTATGAAGTTTTGGTAACCAGTAAAGCGTAGGAAGCTTGTCTTGGCCTTCGTTAACACACACAGCAAACTTGGTGGCTGAAAGACAAACATGTTTATCTACTATAGCTCTCTCTTCAGCTAAAGGCTGAAGTTCATAGGCCTTAGTACCACCAAGCTCCTGCTTAAGCGTGTTAACATAGTGGAGCCGTCACACAACGACGACGTTGTTAGCGGCCTTGTCTGCAGGGGCCAAAACAAACTTCTTATGAAATTCTTGAATACCTAGTTTAAGATGACGTAAAGACGTCTTGGGCTTAGGAGGTAATAAGTTAGTATTTTGAGAATAGAAAGAAATGCGTTTATTCACTAGTTTTAAAATGCTAAGTTTCCAGTCCTTAAGGGCTTTATGCTCAACATACTCTCGCTTACACCATCGATTACCGAATTCATTCAAGGAAGCAGCGATTTCATCTCTACATTTACTGAAATCAATTTTAGAAGGAAACCGATATTTCGGTCCTTTAGAAATTATATTCCTTATCCTAGAATCAGAAATATTTTTCAAATTGCCAGTAATTACATGAACAGTAGCAGGATAGCAATACTTTGAGTTTTTACAATCACATGAATCAGGATTATTAGTATCAATATCAAGATCTGAAACAAGTTTATTGAAATTAAAAATGATAGATCTAACAGGTTTGTTGTATTTATAGCAAATTATAGGTGTTTCAGTATTTTGAAAATAAGCAGGAATGGAAGAAAGAAAGCTGGTTTAAAGAGTGAGAAAGTCATTATGTAGATTAATTGGATAACAGACAATATGCCCAGAAACATGCACACTCAAATATGTTCACTCTCAGTGTATTAACAGAAAAGCCCGTTAATTATGTATGGTGAGGTGATTTAATGGCCAAATGTGAATAAAGATGAAAATTTTAAGATCAAAATTTGCGATATTTTTCTACTTTCTGCTAAAATATAGTGGGTACACGTAGAACCGCCACATCGAGGCGGTTCGTATGAGTACCCACAATCTATATTTTAGAGCAGAAATAAACAAAATAAGGTTTACCCCTGTAAACCTCAGTTTTACTATATAAAAGTGGGGTTCAATGGGTTCCAAACTCTATAGGTGTGTTTTCGTGATGCTATACTGCGATCGGTCACAGTTGACCATTACTCGCAGGTGTACATTACATTCACTCCAGGATGCAGGGCTGAAAGCCTACACAGTAATCATATAATTACGGTAGGGGTCTTAAACCTGCACCTGAGATGACCTGCACTGGGGGCCTCCAGTAGTATACACAATGAGGGTTCTGGAACAAACCCCACATCCCCGCATTACTGTGGGGCCCACCCCCAAACCCCCCCCCCCCGGGTCGGCCCCACCGAGAGGGGATGCAATAGAATAAAATATTTGTTTGCCTGCCGTATCGCGGGGGAATCCCCTGGTGTAAAATAATTTACAACAGCCCCAGAGGAGGGTTTTATAGCGAATAATTTGGAAATACTAAAATATAAGGATTATAAGGAAACAGAATGCAAGAGCCTATTGACCCCCGCAAATGCTAGAGGGATATCTTCTACAAAGCCCTTGCTCAAGACCCACGCTTCGACGAGCAGCGCAGCCGTGATTTCGCCCAACAAATTGAACGCGGGTGCTACAACGCAGAGATTACCCGGTGTGCGAAATCAGCCAGCGCTTACAACCGCCAGTGGGACTCTCCGATGTTCGTGAATATTTACAGCGCCCGCTGTGGCACCGTCCTGGCCAACATTGACCCCATATGCACAATACTGAGCAAGGTAGAGGGTGGAGGGTGGGACCGAGATAGGCTTGCCGCAGGGGATTTGTTTCCGGATGTTTTTGGTGACATGACGGCAACTGAGCTGTGTCCCCTGGCCGGGAAGACCGAACGCGACGAGGTAACGCGCCGTCTTAGCCAAAGTCATAGAAAAAACTTCCACCCTCTTCGCCTGCCCCCGTTGCCACAGACGAAACCACACATACCGCAAGGTTCAGATCGGCGCCGGAGCCGAGACATCGACCTTTATATGCACCTGCAAAGAATGTGGAGAACACTATGAGTGGTTCGCGTAAATAGAATCAATTCCTGCGAGCCGTGGGGGCCAGGTAACTGGTCGATGATTTATGTATTGACTATAAAGAGAACACAATGCAGGAGTGTGCTTGGATCAATGTCTGAACAAATGACGTTTTTGGAAGGAGATGTAGAGGAATCTGTTGTGCTGCCCACAACACTGCTAATTCCAGAAACAAAATGCGGGAGTGTGCATGGATCAGGATCGGAACAACGGAAGCTTGTGGGAGGAGATGTCGAGGAACCTACTGTTGTATCCACAACGCCGTTTTCTCCAGAGGCGCGGGTCTTTGGATCTGTTGAGGTTATTGGGTGGCTGTGAAGACCCCACGTAAGCTGTGCAAACCATGCGGCGCTACCAGCGCCTAAAACCAATACTACCATAAGAAACACTATGCTAAAAGTTTCCAAAAAAAAGCGAGACGACTTTCCAGGATAAAATTTCAGTTAGAGAAATATCAACGCCTAAGTATATGAAGTATACCAATACATAGGTATTATGAATTATAAATATTGGCGAAATATCAATTAGAGAAATATCAACACATAAGTATATGAAGTATAACTTTTAGAGAAATACCCAATACGTCGGTATTATGAATTGCTATTAGAGAAATATCAATAAGAGAAATATCAACACATAGGTATATGAAGTATAAATGTTAGAGAAAGTAGAGAAATATCAATTAGAGAAATATCAACACATAGGTATATGAAGATATACATGTAGCTATTATTGATGAAATATCTGAAGATAATTCGACTCTTAAACAAAACATCTTGAATGAGCCTATCCCAGACTCTGTCAAAGGGCGCCTGTTAAAACCCTTACAGTCTGAAAAATATCGACCTACCCCACCACCACGCAGAAAGAAGGCCGCCAAAAGAAAAGCCATCGAAGAGGAATTTGACCCTATCCCCCGCGAGAAAGTCCTGAGATCCGTCAAGGAATATCAGGATGAGATCCTGGATTTGTTTACATCTGCTGAACAGATAAAAAGAAAAGCTAGTCTTCAGGCAGACCACATGGGTTATTGGCGACTTCTTGAGGGGCTGGCAGATGGACGTGCCTGCCAATAATCTTCATAGTACAGACCCCAGGACTTTCCTCGAGGCTGTGGTGCCCAAAATCAGTAGCAAGCTCGAGGAAGAGATCGAGGCGCTGGGTGGTGTGAAGTTCCAGTTGGCTCTCAAGAGTCAGCTTCGGAAGGACAACCCAGACGGTACTGAGGAGTACACAACCCCTGTGTTGCGCCACAAACAGGAGGCCCTTCTCCAGGCCAGCGAAATCAAGGGGGCTCTCAAAAAACCTTCCCACAGATCCAAGAAACACTCGAAAAGTGGACGCAGAGAGGGTCTGGCTGAGTTGTAGATCAGGTACAGACCCTTTGGCTGGACATTGCCATATATCAGCCTCTTCGGGGTAGGTCCTACATTCCACTCCCAGCAGAATTAAAATATAAGAAGACACTGGTTAACATAAAGAACAAGGACCAATACTGCTTTCGATGGACGCTCCGAGCGGCTCTGGCAAATCCGCCACCACCACATAACCCACAGAGACCAAGTTGGTATCCTACCAATGATGGTCTGAACTTTGAAGGGATTGATAGTCCCACACCCATCTCGCAGATACCAAAATTTGAGCGGCAGAATAACCTAGCCATCAATGTCTTTGGCTGGGACAAAGATATCATCATACACCGACTCAGCAAGCAGCCACAAGAAATACCAAGGATCAACCTATTACTGATCGAAAAGGCCAGTAAATTCCACTACACCTGGATCAAGCACTTCAGCCGCCTCTTATTTGACCAGAGCGAGCACAATAATAAGAAGCACTTCTGTAAGCGATGTCTTCATGGATATACGAGAATAGATCTGCTGGAGGCCCACAAGCTTAAGTGCGAAGGCATCGGCCAGACGGCTGTCCGGGTGGAGATGCCAGAGGAGGGTAAGAACAAGCTCACCTTCCAGAACCACCAAAAGCAGCAACCAACCCCATTCGTCATCTATGCAGACTTTGAGGATCTCACCACCAAGATCGAGGGCCCCGAACGCGATCCTACAAAAAGGTAACACCCAACGAACACAACAACATAAGGCTTGCAGCTACTGCTATATCGTGGTGCGGTGTGATGGAACGACAAAGCCGCCTGTCGAGTATCGCGGCCCAAATGCAACTGAGCACTTCTTAAAATCACTCCAGGAGGAGGAGCGCGAGATTAAGAGCTAGCCAACCCTAAAAACATAAGGCTGACACGAAAGGACTATCAGGCCCATAATAATGCCGCGAATTGCTATATATGCGACAAACCGCTAAACGGTGACTCTGTCCGCGACCACTGCCATATCACGGGTAAATATCGAGGGGCAGCTCACAACGCCTGCAGCCTTAAGCTGAGGCTAAGCCCAAAGACCACCGTTATTCTCGTGGTGTTCCACAACCTCAGAGGGTACGACTCCCACCTGCTCATGCAGGCCATCGCGAGGGTCGAAGGCAGAGTCTCCTGCATCCCCAATAACACAGAAAAATACATCGTCTCTCTCGGGCAGCTCCGTTTCATTGATAGCGCCCAGTACCTGCTCGCTTCCCTCAACAAACTTGTGGCGTCAAACCGGCCAGGGTCCTTCAAGATCACGTCCAAATACGAACCAAACCGTCAGCGCCTCCAGCTCTTGATCCGGAAGGGCGTCTACTCCTACGAGTAAATGGATTCCTGGGACCGTTTCGCCGAGACCAAGCTCCCTCCGAAAGAGGTATTCTACAGCAATACACCGACGAGCACATCAGCGACGACGACTACGCCCACGCGCATAGAGTATGGGAGGTATGTGGCTGTAAGACCCTGAGGGACTACCACGACCTGTACAATCACACAGATGTTCTCCTGCTGGCAGATGTCTTTGAGGAATTCCGAAAAACATCCCTGACGCAGTACGGTTTAGACTGAGCGCACTACTACACAAGTCCCGGGCTTTCATGGGACGCCAGAAAAACCCAGTAGCCATATCTTATATCTCGATGTGAACACTCTCTATGGATGGGCTATGAGCCAGGCCCTCCTCATCAGAGACTTCCAGTGGGTCGATGTATCGGGACTCGCAGAAACCATTGCAGAACTACCCGCAGGCAATGAAAAGGGCTATATCCTAATGGTAGATATAGATTATCCAGCAGAGCTGCACAAGGCACACAATGCCTACCCGCTAGCACCAGAGCGCCTAGTGGTCAAGAAGGAGTGGATGTCGGAGTACCAGCGCGAACTTCTCGATGGAGCTTCGGGGGGAGCACCTACAGAGGTTGAGAAGTTGGTCCCCAAACTCCGCGACAAGGACCGTTACGTGCTCCACTATCGGAATCTCCAGTTATACATGACTCTGGATATGCGTTTGACCAAGATTCATCGCGCCCTCCGGTTCCAGCAGAGCCCCTGGACGGAGTACTACATCCGGATGAATACTGAGCTCCGGAAGAAGGCCACCAGTGACTTTGAGAAGGATCTTTACAAGCTCATGAACAATTCGGTCTTCGGCAAGACGATGGAGAACCTCCGAAGGCGTGTCGACGTCAAGCTGGTCCGCGCCAACGAGGAAGATAAACTCAGGCGTCTCATCGTCAGCCCAGCCTTTGCCAGAGCCAACAACTTCGACGATGATCTTGCAGCAGTCCAGTTGCAAAAGAGCCGTTTAGTGCTCAATAGCCCGATTTACGTAGGTATGAGTGTTCTGGACCTTTCAAAAACCCTGATGTACGATTTCGATTACAAACGGCTCCAGAGGCAGTCCGAAGACCGCTGCCAGCTCCTCTACACGGACACCAACAGCCTGCTCCTGAAAATCGAGAGAGAGGATCTCTACGAGGACAAGGCCAAACACCAGGATATCTACGATACGTCCGACTACCCGAAAGACCACCCGCTGCACAGCACAGAGAACAAGAAGGTTCTCGGAAAGATGAAGGACGAGTGCGCCGGGCAGTCAATCGTCAAATATGTGGGCCTGCGGCCGAAGATGTACTCCATCCTCCAGACATCTGGAAAGAATATCAAGAAGGCCAGGGGTCTGAGAAAAGCAACTGTCAAGAAGTGCATCAGTCATGAGCAGTTCAAAGAGTCTCTCTTTGAGAAGCAAACCTTCCGCCATGGCATGGATGTTCTTAGGTCGGAGCGTCACCTCATCTACGGGCAGCATCTCAACAAGGTGTCGTTGTCGCCCTTCGATTCCAAGCGTTGGATCGCAGAAAACGGAGTTGACACACAGGCTTATGGTTACAAAGATTACATCACACAACAAGAGATGGAAGCGTTCATTGAGGGACTGGGGCGGTCCATCTAAAGAACTCTGAAATCATAGGATAAACGATGGCTCCAAAGAGAGTTCTAACCCAGGAGGAGATCCAGGAAATCAAGGCCCTGCGAGGTAAGACGCCTGTGTGTAGGGTGAAGAAGCAGTTCGGCGTCGGCGCTGCGAGGGTTCAGATGCTCTGGGCAGAGGAGGAGACACTCAATGCCGCAACAGAGGTATAGACACCCAATGCCGCAATAGAGAAGGCAGAAAGAGAGGAGAGCGTCGTCGACGATCTACGATTGTTGCTACGCGAAAGCATCGGCCAAGCCAAGTCGGCAAATGGGCCGACCATCAACGAATTCTATGAGCTTCTAAAGGAAAGCCTAAGTCGGTTTGAAACCACCACAGAGGAGGTCTCGATTTCAATGACGAAGATAGTTGCCTCTCTGAAGCGGCGCGAGGCGGCGAGCGGAGGCAATGTGATCTCCGAGAATATTGGAAAATCTATCGGAACCTTCTATACCCTGCTGTACGACAACCTAAAGTCGCTCGAATCTCTCACATAGCAGGCCGCAGATGTGTTGGTGGGTGTGTCTTCCGCTATAGACGGATATGAGGTGGAGCCGCCCAACCCCTCGGTAGTAGAGAAACTGGTGGATATGGCTGAAAGATGGGTATACTTGTCTCTCCCCATAGCAACTGTCTGTGGGGTGTTCGCTACACCGGCAACTACAGACCCCTCAGAACCTCGAGATACTGCAGGCGAAAGTTCCGAGACCAAGGACCACTGAAGTAGGACGTAAACCAAACGGATAAATTGTCACCCCGGTGGATAGATTCGAGCTCAGCGCTTGAGAACCACATCCGGAGGAAGCTGAGTGTCCGGTGGCACAAGGAGTTCTTCGCGCACAAAACCGCGCTGACGTCCATCCTGCAAGTAATACACCATGGGCTCGTCGGGCTTGGTGACTGTGCGCCCGAGCCGGTGCACATCCAGGGACCATATGGGATCAGTCGCTCGCCGGCGCCCTCCTTCAAGTTCGCCAGGCTGGTACAAATAACGAACGCCGACGCCGGAGGGGATTATTATCACCTCGAGACCAACAGGACGACCAGGAACTAAAGACGAGGGCTTTTGTGCTACCGATCGCGCCCTTATAGCCTCAGAGGGCTTTTTGCCGGTCAGTCGGGTGACCTCACCATTCAAGGCTGTCGCAAAGGCAGGCAACCTTTTCACCCATTCTGTAGACCGCTGACCAGAAGTGAGTCGCATCTCCAGAGCGTACTGGTGCCCAAAGAGCCGCTCAGCCAAGGTACGATTGAAGCGCTCAACAATACCCTGGTCCCGATGGATGTCAACCCGACCGCGCCGAACCTGGACAGAGTGCTTTGCCAACAGCTGGCTGACAGAGCCCATGAACTCACGACCGGGGTCGCCCTGGAGCAATTTGGGCCATCTCAACGGGCCTCGCCTATAGATGCGAGACAAAGCTTCGGCAACCTCTTTGGCCACTTTAGTGGCCAGAGGCTCAGCTTCTTTGAAGCGTGAGGCTACATCAACCACGGTAAGGGCGTATTTGTACGTGCGCTTGCGATCACGGTCGTGTGATAAAAAGAGCAGGTCAGCTTGATGGACCTCGTTCGGCTTGGTGATGTCGAATTTGGGTCGTGGAACGTACCGCTGGGCGGCGAGGTAGATCTGCCAGATGGCCTGCTTCTTCAACCAAGCTCGGGCCACATCTTCTGAGGTCTTAGCCGCAGAAGCCAGCTTCTTTATGGCCTCAAGACCCCTCCAGTAACCCTTTAGGGCTGTAATGAATATCCGCAAAGCGCCGAACCATGTATTTATTGCTGCTTTGTTAGCATTAAGTCTCGAAACAACTGCTGAGGAATTGTCTAGGCAGCCTGCACTCTTTTAAGCTCGCCAGCAAGAAATATTCAGATGCCACTGTGACCAGGTTTGTCCAACGATTCCAACAGCTTGGTACGGGCCGTCATTAACGCCTCGTCTCTCGCACGTTGAAACAACTTTTTTTCTTCCTCCGACAAACCAACAGTTTGTTTCTGGCGCTGACGAATTTCTTCTTTTATCTGATTGAACTTGTCGATTTCACACAGAATCAGGCTACATTCCGTTTCATATATATTATCGTCGTTCAGCGCGATAGAAATGCGGTCGGCGATTGAGTTTAGCTTCGACGCAGTCAAGATACGAATCTCGTCGTGTTTTTTGGCTTTTGTTTGGAGTTTTCGTCCAATACATTTCCCGCCAACGCCCAGCAACCCACACACAATCGCCCCAGCTCCAAGGCCAATGGCGACAGGCGTCGCGATGATAGTTAACAAGAGCCCGACGCCAGAAACAGCCAGCCTACGCTAGACGCAGTAAACGTGGTATCAACCCCATCAACAACATTAGCCCCGCGCCGGTACTTCTAATACAGCGAGGCTCTAAAGTCTCGTTCTTTTTCGAGACGGACTTTGTCCTCGGCCACGTGCTGAAGGCGGTGTTTGTCTCCGGTTTCAAGTCCTTGGTAGAGGCCCATCGTGTACTACCCCTCGAGCTGGGTGGGTTTAAGTAGACTACTGGCTAATAATGACTACAGCTTGGTCTGCTGTGAGCGCACCGGGCGTAAATCACAGCCTTTTGAGAGACACTGGGCCTATAAAAATATTATGTAGGTCTAAATGACGGTATTCAACTTGGTGTTGGATTCCTTCAAGAGTGAACTGCACTCGAGGCGTTTCTTGAACTTGTATATAAATCCCAACTTCTTTATAAGCATTTGCTTGAATCCACTTGAGCTTGAAGCCGGGTAACACATCAACAAAGTCGTCGGGTCTGTCTCTGAGAATTAGATCAAGGATGATCGATGATGTTGGCAAGTTCATACCAATGCTTCCCGCTGGGGGGAATTCGAAGACTATTTTCAGGATTCCCTGCCGGTTGTCGCTTGTCTTCAGCACATTATCTTCGGAAACGACAATGTTCTTCGTCCCGGGGATATACGAGCAGAGTCGAGTGACACTATTCACTACCTTCCTAACTTTGTGCTGCTTTCCAGTCACAACGTACGGAGCCGAGATTTGTATGTCAATAAGCCACCCTGTTTGTTGGACGGGGTCTGCAAAAGCAACCAACTTGCTCCCAGTGAAGGCTAGCGTAGGAAACCGCTTTGGAACGGCGTGTGAGGTATCTACGTCGCTGGGATCACCGAAAGCCAATGACCCCGCTTGGGCGACCTTTTTTCTTCTGTAGACTCCATCGGAGAGCTGGAAGGCATACAAGCGATCTTCCTTCCCGTCCTTATCAAACCCCTCAGTGTCACCAAGATCAGCCAAAGCCACCCCGGGGCATTTTCTGATCCCACCGTGGCCGCTTGCGTCAACCATTGCTTATATGTAGGGTTGCGCTCATATACTCGAATGGTAACATCTCCCAGTTGGTGTCTCTAAGTGAGATAGTTAGCTGTGAAACAGGCCTTGACGACAACATTTTGTACTGTAAGACAGGAAATGATTCAGTTCTACCAGAACCACACTTTTCGTTCTCGACAGGGACAGATCTAAGCAGTGTAGAGGGTCGACAGTTATGCACATGGTCTGAAGTACTTAATTCAGCAAGATGAAAGTAGACCTCACGATGGACGGCCAGCTTGTGTGGCTTCTTTGCAGTAAACGTGCGGCCTCCTTCCAAGTGATGGCCATTGTCATTGATTAGCGCCACGGCAGGGGGGTTGAAAGTATTGTCGGAAAAGCCTAAGATATTAGCTAATTCGCGATTCATTGTTATAACTTTTCCGGTCTTTACCGTTAATTGCAGTAGACCAGACGGTTTATCTAGAGTGAATTCAGCGTTCAACCGCTGAAACACCTTTTCGTTCAACTCACAGACGTTATAATACCCGTCAGGTATTGTATTTTCTGTCTTTTTATTTGAGACCTTATTGTTCCTTTTCGCCGTGCATATGTTGTACCAGCAGTGATAATACGTCAACTCACAGAGAGCAATCTCTCGCTCACCAGCAGACAGGGTCCTGGCAAGATTGATTGACACATCGTTTTGAACGTCATTGAGTGTAATGTACATGATAATCATCAAAATGGGTATGAATATAAAGGCATTTACGTTTAATAGCTCTGCAAAATATCAAGTAGGCGGACATTTCAAATATAAGGAGTCAGCGGCAGGGGCGCACATACTAGTCATAATGGTCGACGATAAAGGAAGTAAGTTCCTTGCCAAGTACCCGGACGTTTTCGTCGATTATCAAAACCCTCCGCTTACTGGTGACGTCACTATGGCAAACAAGGCGTACAACACCTGGCGGCATGCCCCCTTCAACTGGTTGCAGTGCCAGCTGAACTTTGCGATTTGGTGCGCAACCGCCGGATGTGGTGTTTCATTCCAGGACCATCTCCAAGAAGAGGAGCCCCTTCTTGCAAGCATGTATTGCTTTCATGTCTATTATACGACGAGTCGTCTGCTTAAGGAGCTAAAAGTCGCCCTCCATTCGATAACCAGTATGACTCCAGGGCCTACAAGCGGCTTTGCGAGGAGTTCGCCGTTTCGCCTGATACGGATTGGAGGCAACATCTGGACTACGGGTGTCTAGGCCTCGGATATTTTAGTACCTTCATGACCCCTTCGGGGAATTACCGCAATGATCACAGCTCCGATGAGCCCTTCTTTCACCCGAAGGACGCCTTACTCCATAACCGGGATATTTCAAAGGCGTGGACGACTTTCATGCTCGATAAATCAGAAGGTTTCACGCAAGCGGGTGTCGTGCGACTCAACGACTCGATTCGGACTTACGTTTGGGCAATCTTGGGAGCACAAGCTCAGGTCCGTTCCAACATTCTCAAAGTCGGATCGGGGTTCGATGCTCAAAAACAATTTATTGCGAATCTCGAAGACGCCATCGCCTCACCAGTCGACATCCCCAGCAGCATCGATCGCTATCAGAAGACGCCGCAATATGCATCCACACCACTGGCTTACGTCTGCGGGAAAGGGCTCTACTTGATGCCGAGCGACATGGCACTCCATCCCGGCAATGTTCAAGGTTATAATAACGAAATCCAAATAGCGGGGTCAGGCGCTGTCATCTGACAGGAATAAACAAGAACGCAGCACTGATCGGTCCTGCATCTAAAGTCGATAGGACATTCCAGGGGAAAACTGCCTACCAGCCGGGACCGATCCGCGAGTACTCGCAGGGCCAACGCCCAAATGGTTGCCTACGTCTGCCGCGGTTGCTCCTCAAGCAGGCTGGAAATCCGGTCTCGACCATGAAGAAGAAAAACAGCTCTCATAGTCGCAGGGATCGGGATCGGCTTTGTGGTGCTTTGGTTAATTGAGCGGTCGAGATAACCAGTCCCGTGCAGCCACGAGAAGAAGGGCCCCCACGCCGATGACTAAGGCCCACAAATTATCTGCGAGCCATGAAGCGGCCTTCCCTAACGTGCTCAAGAGCCAAGAAACGATGGACCCGATGATTCCGGGCAGGGCAGCCGCGGCCTTGCCGGCAAAATTTGCCAGGGCATGCCCGAGGGACTGTAGGTGCTTTTTTACACATTCCTTGACGCTGCCCTTGCCGGATGGCTTTGGAGCCGGAGCCGGTACACTCCCGCCGCCGCCGATTAGCGCAAGCACTAGGGTCGAGATTGCCATCCCAACCGCTGTTAGGACGCTCACGATCGTTATTCCCTGCTCGCGGAAGAGGGTGCGAATGCGCTCAGCCAGCGTTTTGTCTTCATGAAGGAGCCGCCTGAACGTCTCACGGATTCGGGAGATCTGGCACCGGAGAGTTCTCTGTTAGTAGAGACGGCTTCGAGCCTTGCCTGTCTTTCAAGTTCGAGTCAGAAAGCTCACTCTCGAGGTTTCTGATCCGGTCCCGAATTTCCTGTTGGATTTCGGGGTCGTCCGTTTCCGTCAGTTTCCGCCGCTCCCTGGCCAAGTGTTTTTCAACTTGGGATTTTCCCTCGTCGACCTTTGACAGCTTCGCCAGGTTGTTCGCAAACTCATCTCGGGTTCGAGTCATGGCCATTTCAAGCCCAGCGAGCTCTCTTTTGGCCTGGGTGACCCACGCGGGGTCGATAGGCTGATCATCAATTGTCTTCAATCTCGACATCTCCTGTTGTTTGAATGACGTCGTGGGCTACGCCGGGGAGCTCTTTCATCTCAACGGATTCAATGTTTTTTGGGAGGCTTTCCTCTGCTTTTTGGAGTGTATCCACAGCCTCTTTGTGGAGACGCGGCATATTTGATTTATAGTCAGTGAGATCCAGTGATTGCCGAATTGCATTTACGCCCCCTGTTCCATATCTCGAGGCCAGTGTGGACAGAGCCAGAAACCCGAATCCTCCCCTTGTCGCAGCGATAGGAATCTTTTTGTCGCCGGGGGTCCGATAGAGTGTTTTACCATCGTCATTTATCCCAAACTGGTCATAGTTGACACTGCCTTCGAGGCGCAACCCTTTATAGATACGGCTCACTTCTTTAAAGAAAGTATCGACCAGGCGCCTCTTCTGGTCAGAAAGTGCTGCCCGTCTTAACTCGCCTCGGAGGTTCTGAAGATTGTCCTCGGCCGCGCGTAGTCCTTGCTCGACGTCCGATGGTGGGTCCATAACAGCGTCTGGCAGGTTGGACACATCATAGTCGGCGTCATCAAAGTCGGCGTCATCATAAGGGTCGGGCCAGTCTTCGAACGTGGGGTATTTAAAGTCAGCCATATTTATGTATCAAGTATGTGCATTTGAAGGTTGTCGCGAATCTTTAAAACAGACATTGTCGAGTGTCAACGAAGCTGACACCATGTCATCAAGTAAGTACGGACGAAAGCTTGACCCCTACCGGTGCCTCCGCGAACACCTTGGGGTGAAATGGGTGAGGCAATCGGTGTCGATAACTAACAACCCCAGCACGATCGGCCCGAACCAGCAGCTTCTGGTTCGATTCCCAAACCTCGGCAAACATGATGTCATCGTCCCCAGGACCGCGAGGTTGGCCTTCACGATCACGCTGCACAGCGAAGATGCCAATCGGACCTTGGTTAAGAACCTAGGCCGCGCCCTCGTGCAAAAGACCGTCATTTAAATTTCGGGAAATGAGGTCCTCAGCATTGACGACAGTGATGTGTACCACTGCTACCGCGATCTCTGGAGGACGGCTTCAGAGAGGAAAAATGGCCAGTACCAAGGCATTGATACGTCGGAAAACCAAAATACGACGAAGATCCGAGTCAATGCTGGGAACAAAGATGAGTCCGTTCTAGCGGACAAAGCCGTCGCCGATGCTTTCGGCAATCGATTCTACATCCCACTAGAATTCGAGCTACTCGAGAGCCACATGCCATTCTACCAGAGTGCGCTGGGCGACCGACTCGAGTATGAGCTCACGCTTAACGACTTCAACCGTGTGATCCAGGCCACAGGCAGAGGTGCCTCTTTCGACATTATAAATATCTGTCTTGAGTATGACATGGTCACCCTGCCAGAGCTGGCCCAAATGATCAACAACCAGTACAGAAGCCGCATTTCGGTCCTGTACGACAGGGTACTGCGGCACCGCAAAATCGGTAAAGAAAAGAGCGACACCCTCTGGAATATCAATCTCAACGTGCTCGCCCGCAGCATAAAGGTCATCCTGATGCTCTTTGAGGATGAAGCCGCGCAACAGCCCTTCGCTCGCGACACAGAGGTCTTCTATAACCCGAAAATCGCCAAGGTCGAGGTCACCATCGAGGGGATCCCCAACCAACTCTTCAGCCAAGGGATGCGCTCTTACCAGATGTTTGATGAAGCGAGGAAGCTCTTCGCAGCCGGTAGCAAGCGACACCCTGAAGTAGCAACGGTCGAAAAAGACCTTGCCCTAGCCGACGTCAGCCTTGCAGAATACCTCACCAGTAACTACGCGCTGTGGCTTGACCTCAGGACAAGCGATGACGACCGGCTCCACGGCTCTGGCAGGCGGATAGAGAATGCAGCGAAGGTGTGACCATCCAGATAACGAAAAGAGCCGAGGCTGCTGGCGCATTGAACATCTACCTCTACATCATGGATGCACAGCTTAACATCGAAGATGGCCGGTTCGTCTCACCGGTCTTATAATGTTCCTGAGGAACGATTAATAAATCTCCTACCGCGCACGGCCCATTCGGCGATACTATGCGGGCAAACGGGACGCGCAAAAACCGTTTTATCCTCGATCTGCTCGAAGGCCCCTACCGGATATTCCTTCCACACATCGTGGTCCTCTGCCCCACCATAAAGTATAATACATCATACCAGCGCCCCTGGATCTGGACCGACCCTGAGGTCTTCGTTCTAGACCCCGGCGAGCGCCTTAACGATTACCCGCGACCGTTTTACCAGGTGTTTATGGGTGAGCCTACCTTATCTATCATCGATGACTGCTCGGCCACGAAGGCTTTGCATAAAAAGAAAGACATGCTGTCAGAGCTAGCGTTCTCGGACCGCCACGCCGACCAGTGCGTCTGGGTCCTCACCCAAAAGTACAACTCCGTCCTGAAGCACTTGCGCGAGCAGACGCGCTGGGTCTGTTTCACTGCAAGGATCGTGATTCAAGACTGCTTGCGCGAGAATGACGTGATCTCTACACGAGAACAGCGGGCGTCGGTGAGGCAGCAGTTAGCCGAGACAAAGCACGCTAAGCTTTTATTAAAGACAGACAAACTGCTTATTTGGTGTTAAGTAATGTACGAAGTAACTGAAGGACTGTTAATCACAGTGCTTGGTGCGCATCTGGTACTGCTGTTCTTTATTGCTAGGCAGTATGTTTACATTACTCGTTCGCGTGTTAATACACACGCACGCTTCTGCCAGTGCTTTCGACACCATATTAGACTGGTCCGCAAACTCGCAATGAATCGCAAAGCAATAGCTATGGACTGTGACGAACTGATCGATGAGCTGATAGGAACGACAGAGCAAAGGCAGAAGGCTGAAGCTCCAACCGCGGATGGAACGGCAGCGACGTCAGACGGCCATCAGGAGCCTCTCATCGAGGAACGGGTGCAAAAATACCGTGAAAGGCTCGCCGCATTGGTGGTGGGAGGCCAAGCCAAGCAGTATGAACTAGTGGTCCATGGGAAGGTGCTCACCGCAGAACAGATCGACGCCCTGGACAATAGCGAAATCGAAAAGCTTTACGCCCGCTATGAAACAAGGCTTGGGGCAGCGATGACGAAGACGCTGGGGTATACAGCGCTCCAGCTTAATGCGGGGCTGGCATCTATTTTTTCTCCCGATACCGGCCGAAAACCAACCTGGTCTTATTGCTGACCTCGAGGGTGAACCGTTTGTCTGACACGCACTTAGCAGTGCAACCTGCGAGCTCTACCATCGCTATGGCATGTACTTGGAGCCGCTAACTGCCGCGCTTACTACAATGAAGTACTGTCGATTTGGACATCAATGCCCTATTACCATCTATGACATAAACGATGTCGGAGAACGAGCAAATTGTTGCGGGGCAACAGGAGAACCAAGAGCCCACAAAGAGTCCGGCAGATAGAGTTACGACCCCTAAGCCTTTGCGAAGCAACACGGTTAAGGATCTGAAAAAAGTGGCGGCCTGGCGTGCTGGAGCTGCTGCCAGAAAGGCCAAACAGGAACGGCTGCTCGAACAGCTTCGGACGGCCAAAGACTCATTTCGTCGACCAGTCAGCGCAGCTGATGTCAGTATTCCTCCAAAGGAAACGGTCTCAAAGGAACCGTCAAGCAGTGGTGCAGCTCACAACCATGGACTAACCGGCTGGACCCCATGGATCATTGGGGCTTTTCTTACGGGCGGTGCACTCATGTTTCTTCTGCGCTTGCGCGCCACACAGGTTGTACAAACGCCACAAGTGGCACCCCCGTTGACTCATCGACAGCGTCGATGCCAAAGTGGCTTGTTGTTTCGCACGCTAAGCAACCACAATTAAAGACAAACCCGGACCCATTCTATATAAAGTGAAGCCCGTTGCATAGCAATAATGACAACCCCGGCAACTGATGGTAAAATGCTTTTCAACGCGCTCTACCTAGCGCAGTCGTCTGTGGCACCGCTACGGGATACGCCCGGCTTGGCAAATTGGCGATGGGGGTAGCCCCCGTAACTAGACTTCATACCCCGCGATGTGGGCATGGCCATAGTTGACGTCGCTCTCGCCATAGCAACCAAGGACATGCTAATTAAACAGGGCCTGATACCTGCTGATATCATGAAGTAATGGCAAGTATGGCTTTGCTCGTATGCGGTGGCCTGGTGAACGCTCTGGCGTTCTCGGGATCGAACTACTTGTTCTCCATGTTGAAGAAATCTGGCGTGGACGAAGATCGCAAGCGACACGATAAAGCGGTCGAACAGTTACAGGCTGCACAGGCAGACTGGTCTCGAAAACGGACCGGGCGTATTGATTTCATCACTGAGGAACTCCGCCGCCAGGGGCACGCCGTTCGAACCTTCAAAGACGTCGATGACGCGATGCGCCTGTATGCGCAGGTCACCGGAAAAAAATGTCAGCCTTGCTGACCTGGGGCCCAAGCCCCAGCTGTCCGACTTTTACCAACCGAGTGACGACCAGAAAGACCGCGAGATTGCCTTCATCATCTTGGGAATGTATTTTACTGGAGTAGGTTTAGTCTCGACCAGGCCTTTTCAGAAATGATTTTTACATGATCTGACCAGTTGCAGGAACTAGAAAAAGTAAGTCCTAGGCGTTTGTGACAGTTTGTCTCTTGGAGCACGGTTCCTTTCATAAAAAGGGGAGGATGAGGGGGTGACTGTGTTTTTCTTGAGATAATCATAGAGAGTGTTTTATTGGCGTTAAAGTTAACTAGCCAGTCGTCTGCCTAGTTGGGGATGGTTTGTAGCTCGGTATTTAATAGCCGAGCCGCTGCATTTGGACACTCGACAGTAATGTAGAGACTTGTATCGTCTGCAAACAAGCGTATATGTTTGACGATGTCATTCATATATAAAAGAAATAGCAGAGGTCAAAGAATGGATCCTTGGGGAACACCTGTCAGGACTATAGTCCAATCAGAAGCTTGACCATTAAGTACAACGCGCTGTCGACGTCCAGAGAGGTAACTCGCGAACCATTTGAGAACATCGTCTGAACAACCTATTCCTGATATTTTGTGCAGAAGACCTTTGTGCCAGACTCTGTCGAAAGCCTTACTAATATCACAAAATACAGCGCGAACTTCTTTGCCATTATCAACGGCCACACAAAAAGTGTGGTATGTATGTAACAACTGATATGTTGTTGAGTCGCCTTGGACAAAGCCCGATTCAAGAGGGATTAAGATTCGATGTGAAATGACGTAGTTATACAGATGTTTATGTACACAGCGTTCCATTACACTGCCTGGTGAGCTGAGGAGAGATATAGGTCGGTAATTACTAGGTATAGATCTTTCGTCTTTTTGATGAATTGGCGAGATGTTTGCATGTTTCCAGTCGGATGGGAAATAACCCTGTTGGAGAGAACGATTGAAAATAATGGAAAACGGACCGGCAAGAACGATAGCGCCTTCTTTCAGTAAGCGTGGACTGATCAAGTCTGGACCGCTTGCCTTGTTTGTTTTCAAATTTGGAAGACAGTCTTTCACATCCTCCTCTGAAATGTTTATAGATTCCAAACGGTAAGGTACTGGGTCTAAGTTCGGTAAAGGTTTGTTTGTGTCGTTAAGAGTTGTCTGTGATGTGAAAAAATTATTTAACATGTTTGCTTTTGGAAGATCACTTTCTGCATATTCCTGATTCATGCACAGAGTAGGTATTTTGGTTGTTGTTTTTTGTAAGTTTCGAATTTTTTTAGAAGTTTTCCAAAATACTTTGGGGTCACAGCCATCAGAAGAAAGTAATCGGTCTAGTTTATCATAGTATTCTTTTTTAGATTTTCTTATTTCATTTACTACGGCGTTTCGAATTTCTTTATAATCATACCAGAAGCGGATGTTGTTAGTTCTTTTATACTGGCAAAATGTACGTTTGCGTTTCCTGATTAGATGTTTTATGCGACATGTTACCCATGGTAGATTGGATGCTTTTACTGTGACAATCTTGTTCGGAATCGCACTTTCTGCTGAAGTGATAATTGCTGCAGAGACAAAATTAACGTTGGAATCGACATCATTATCTGTTTGGAGATGTTCTATAAGGTTAGATTCCAGTAATAATCTACGATATTTATCGTCGTCAGCTAATTTGTAATTCCATATTTTTCTCTTAAAACTTTTGGTCGACGGGCGTATAAATTTTAAGAAAACAACAATTGGGCAGTGATATCGTATTTGATCAGGTATAAAAGGATCGGTTACACGAATCTGTAGAATGTTTGCTGTATTACGGACAAGAATCAGGTCAATCGTTGATGATGAGTGTTCGGTAAAGTGCGTCGGATCTGTGATAAGCTGACTTAAGTTGAACTGGTACATTAGTTCGGTAATCTTATTGTCCCTGTTTAACGCCATATTAAAGAAAAAATCACCTAGAATAAGTATATCGACAATGTTTGTGTTGTAGGCACGATCGACACTTTCATTTATCAAGTCCATGTACGCTGAATTACTGTTTGTTTTCGAAATTTGGGGCTAATTTGCAAGTACGGGGATGAATCATTCTTATTGTCTTATACATTTCAGTACTGCGTTGTAATGCAAGAATTAAACTGAAATGTGAGAAACTACTAACTTCGGGCTTTTGAATACATGAAACTAATATGAAGAAGAGCAAAAAATGAAATTTCTCGTAGGTAATTCTCTTTCTAGTCCCAAGATGTAAAAAACACGACACCCCGTAGAAGCCACCCAGGCCGTCCGATTTATAATGGTTTAACATGCGATATGCTTAGTAATAATTGTAGAAAATTGCGGGTCTTCGTTCTTTGAAATATTTCTTCAATTTTCGAAGAACTTTATTCTTGTAAAACTTCGCATTTACAGATTTGCCTTTAGGCACAGCAACCTGAATAGCAGGGCCCTGATTTGAAAAGAATATGGCATACATTACCTTCTTGACGCTCATGGTCCGCTTTGCAATGCATGGTCTTTTGCAATACTTTGTTGCCCATATTTTGTTCTGAATCTTTCGTTTTGGCTCCAAAAAGTGAAACCATGTCTCGTCACCTGTGACGACATTAGCGAAAGACCGTGCATTGTAATTTGGAAACTTTTTAAGCAACTTCTTGGCGCACTGAACGCGTGTCTTTTTCTGCTCATCTGTCAACAGATGGGGAATCCATCTAGCACTGATCTTTCTCATGTTCAAATCCCGTTTCAGAATTGTATGAGCTGCCCCTAATGAGATGCCAACCATACTAGCTATTTGCCCAGTGGTGTATCGTGCATCGGTAGCAACTATTTCTTTCACTCTAGCAACCATCTTGACAGATGTTGCTCTTTTCGGCCGACGATCATGTAGTGCATTTCTCTTGAGCCTAGCCCACAGCTGAATTTCTTACACCAACGACAAACTGTCGGAAAAGAAATTTCATTATGCCCATAAACCGAACATATTTCATCAAAAATGTCTTTGCACCGTGTACCAAGAATACAACGCTTCTTAATATAGGACTGTATTTCAACGGCGTACTCTGACCTTCTTCCAACCATGTTTTGTATTAGTATACAAGAGTAGACAGTGTTTATCGAACGTTATACATGGCGCTAAAGTGGATGGATTTTTACAGGTCTGGTATCAATGTATAGGTAAAATGTTTTTCTATGCTGTGATATTTATCTCCAGGTGATTTTGCATTAGTGCATGAGAAAACGTTCTACTTGCATTCATATTTGAACAGTCCTCGTAGGCCTCACTCGCTTGTATGCGATCAATTACTTCAGTCAAGATTACTATTATTAAAAAAATATCGTCTGTTGTATTCGATAAAACATTGACAAAACTTTTTACCTTGACAAAACTTTTCTGTTTTGAATGAAATAAAAATATCTGGTCAATAGTAAACAACATTGACAGTAAAATAAAATTTCCGTCAAGGTTTGTTTACACTGACAGTCAAAATATACTGCTCTACAAAATGAATGTATTGATTTTACAATAACAATAAGGAGCAATTTTTTTTCCTTTAAGGATAGACCCCTTGTTCTTTATAATCCTTATATTTAAGTATTTCTCAATTATTCGCTATAACCCCCCCCCCACTCTGGGGCTGTTGGTGTTGTCAATCATTTTACACCAGGGGATTCACCCGCGATACGGCAGGCAAACAAATATTTTATTCTATTGCATCCCCTCTCGTTGGGGCCGACCGGGGGTGGGGGTGGGCCCCACAGGTGGGGGTGGGCCCCACAGTATTGCGGGGATTAAAAAAAAATGTCCTCGGCATCCCCACTCGGTGGGGCCGACCTGGAGGGGGGGGGGTATGTGGCCCCACAGTGTGAAGTGGGGGGGGGGTTGTTCCAGAACCCTTATTGTGTATATTACTCCTCCAGTTAACGTCCCGATACGAAGGACCGTGCACTTTTTGATATTCATCCCTGCAAATGATGCCAGTGGAGCGTGTTCGGGCACAGAAATAATCACCGCTCCGGGGGTTGAACTGGGGGCCTCTAGTATCAGAGGCAAGTGCACTAAACACTGAGCTTTCACGCTCCTTCTACCCATCACGCTCCTTAAGGCACCGCGCTTCTATCGTATTCAGTCAAATTAAGATGCACGCCCAAATCCCGCCAAATTATATACAATTAGTACTGAAACTGTCTTATCATTATCGCAGTAAAACCTTCTCAGCTAAATCATAAAATGTTAGCATTTCTGGTAGCTATACTATACTGTGAATCTGGGCAGCGTTTAAATGAAATGTATCTGGTGTGTAAGTAATTTTTATAAGTGAAGTATATTTACTTTCAGATGAATGTTCCAGCAATCCGTGTCAACACAGTGGCACATGTACAGTTAGTACAGTTGTACCGGGCTATACGTGTCAGTGTGTTCCTGGATATGTGGGCAACAATTGCCAGATAGGTAGGTATATAGACTATCAATATCTCATTAACAGGTCCAAGGTATGCATATGCCTGTAAAAATAGCTGGCGAGGCGAGTTCGGGAGTGGGGGCGCAATTAAAAACAAGAGGCCCAATGGTCACTTTTAACACCCCATGGCAGTGGCAGTCATGCATTTTAACAAGAAATAAACTATAATCTACCGATTATAAAGTCTAAAAAACAAACCCCCACACTCAAATGAGCAAACCTGTATATATGAAATATTAGGCCTTTTATGAAGTGGATGGAGTGGAACATTGGCCCAACGGGACTCTAGTTGGTATCACTAAATGCGTATCTTATCATAATGAACAAGTTAAGGGTAAACATCTTTACAGTTCATGAGAAATAATGCCTTTTAAACAGTCGAGTGGCCGGGCAATGGCCCTTATGGACTCCAGGAAGGCCTAAGCTTGTTGTCACTGAACTTATCTTGTCATATAGAAGGAGTGGGGATCTGAACGGTTTCTGAGATAAATGGCATTTGATGAAGTGGAGCGGATGGACCTGGCCACTTGGGCACCCCTGGAGACACCTAGGATGGTGTCACTGAATGCGTCTTATCATAAGGTATATGAATACATAGGGTTTAGGGGTAGGGCTTTGAAGAGTTTGAGATAAATGGCCTTATATGCAGTAGATAGGATGGGGCATGGCACCTGGGAGACTCCCAAGCTTGTGTCACTGAATGCGTCTTATCATAAGGAACAAAAATATATATGGTTAAGAGTGGGGATCTGAAAGTTACTGAGATGAAAAGAAGGGGGTGCCCGTCGCAGTAGGTATGACTACATGCGTCTTATCATATACATGATTTAGGGGAGGTTATCCGAATAGTTACTATGGCCTTTTTTGAATTGGAGGGATTTGGGCATGGTCCCACACACCAAGGGAGAACCCCAGGTCGGTGTGACTGCATGCGTCTTAACACAAGGAACAGTAATATATATGGTTTAGATATGGGGATCGGACCGGCTTCTGAGATATATGGCGTTTTATGAAAGAGAGGGGAGGGTTATAGCCCTGTGGCGCCCCAGGAGACCTACAGGTTGGTGTCACTGAATGCGTCTTGTCATAAGGAATATGAATAAATATAGTTAAGGGTTGGGGCTCTGAGCAGTTTCTGAGAGCTAGAATGAAGGGAATGAGGCATGACCAGGTTAAAGGTGGAGACGCCCAATTTGAAGTCCCTAATTGAGTCTTATCATTCGGAACAAAGATTTATATGGGTTAGATGTTGGGATCTGAAAGATCTGTGGCTGTTTGATTTTTTGTGTTCACTGAGATGTTGCACTCATGAGTTGGGAAAGTAGAAGTAAAACAAAAATCAGAAATCGATACAATTAACTTTCTCCACCCATCAACGACACCAAAGGGAAAGAAACACAAACATTAAGCGACCAGACCATAATGGAAACCTAAACAAAGGAAGGCCATAAGGACAGTTACTTTCCCACAAAATGGCCATATGGTCATCCAAAATAAAAAGACACAAGCGATGCACACAGCAAGCAACAAACAACATCATAAATAAACCGCCACAGAAGAACCGCCTTGGAGCCTTCTTGCTGACTGAACAAAGTATTTGTCTAAATCGCGACGAAAGTAAGGGCGAGGATTATGGCCATGTAAAATGATTTAAGCCCCCAGTGGAATTCGTTTCACTGACCGTTCCGAGGCGGCTCTTCTGTCACGGTTTATTTTTGTAATGGTTTGTCTTGAGTGTTCGTATCGCTTATATTATTTTGGTTTGGATAGCCATTTGGCCATTTTGTGGAAAAATAACTGTCCTTTTGGTTTTCCGCAATGATGTTTCCATTAGGGTCTTTTGGTTTCATGTTTGTGTTTCTTACCTGTGGCTGTTTCTGATAGGAGCTCCGGGTTAATTGTATCGATTCTTGTTCATTGTCTTCACTTCTTTTCTGAGACATTACACCTTTTGTGATAAGAAGGGAATCCAAGGATACCCGAAGGTTGGTGTCACTTGAACGTGTCTAATGATAAGGAATAAGCGTATAGATTATTCAGGGGTTGGGGTGATGATTGGTTTGGCAGAAAATGACATTTTTATTTTTTTCCCCATTATAAGTCTCTGGAAACTCTAAGCTGCCATAGCAACCAAACTAAAATCCGGGTTTCATAAAAAAATGCATAAATTTCAATTCCCCACCCTAACAATTCTACCGATGAAATTTGAGTCCAATCGGCCTAGTGGCTTCAGAGGAGTTGTCGTTGGGTTGGCGCCAGAGCCATACGACAGACGACGAAGATGACGACGAATAACTGCCTAGCCTATTAGTTCCCCCGTAGCATTCGGCTTTAGTGAGCTAAAAACTGCAACAGAGTAACATTTTTGTTTCCTTTGTTAATATACAATGAAGCCCCTCACATAGAACTTTTTATTATTAGACAAGTCACCCACTCAGTCATAAATAGCTCGTGTGATTTATTCTGCAACAAATCACGACAAGAAAGAGCGAGACGAGTGACGTCATAAAAAACTGCCAATTTATGACGTCACTAGTCGATTTCCTTTACGTTACACGGTGTAACGTCATATTCTCGCGTCAAAAACGTTAGAAAAGGATATAAATGCATGTGTTTCAGTCGATAATTTTAGCGGTATTTCTTCCAACAATTGCGAAAAGTTGTGAGATTTTATAGGAAACAACAGCATTATTGCCGATTTTCAGCCTGTTAAAATCGAAATAGATCTGGTCTTGTTTGTGAATTGTTGAGTAATAAATCACAGTTTGTCGGTCAGTTGTAAGTAGACAAATCACGCGCGCTGTGCGCTCGTACTACTCAACAAATCACAGCTAGAGCTGATCTATTTCTTAAATCTAATCTGTGATATTTTCTTATTTCTGCTCAAAATATAGATTGTGGGGCTCTAAATAAGCACAATAATATTTACCCCTGTAAATCCAAGTTTTGCTGTATGAAAGTGGGGTTACAGGATGTCAAAATTATATTCGCGTGTTTTCGGGATAGGGTCTAGAAGTTATGTTTGGCTTGGTTAATGATGGGCTCCATTACCTTCCTTCTATTCGAAGGAATCTTCTTCAGTAATTTTATATGCTGTTTAATTTATTTATTTAATAACCGGTAAGAACATCGCTTTAGTTTTGACGGTATCACAACCTTATTAACCAAAATGAGTATTACAAATACATTTAAAATATCAATATCACCCCTTAGGTTACACTCGGCTTCTTCTGTACGGATTCCCCATTCTATTAAGAACTTTAATACTATGTTGCCTTCGGTATTGGTTAGACCCTTAAATTTGTCTTCTGTAACTTCAGTTAATCTCAAAGGAGCAGGCAATATCAATGTTTTTGGGAGTAGTTTTCGTATAAGACTATCTCCTCTCAAATCGCCCATCCTTCGAAAATATACTAATCCGTGGAAAAGAAGTGGAATGTATCCTAGTATTTCTAAGTGCAATGCCAAGAGGTGCAGATGTTGTTCGCATTTAAGCACTGCCTCCACCGTTACTTCATCTGTAAACGGTAGACGCTTCTCTGTAGTTTACATGTCTGATTTGACATGACAGTCTACAGATTTAATTTATCTAATTACTTGACGTGCTGCAAACTGTAATATGCAGTACGTCGGTCAAACTAACCGCATGCTTAAAACTAGATTGAACGAGCATTATCGTAGAATGAGTAAGCCTAAGAAAACTGACACTCTCTTGTACCGTCACTTTCGACGTACAGGTCATTCTGTAAATAACATTGTTATACAACCAGTGGAAAAACTTTATTACGATGCAAATTCTACATCTAGATTCAAAATAATCAAAAGACATGAAGCTGAACTGAAATGGATTAAATTTTTACAGACCCCTTTTCCACTGGGATTTAATGACAACATTTATCATGAGGGTAATATTTCCAGAATGCCGGACTTTGATATTTTCTCACTCCTGGAATGTCGAAAACGCAGAACTAGATCTCACGGCACCAGGAAAAATGGTAACTTTAAACGTAAATCACGTGCGTTTAAACGAAACAATACTAGACTGAAGTGACTGTCAATTATATTATTAAATCATGGACGCCACTCTATGCTTTCATTTTCAAGTACATTATCCGTTTCTGTTTTACGTCTTCTGGACACCGAGGCGAATAAATTCTACGATAGTTCTCATCAGTTATATGATGCGGCTCTCTTAACTAGAGGCTATACTCAGCATACTCTCCGTCCTTATATTGATTCTGAAATTAATCATAAATGCCATTTCTTCAAAATATACTTCATTAATAAGGGTATGGATTTTATATATTTGCCCTGTATCTTCCGTGAGAGATCGGTACTTTCTTCCATTCCTGCTTATTTTCAAAATACTGAAACACCTATAATTTGCTATAAATATAACAAACCTGTTAGATCTATCATTTTTAATTTCAATAAACTTGTTTCAGATCTTGATATTGATACTAATACTCCTGATTCATGTGATTGTAAAAACTCAAAGTATTGCTATCCTGCTGCTGGTCATGTAATTACTGGCAATTTGAAAATTATTCCTGATTCTAGGATAAGGAATATAATTTCTAAAGGACCGAAATATCGGTTTCCTTCTAAAATTGATTTCAGTAAATGTAGAGATGAAATCGCTGCTTCCTTGAATGAATTCGGTAATCGATGGTGTAAGCGAGAGTATGTTGAGCATAAAGCCCTTAAGGACTGGAAACTTAGCATTTTAAAACTAGTGAATAAACGCATTTCTTTCTATTCTCAAAATACTAACTTATTACCTCCTAAGCCCAAGACGTCTTTACGTCATCTTAAACTAGGTATTCAAGAATTTCATAAGAAGTTTGTTTTGGCCCCTGCAGACAAGGCCGCTAACAACGTCGTCGTTGTGTGACGGCTCCACTATGTTAACACGCTTAAGCAGGAGCTTGGTGGTACTAAGGCCTATGAACTTCAGCCTTTAGCTGAAGAGAGAGCTATAGTAGATAAAATTGTTTGTCTTTCAGCCACCAAGTTTGCTGTGTGTGTTAACGAAGGCCAATACAAGCTTCGTACGCTATACTGGTTACCAAAACTTCATAAAAAACCTTACAAAACACGGTTTATTGCAAATTCTAGCTCTTGCACTACCACTGAACTTTCTAAACTATTAACTTCCTGTCTTACTGCTATTAAAACGCATGTAATTAAATATTGTGATAAAGTCTTTGAAAGATCAGGAAGAAATCTGTTTTGGTCTATAAAAAAAAATCGAATGAGGTTTTAAATAAATTGAAATCTAGACATTTTCGTGCTTCTAGTCTGCCTACCTACGATTTTTTCCACTCTTTACAGTACACTTCCTCATAATCTTATAAAAGAAAAGCTTAATGATTTAATTGAATGGGCTTTTCACAGAGAAGATTCTCTTTATCTTGCATGTAATGTCAGAAATGCATTTTTCACTTCTAAAGAGCATAAGAATTATACACTTTGGTCATGTCAGAAAGTGTGTGATGCCCTCACCTTTCTACTTGACAAGATTTATATTAGATTCGGTACTAAGTTATTTAGACAAATTGTGGGTATTCCGATGGGTACTAATTGCGCACCTCTTGTGGCTGATCTGTTCTTGTATTGTTATGAAAGAGACTTCATTTTGTCGCTTTCCATTGATAACCAATCTGAAATTATTGGAGCTTTTAGCTCTACTTCTAGATATTTAGATGATTTATTAAATATTGATAATACCTATTTTGATGGTTTGATCAGTCAGATTTACCCCCTAGAACTTCAGTTAAATAAAGCAAATTCTTCTGATACCGAGGCCCCGTTTTTGGATTTGCATCTATCTATTGTGGATGGATTTGTTTCGTGCAAAATTTATGATAAACGCGATGACTTTGGTTTTGAAATTGTAAATTTTCCTTTTTTGGATGGTGATGTTCCTCATGCGCCATCCTATGGCGTTTATATTTCGCAATTAATTCGATTTGCTAGAGTGTGTAGTCATGTAACTGACTTCAACACTCGAAATAAATTATTAACGGCTAAACTCCTTAATCAGGGTTATCGGTACCATAAACTACGCAAAGCCTTTTCAAAATTTTATAGACGCCATTCTGATTTAATTTCAAAATTCAATATTGGACTTAGATCTCTTCTACAACAAGGTCTATCGGAATCCGAATTTTATGGTGACTTAGTGTATAAATTCAGAAAAATATATAACCGCAATGACTTCAGCACCCAATTTCGTAAAATCATTCTTCGATATAAAAAGATTAGGTACAGCATGGATATTATACGACAGACTGCATGCATGGTGGTTAACCCAATTACGGTTGGCAACTTTGCTTCTCTCTTTAATTGCACGCCGGTGGGTCAGGCCTCATATTCTATGACGGCTCCAACGTAAAGGCTTATTGAGAATTAGAGAGATAATGTTGGTTGGTGCCTGATGCTCTGTCTCTGGTCGGGCTCATCGGAGTCTAACTGTTGGTTTTCTTTTGCTCCAGCATTTCAGTGGTTTCTTGCTGTCGAGTCCTCACCGTTGTCTCACCTCTGTGGTTCTTTGATTTTTGTGTTCACGGAGATGTTGCACTGATGAGTTAGGAGGCCTTCATGCGGACTGAACAAATTATTTGTCTAAATCGCGACGGAAGTAAGGGCGAGGATTGTGGCCACGTAAAATCGATTTAAGCCCCCCAGTGGAAATCTTCCACTGACCGTCCCAAGGCGGCTCTTCTGTGGCGATTTATTTATGTTGTTGTTTGTTACTTACTGTGTGTATCACTTGTGTCTTTTAATTTTGGATGGCCATATGGCCATTTTGTGGGAAAGTAACTGTCCTTATGGCCTTCCTTTGTTTAGGTTTCCATTATGGTCTGGTCGCTTAATGTTTGTATTTCTTTCCCTTTGGTGTCTTTTATGGGTGGAGTTAGTTAATTGTATCAATTCCTGATCTTTGTTTTACTTCTACTTTCCATTAAACCGATTTAAAGTGTCTGTCTGTTTGGGTTCCGCTGTTGATGTTTCCGTTTGGGACTGGTTGTTTCGTGTTTGTGTTTCTTTCCATTTGGTGTCCCTGGTTTGGGCTGTGAGTTAATTGTATCGATTCCTGATCATTCTGTCTATTAAACCCCGCCCCCGTTATTTTTACTGGCCGTCCCAAGGCGGTACTTTTGTTGCGTTTTCATACAGGGGTATTCTTTATTTTTCTTATATCTGTTCCAACACATATATTGATTACTCGTTAGAATAGCGTCAATGAGGCGGTTCTAACGAGCACCAAGAGTCTATGTCTGCAGTACAGATAAGAAAAAAATACGGATTCATCACGATAACAAGTCCGTGAAACGAAGGCCCCCTAAACCCCACTTTATATAGAGAAAAGTGAGGTTTACGGGGGTAAACATTATCTGCCTTATTTTTGCTCAAAACAGATTTTACGAGCACCCACAATCTATGTTTAAAGCAGTATTAATAAAGATATTTAATTTTTTTACGTAATATTTATCATTTTCTGACACCATGTTGGACCGTTTATTTCTTACGGACATGTTTTCCTAATGTTCATACGAAAAATTGACATTTTGGGGATGTGAAAAAAATGTTCCAAGTCGCATGGGTTTCTTGTCGCAAAGTCTATTAATTTTGACAACACTTATAGCTCTAGCGTGTACAAGAGCAGTACCCTAAGTTAATGCTTGGTTGACACGCATACGGTTTTCTGACTCCATCTTTACAACAACTGCTGCAAGACCATAACTAAAATTGAAATGTAAATACAAGAACATCATTCTTGCCTAAAAGACATGACTGGTGCGTTCTGTCGTTACAGTATACTAACTCTACATTATGAAAACACGCCTATATAAAATCTTAAATGCAGTGTACAACCTACGGCCTATAAACGAAAATTTTAAGATGAAAAATTGTGATATTTCTCTTATTTCTGCTCACACTATACATTATGGGTACTAAAAGAGGCGGTTCTAACGAATACCTACAATCTAGATTTTAGAGCAGAAATAAACAAAAAAGGTTTACCACTATAAACCCCAGTTTTACTGTATAAAATTGGGGTTCAAGAGGGTCGAAAATATACAGGCGTGTTTTCGTGATGACGCTTGATTATCGCTTGATTTATTTTCTTGAGCGCGTGCCAATGTACGTAGTGTTTGCAGCTATACTTGAATGACCCGATGCCGTGTTCAAACAACAAAACCCATGTACACACATTAGGAAAACATGTCCGTGTGAAATAATGGCGTCCAACATGGTGTCAGAAGTGATAATTTTTAGGTCAAAAATGATAACTTTCTTATTTCTGCTTTCAACATAGATTGTGGGTGCTCGTTAGAACCGCCTCAATGAGGCGGTTCTAACGAGTACCTACAATCTATGTTTTTGTGCAAAAATAAGGCGGATAATGTACACCCCACTAAACCCAAGTTTGCTCTATATAAAGTGGGGTTTTAGTGGGTTTTCATTTCACTGACTTGTTAACGTGATGTCAAGAAAATTCACGTCCTATTTTAATATGGGCCTTTAACTTTTTATATCACAAGGTGAGTCTTGGTTTTTTTCACGTCAATGCAGCTTGCGTGTAGTGTGATGGTTATATAATGTTTTCCCGTAAACCCCGTTTTTCTCTATACAGTGGGGTTTAGAGGTGTGTTCACTTCATGGACTTGGTAACATTATGTATGTCAACACTTTTTCTCTTCATTTGTTTTGGATTTTAGGGCTCATCTGTATAAACACAGGGAAGAGTGTTTGTGTTTCTTCCGTAGCTTACAAAAATGAGCACACTGCGTTTTAAACTTGGAGAAATTGAAACCATTTTTTCGCCAATTCTCTTTAATTTTTTTTGTAACTTTCGTTCAATTGTTTTCATGAATTAGGACGGTGATATAAGGCAAAATTATCAACAAACAATGAACAATCTGTTTTATATGGCGTGGGATATGTTGCAAAATTCAATTAATAAAATGTATATGCATAAAATACATTTAAATGATATATTGAAGTATTTGAATGCAAAATCGTTATGTAGGTGCAATATTTTTTTGTTTTAGATGTGATTTTTTTTAACTGCTATATAATTGTTTTAATTGCAAACTTTAATTTTAAATTTTATTTTAGCTTTTAATGGTATAAAATGTTTTAGGTTCAATAATTTTTTGTTTCAGATGTACAAATGTTTGTTTAACTGCTATAGACTTGTTTTAAATGCAAACTATAGTTACAATTATATTTTAGCTTTAAATTATAAAAATGATTTTAGATGCATGAACTTTTCGCTTTAAATGCTTAAGATGTTTTATGTGTGTAAAAGTATATTCATATGCTAAAATAGCATGTAGATGCATAACCTTGTGTTAAGTTTTCAAAACACGCCGATTTACATTCACAAAAAATCATTTAGATGCATAAGCATGCCGGGAAGGTTAATAGCGTGACGTAGTCAATCGATACCGAGTACAAGTAATAGCTTTACACATAGATGTTATTATCCATCAATTGTCTCTTGGTTTTGCTTTGGTTTAGCGACCCTTTCAGGATTATTTCACTATATTGAGCCGAAAGTTTATTCAGAAGGTGGGTAAAGACCGGAGTACCCGGACCCAAACCACCTGACATTCCGTTGCAGAACTTGGCATCTCACATGTGATCCGAGCCAGACTCGGAGCATTGCGATGTGAAATGGTAGTTTGGTCTCACGGTATATAGAGTGGGTGCTCATTTCATAAAAGATGCGCGCAATGAAAACAGATTTATTTAAAGGACTGAATAAGTGTGACTGCTGATGCTGGTAGTAGTAGCAGTAATGCTGCTGTTACTGTTATCTTCACGTCGAATTTCAATGACTAAATCTTATCCTAACGCGCAGATTTCGCAGATGCGCAGAAGTAAGCTACATGGCTGTAAGATACTCTTTTTATGAAAGGCATGAATACTCATGAAAGATACTCTATATGTCGTAAGACCAAGAGTCCCACAGATGGATAATGACGTCTGTCTCCAAGACTTGATTGTTCGATTTTAGGTTTAACGTCCCCGTTATCACTATTTTCGTAATTTTGAAGACCTTGCTTCCAATTTTGTGGATTTTTTCCCGACATTGAGATGAAATTACATCTCAAGCCCTGCAGCCCAATGAAACCAATAGAGTTAATATGCATAATCGGTCTGACTCGCACCACTTTGCCACTCGTAAGCGCTGTATGAGTACTCATGTGCGGTCGGTTTCAGCTCTTCGTGGAAGCACCATGGAGCCCGATCTATTCTCCAAGCCCCGATGGACGTGGCTCTATTACATGTGCTGAGTATACCTGTTACCACAGGACATTTCTAACATTCTAACTTCTAATGTCTAAATCCTTACTTCTCAATCGCCCAAAGAAACCAACAGGGTTTATAGGCATGGACGGTCCGACTCGCACCCCTTTGCGTGGGCAGGCTTACCATAGTGTAGTTTATATTTTCTTGTCCTTGGGGATCATTGATTCCATTGTGAAAATTTGAAAATATTTGAGGGTCACTGATGAGGCCTAATTGATCGAAACTAGCTAGTTTGGCCCAGAAAACCTGTACACTCCATGTTTTCCAGTTTTATAGTGTATTCATTGCTTCCAAAGGACAACCCTTTCTATAACATATATAACGTCACTACAGTTGGTATCTGGGAATGTGTGGCGGCGGAAAAATTTCTCCCTGCCCTACACCATAGTGTAGTTTATATTTTCTTGTCCTTTGTGATCATTGATTCCATTGTGAAACTTTTGAAAGTATTTGAGGGTCATTGATGAGGCATAATTGACCTAAACTAGCTAGTCTGGACCAGAAAACCTGTATACTCCATGTTTTCATTCCTTGCTTCCTATCTAGAATATATTTAACGTCACTACAGCTGGTATCTGGGAATGTTTGGCGGCCGTAAAAGCCTCCTTGCCGTACACCATAGTGTAGTTTATATTTTCTTGTCCTTTGGGATCATTGATTCCATTGTGAAATTTTGAAAGTATTTGAGTGCCACTGATGAGGCCTAATTGACCGGAACTAGCTAGTCTGGCCCAGAAAACCTGAACACGCCATGTTTTCCAGTGTTGTAGTGTATTCCTTGCTTCCAAAGGATACCCATTTCTATAACATATATAACGTCATTGCAGCTGGTGTCTGGGAATGTGTGGCGGCCGTAAAAGTCTCCCTGCCCTACACCATAGTGCAAATAATATTTTCTTGTCCTTTGGGATCATTGATTCCATTGTGAAATTTTGAAAATATTTGAGGGTTACTGATGAGGCCTAATTGACCGAAACTAGCTAGTTTGGCCCAAAAAACCTGTACGCTCCATGTTTTCCCAGTTTTGTAGCGTATTTCTTGCTTCCAAAGGATAACCCTTTCTAGAACATATTTAACGTCACTACAGCTGGTGTCTGGGAATGTGTGGCGGCCGTAAAAAGTCTTCCCGCCCTACACCATAGTGTAGTTTATATTTTCTTGTCCTTTGGGATCATTGATTCCATTGTGAAATTTTGGAAATATTTGAGCGCCACTGATGAGGCATAATTTGCCGAAACTAGTTAGTCTGGTCCAGAAAACCAAATTTTCCAGTTTTGTTGTGCATTCCTTGCTGTCAAAGGATAACCCTTTACAGAACATATTTAGATCCTCTAAGCGGTTTACCAGTACTCTTGTGCGGTCGGTTTCAGCTCTGCGTGGAAGCATCATGCAGCCAATCTATTTCTTCATGCCCCAACGGGCAAGGGCCGATGTATGTATGTAGGCAGGGCAGGACAGGGCATGGTAGGTATGCGGGTAGTTACCTACTTGGAAAGGCAGGTAGGGTAGGGTAGGGTAGGGTAGGGTAGGGTAGGGTAGGGTAGGGTAGGGTAGGGTAGGGTAGGGTAGGGTAGGGTAGGGTAGGGTAGGGTAGGGTACAGGGTAGGGTAGGGTACACAAAACCCACCTACCTGCCTACCCACACGTCAGGCCCGCCCGACCGCCCGCCTGCCTGCAAGCCAAACCACCAACCCGGCCACCCACCTACCTACCTAAAATCGACCTTGCTACCTACCTAACTTCATACCTACCTACCTTTCTAATTACCTCCCTGCCCACCGACCAATTAGCATGTCTACCTACCTGCCTACCTACATACCTTCTGAACCTACCTACCTATTTACATGCCTGCCTACCTTCCCTAAAGACCTACCTACCCACCTATCTACCTACCTGCCTACCTTTCTGCCTGCCTACTTACCTACTTGACTACCTACCTACCTAAAACCGTACACTACTACTGTATGTATGTAGGTATGTATGTGGTTAGGCATGCAGCCAGGCAGGTCGGTAGGTAGGTAGGCTTGATTTGAGGTTTAACGACTCCGTCAACACTTTATATAACATTTTGGACACGTCGCTTCCAATTTTGTGGGACTTTACCCGACATTGAGATGAAATGACATCTCAAGCCCTGTCGCCCAAACGATTTATAAGCATGGATGGTCCGACTCGCAGCACTTCTACCTGTACACTACTACTATATGTATGTAGGTATGTAGATAAGTAGGTAGGTAGGTAGGTAGGTAGGTAGAAATCACCATTCATTGGCGTTTCATAACCTTACTGTAAGAACTAACATTTTTAAAGAATCGTTCTTCCCCAGAACCTAGAAATTGGAATGCTCATCCCGATTCGATTATTTGCACAGCTGAAGGTGCTGATGACTGTGTAACTAAGTTTACCTCTTTGGTTAGAGCTAGGGACTAACTTTCCATATCACAGGTCCTGGTGTATGAATGCCATTTGACGTGTCGCCAGTAACAATTCTCATTCTGATGCCTTGGCAGCCTTAGATCTTCCAAGCGGTTTATTGAAAATATTTGAGCGCCACTGATGAGGCATAATTGGCCGAAACTAGTTAGTCTGGTCCAGAAAACCATATTTTCCAGTTTTGTAGTGCATTCCTTGCTGTCAAAGGATAACCCTTTACAGAACATATTTAGACCCTCTAAGCGGTTTACCAGTACTCGTGTGCGGTCGGTTTCAGCTCTGCGTGGAAGCATCATGCAGCCCATCTATTTCGTCACGCCCCGATGGGCGGGGGCCGGTAGGTAGGGCGGGCGGGCAGACAAGCAGGCATGCAGGGGCTAGTAGGTAGGTAAATAGGGAGGTAGATAGGAAGGTAGGTATATCTGTAGTTAACTACCTGGAAGAAGGTAGGTGGACACGCAGGTATGTAGGTAGGTTGTGGGGGTTAGTATTTGGGATTGTAGGAAGGTAAGTTGGCAGGTATGGCGGATGGGTAGGTAGGTAGGTAAGACTGTCGGTAGTAAGGTAGATAGGTAGGTTGAATAGGGTGGGTGGGTACCTACCTACCTACCTGAAACCGTACATTACTACTGCAGGCAGACAGGCACGCACACACGCACCTATCTACACACAACACACCGACCCTGCCCTCCATACCTACCTGTCTGCCTACCTATCACCTACATACGTACCTAACTACGTACATAACTACCTACCTATCTATCCCAAACTCACCTACACTCCCACACATACCTATCTACCTATCCGAAACGTACCTGCCTGTCTGCCTACCACCGTACCTGTCTGCCTGCCTACCAACGTACCTGATTGCATGCCTGCCAACGTACCTGCCTGCATGCCTACCAACGTACCTGCCTGCCTTCCTACCAACGTACCTGCCTGCCTTCCTACCAACGTACGTGTCTGCCCCCGTACTGCCTGCCTGCCTACCCGTTCTGCCTGCCTGCCAGCCTTCCCGTTCTGCTTGCCTGCCTATTGGTTCTATCTGCCTGCCTGCCTACCTACACGTTCAGCTTGCCTGTCTGCCGATCCGTTCTGCTTGCCTTTTTGCCTACCCGTTCTGCTTGCCCACCTGCCTACCTGATCTGCTGTCCTACCTGCTCTACCTGCCTACCCGTTCTGTCAGCCTACACGCCCGCTCTGTCTGTCTACCTGCCTGCCCGTTCTGCCTGCCTGCCTGCATGCCCGTTCTGCCTGAAACCGTACATTACTACTGCAGGCAGACAGGCACGCACACACGCACCTATCTACACACAACACACCGACCCTGCCCTCCATACCTACCTGTCTGCCTACCTATCACCTACATACGTACCTAACTACGTACATAACTACCTACCTATCTATCCCAAACTCACCTACACTCCCACACATACCTATCTACCTATCCGAAACGTACCTGCCTGTCTGCCTACCACCGTACCTGTCTGCCTGCCTACCAACGTACCTGATTGCATGCCTGCCAACGTACCTGCCTGCATGCCTACCAACGTACCTGCCTGCCTTCCTACCAACGTACCTGCCTGCCTTCCTACCAACGTACGTGTCTGCCCCCGTACTGCCTGCCTGCCTACCCGTTCTGCCTGCCTGCCAGCCTTCCCGTTCTGCTTGCCTGCCTATTGGTTCTATCTGCCTGCCTGCCTACCTACACGTTCAGCTTGCCTGTCTGCCGATCCGTTCTGCTTGCCTTTTTGCCTACCCGTTCTGCTTGCCCACCTGCCTACCTGATCTGCTGTCCTACCTGCTCTACCTGCCTACCCGTTCTGTCAGCCTACACGCCCGCTCTGTCTGTCTACCTGCCTGCCCGTTCTGCCTGCCTGCCTGCATGCCCGTTCTGCCTGCCTGCCCGTTCTGCCTGCCTGTTCTGCCTGCCTGCCCGTTCTGCCTGCCTAATCTGCCTGTTCTGCCGCCTGCCTACCTGACTGACTGACCGTTCTGCCTGCCTGCCTGTTCTGCCTGCCTGTTCTGCCTGCCTACCCGCCTGCCTGTTCGGACTGCCTGCCTGCCCGCCCGTTCTGCCTGCCTGCCAGCCCGTTCTGCCTGCCCGTTCTGCCTGCTTGCCTGTTCTGCCTGCCCTTTCTGCCTGCCTGTTCTGTCTGTCTGCCTGTTCTGCCTACCCGTTCAGACTGCCTGCCTGCCCGCCCGTTCTGCTTGCCAGCCCGTTCTGCCTGCCCAGTCTGCCTGCCTGCCTGTTCTGACTGCCAATTCTGCCAGACTGACTGCTTGCCCGATCTGCCTGCCTGTCCAAGCTGAATGCCTGCCCGTTTTGCATGTCTGCCTGCCTGCCTGCCCATTCTGCCAGACTGCCTGCCTGCACGTTCTGTCTGCCTATCCGTTCTGCCTGCCTGCCCATTCTGCCTGTCTGCATGCCTGCTCGTTCTACCTGCCTGGCCGTTCGGCCTGCCTGTCTAATTGCCCTTTCGGCCTGCCTGACTGCCTGCCTACCTGCCTGCCCGTTCTGTCTGCCTGCCAGCCCGTTCTGTCTGTCTGCCTGCTCGCTCTTCCTGCCTGCCTGGTCTGCCTGCCTGTCCATTCTGTCTGCCTCCTACCTGTCCGTGCTGTCTGCCTGCCAGCAAATTCTGCCGCCTGCCAGCCTGACTGACTGACCATTCTGCCTGCCTGCCTGTTTTGCCTGCCTACCTGCCTGCCCGTTCAGACTGCCTGCCTGCCCGCCCGTTCTGCCTGCCAGCCCGTTCTGCCTGCCTGTTCTGCCTGTCTGCCTGCCTACCTGCCCATTCTGCCAGCCTGACTGCCTGCCCGTTCTGCCTGCCTGTCCGTTCTGTCTGCCTGCCCGTTCTGCCTGCCTGTCCGTTCTGGGTGTCTGCCTGCCCATTCTGCCAGACTGCCTACCTGCACGTTCTGACTTCCTGTCCTTTCTGCCTGGCTGCCCATTCTGCCTTTGGCATGCCTGCCCGTTCTGCCTGCCTGGCCGTTCGGCCTTCCTGTCTAATTGCCCTTTCGGCCCGCCTGACTGTCTGCCTACCTGCCTGCCCATTCTTCCTTCTGCCTACCAGCCAGCCCGTTCTGTCTGCTTGCCTGTCCGTCCTGCCTGTCTGTCTGCCTGCCCGCTCTGTCGGCCTGCCTATCTGCTCGTTCTGCCTGCCTGTCTGCCTGCGCGTTCTGCCTGCTTGCCTGCCTGCCCGTTCTGCTGCTTGCCTGCCCGTTCTCCCTGCCTGCCTTCCCGTTCTGCCTGCTTGCCCCTTCTGCTTGCCCGTTCTGCCTGCGTGCCAGTTCTGTCTGCTTGGCCTGCGAGCCCGTTCTGCCTGCCCGGCCTGCCTTGCCTTCCCGTTCTGCCTTGCCTACCCTACCTGGTCTGTCTGCCTATAACCGCATACTACTATTGTAGGTAGGTAAGTATGCAGGTAGGTAGGAAGGTCGTTTTTTTGGTATGTATGTAGGTAGGTATGTGGGGGTAGGTAGGCAGTATTTGTCAGTTTACCCAGCCACACTTTTCCTGGACAGACTTACACGTAAACGGTTTTTCAGTACAGTGCACATTCTTTCGCCATAAACTGACAACTGCCCCTCTTGAATCAGCGGAAGGGAGAGAATGACCATAGAAAAGATTTCATGATCAATCTCCCCGAAAGAATGTTGCCGACCCCGGCAGGTATCTAACCCGCGTCCTCCTGATCACCAGTCAGACGCGCATCCGACCGAGCTACCGAGGCCGGAAAAGGTAGGTAGGTAGATATGTAGGAGTGGGATGGTAGGTGTGGGATGGCAGTTGGGTCTTTGGCAGGCAGGCAGGCAGGGTCGGGTTAGTTGTCAGGTAGGCAGGCAGGTAGGTATGAAGGTAGGAAGTTGGGTAGGAAGGTAGGTAGTTGGGTAGGAAGGTATGTAGATTTATGGCAGGAAGGTGGGTGGTTAAGTTGATGGGTGGGTGGGCTGACAGGCAGGCGTGCGGGCGGGACTATGGGTAGGTAGGTAGGTAGGTTAGGGAGGGTAGGTGGATTTTGTGTAGATAGGTATCTACCTACCTACCCACCTACTTACTAACCTACCTACAGAAGAAGTATACGTTTAAAGGCAGGCAGACAGAACAGGGCAGGCAAGGTAGAACGCGCAAGCAAGACAGGCCGGGCAGGCAGAACGGGCATTCAGGCCAGGCAGACAGAACGGGCAGGCAGGCACACAGGCTGGAAAAAAGGTAGGCAAGCATGTAGGCAGAACGGGCAGGCATGCAGGCAGAACGGGCAGGCAGAACCGTTAGGCAGGCAGGCAGAACGGTTATGCAGCCAGGCAGAACGGGTAGGCAGGGAGGCAGGTATGCAGGCAGAATGGGTAGGAAGGCAGATAGAACGGATATGCAGGCAGGCGGGCAGAACGGAAAAGCAGGCAGACAGGAAGGCAGAATGGGTAGAAAGGCAGTCAGGCAGAACGGGTAGGCAGGCAGATAGGCAGAACAGGTCGGTAGGCATGTAGGCAGAACAGGTAGGCAGGCAGGCAGAACGGACAGGCAGGTAGTACAGAGGCAGGCAGGTCCGTTGCGGGCGGGCAGGTACGTTTGTAGGCAGGCCGGCAGGTACGTTGGTAGGCAGGCAGACAGATACGTTGGTAGGCAGGCGGGTAGGTACGTTGGAAGACAGGCGGGTAGGAAGGTAGGTCGGTTCTGGGTAAGTATGTAGGTGGGTGGGTGAGTTGGTGGGTTGGTGGCTGGTTGGCTGTTGGGCGGGTAGGCTTACCGGTAGGTAGGTAGGTGTGGGAGGGTAGGTGATATTCGGACAGAAAGATAGGTAGATATTTATGTACGTAGTTAGGTTCCTAGGTAGGTGGTAGGTAGGCAGGTAGGTAAGGTGGGGAGGGTAGGTGTGTTTTGTGTAGATATGTGCCTGCCTCCTGTAGTAATGTACGGTTTAAGGTAGGTAGGTAGGTACCCACCCACCCTATTCAACCTATAGTAGTCGCAGATAAGATTGACTTGGCGAAGCTATTCAGGTGTTGTCAATATGTGTCAAAGTCGCTGAGTCCATCAGAAGATTCGGTAGTGCCTTTCGCACGCTTTCTACAAGCGGACAAAATGGTCATATACGCCGCAGCTATGCTTGTGTTACAGTTGAATTCACACAATCGGGTGACTTGGTTTACCTTTTTGTTGATGGAATATTCCTAAGGCAGGTACAAACGATAGCTCCGCCTTGTCAATCTTATCTGCAGCTTCTATACCTATCTACCTAACTACCGACATTCTTACCTACCTACCTATGTACAAACCCAATCGCTATACCTACCTACTTACCAACCTACCTTCCTACAATCCATAATATTAACCGACACAACCTACCTACATACCTACGTGTCCACCTACCTACCTTTCTTGGTGGATAACTACCTACATACCAACTTTCCTATCTACCTCTCTATTTACCCACCTACAAACCCCTGCATGCCTGCCTGTCTGCCCGTCCGCCCTATCTACCGGCCCACGCCCATCGGGGCTTCGCGAAATAGATGGGCTGCATGATGTTTCCACGCAGACCTGAAGCCGACCGCACATGAGTACTGGTAAACCGCTTTGAAGATCTAAGGCTGCCCGGCCAAAGTGCTGCGAGTCGGACCAATCATGCTTATAAATCCTTTTGGCGACAGGGCTTGAGATGTCATTTCATCTCAATATCGGGCAACAGTCCCACAAAATTGGAAGCAACGTCTCCAAAATGTCCTATAAAGTGTTTATGGGGTCATTAAACCTCAAAACAAACGTAACTACCTACATAACTACCTACCTACCTACCTACCTAACTACCTACAAACCTAACAACCTACCCACACACATACCTATGTACAAAAAAAACGACCTTCCTATCTACCTACCTATCTACCTACCTACCTACCTGCCTACATACATACCAACCTACATAATTACCTACCTACAGTAGTATTATGCTGTTATAGGCAGGCAGACAGGGTTGGGCAGGCAAGGCAAAACGATAATGCAAGGCGGACCGGGCAGGCAGAACGGGTACGCAGGCCAGGCAGACAGAACGGGCAGGCAGGCAGAACGCGCAAGCAGAACGGCAAGTCAGGCAGAACGGGAAGGCAGGCATGCAGAACGGGCAAGAAGGCAGCAGAACAGGCAAGCTGGCTGAACGGGCAGGCAGACAGGCAGGCAGAACGGGCAGACAGGCAGGCAGAGCGGACTGGCAGGCAGGCAGAACAGGCAGGCAGAACAGGCAGGCAGGCCGGCAGGTAGGCAGAATTGGCAGGCAGGTAGGCAGGCAGTCAGGCAGGCTGAACGGGCAGTTAGGCAGACAGGCAGAACGGGCAGGCATGCAGGCAGGCAGAACGGGCAGGCAGGTAAACAGGCAGAACGGGCTGGCAGGCAGGCAGGCAGGCAGGCAGGCTGAACGGGCGGGCAGGCAGACAGAACGGACAGGCAGTTAGGCAAGCAGAACGGGCAGGCAGGACGAGCAGGCAGGCGGCAGAATTGGCTGGCAGGCAGACAGAACGGGCAGGTAGGCGGCAGGCAGAACAGACAGGCAGACCAGGCAGGCATAACGCGCAGGCAGACAGGCAGAACTGGCAGGCAGGCAGAACGGGCAGGCATGTAGACAGACAGAGCGTGCATGTCGGCAGGCAGAACGGCTAGGCAGGCCGGCAGACAGGCAGAAACGGGTAGGCAAATAGAACAGGTAGGCAGGTGGAACATGTAGGCAGGCAGGCAAGCAGAACGGGTAGGCAGACAGGTAAGCAGAACGGGTAGGAAGACAGGCAAGCAGAACAGGTAGGTAGGTAGGCAGGCAGACAGAACCAATAGGCAGGCAGACAGGCAGGTACGTGTCGGGTAGGTAGGTAAGTAGGTAGGTGTTGGAGTGTAGGTGAGTTTGGGGTAGATAGGTAGGTTGGTAGGTAGTTATAAACGTAGTTAAATATGTATGTATGTGATAGGTAGGCAGGCAGACAGGTAGGTAGGGAGGGGAGGGTCGGTGTGTTTTTTGTAGATAGGTGCGTACGTGTGTGCCTGCCTGCAGTAGTAATGTTCGGTTTCAGGTAGGTAGGTACCCATCCACCCTATTCAACCTACCTATCTACCTAACTACCAACATTCATACCTACCTACCTACCCTACCCGCCATACCTACCAACTTACCTTCCTACAATCCCAAATACTAACCCCCCCCCCGCAACCTACCTACATACCTGCGTGTCCACCCACCTGCCTTTTTCAGGTAGGTTACTACCTACATACCTGCCTACCTATCTACCTCCCTATTTACCTACCTGCTAACCCCTGCATGCCTGTTTCTCTGCCCGCCCGCCCGCCCGCCCGCCCTACCTACCGGCCCGGGGCCGCCCATTTGGGGCTTCACGAAATAGATGGGCTGCATGATGCTTCCACGCAGAGCTGAAACCGACCGCACACGGGTACTGGTAAACCGCTTGGATGATCTAAAGTTGCCAAGGCAAAATATCGGAATCAGAATTGTTACAGTTGGCACGTCAAATGGCATTCATACACCAGGACATGTAATATGGGAAGTTAGGCCCTAGCTCTAACCAAAGAGGTAAACTTAGTTACACAGTTATCGGCACCTTCAGCTGTCGAAATAATCGAATCGGGATGAGCATTCCAATCTCTAATGGTTCTGGGGAAGAACTATTATTTGTAAATGTCAGTTCTTGCAGTAAGGGTCTGAAACGCCAATGAATAGTGATTTCTACCTACCTACCAACCTAGTTACCTACTTACCTACATACCTACATACATACAGTAGTAGTGTACGGGTAGAAGTGGTGCGAGTTGGACCATCTATGCTTATAAATCTTATGGGCGACCTACCTACCTACATACCTTCCTACCTACATACCTACCTACCTACACACCTACCTAACTGATTGCCTGCCTGCTACCAACTTACCTACCTACTTATTTGCATACTTACATACATACAGTAGTAGTGTACGGTTTTAGGTAGGTAGGTAGTCAGATAGGTAGGTAAGTAGGCAGGCAGACAGGTAGGCAGGTCTTTAGGGAAGGTAGGCAGGCAGGTAAGTAGGTAGGTAGGTTCAGAAGGTAAGTAGGTAGGAAGGCATGTAGACAGGCTAGTTGGTAGGTGAGCAGGGAGGTAATAAGTAAGGCAAGTAGGTAGGTAGGTATGAAGTTAGGTAGGTAGCAAGGTAGGTAGGTAGATTTTAGGTAGGGAGGTGGGTGGCCGGGTTGGTGGGTGGGTGGGTGGGCTTGCAGTCGGGCGGGCGGACCTGACGGGTGGGTAGGTAAGTAGGTTGGTACCCTACCCCTACCCTACCCTAATATCCTAATATCCTAATACCCTACCCTCTACCCTAGCCTACCCTACCCTACCCTACCCTACCCTATCCTATCCTACCCTCACCTACCATACCCTACCCTACCACATCGGCCCTTGTCCGTTGGGTATGAAGAATAGATTGGCTGCATGATGTTTCCACGCAAGGCTGAAACCGACCATACAAGAGTACTCGTAAACCGCTTAGAGGATCTAAATATGTTCTAGAAAGGGTTATCCTTTGGAAGCAAGGAATACACTACAAAACTGTAAAACATGGAGTGTACAGTTTTCTGGACCTACCCATCTACATACTTACTTTCCTACAGTAGTAGTTTACGGTTAAAGGCAGGCAGACAGGGTAGGGCAGGCAAGGCAGAACGGGAAGTCAAGGCAGACCGGGCAGGCAGAACGGGCACGCAGGCCAGGGAGACATAACGTGCAGGCAGGCAGAACGGGCAAGCAGAACGGCAAGTCAGGCAGAACGGGAAGGCAGGCAGGCAGAACGGGCAGGCAGGCAACATAACGGGCATGCAGGCAAGTGGGCAGATCGGGCATGGCAGACAGGCAGGCAGAGCGGGCTGGCAGACAGGCAGGAAGAACGGACAGGTAGGCAGGACGAGCAGGCAGGCAGACAGAACGGGCTGGCAGGTAGGCAGAAGGCAGAATGGGCAGGCAGGAAGGCAGGCCGTCAGACAGGCAGAACGGGCAGTTAGGAGAACAGGCAGGCAGGCAGAATGGGCAGGTATGCAGGAAGGCAGAACGAGAAGGCATGCAGGCAGGCAGAACGGACAGGCGGGTAGACAGACAGAACGGGCTGGCAGGCAGGCAGGCAGAACGGGCAGGCAGGCAGAACGGGCATGCAGGCAGGCGACAGAATTGGCTGGAAGGCAGACAAAACGGGCAGGTAGGCGGCTGGCAGAACGGACAGGCAGACCAGGCAGGCAGAACTTGCAGGCAGACAGGCAGAACGGGCAGGCTAGCAAACGGGCATGCGTGCAGGCAGGCAGAACGGGCAGGCAGGTAGACAGGCAGAGTTGGCATGTAGGCAGGCAGAACGGGTAGGCAGGTCGGCAGGCAGGCAAAACGGGTAGGCAAGTAGAACAGGTAGGCAGGCAGAAGAGGCAGGTAGGCAGGCAAGCAGAACGGGTAGGCAGACAGGTAAGAAGAACGGGTAGGAAGACAGGCAAGCAGAACGGGTAGGTAGGCAGACAGAACCAATAGGCAGGCAGGCAGAACGGGTACGCTGGCAGGCAGGCAGAACGAGTAGGCAGGCAGGCAGTATTGTGGCAGGCAGGTACGTTGGTAGGCTGGCTGGCAGGCAGGTAAGTTGGCAGGCATGCAGACAGGTACGTTGGTAGGCAGGCAGACAGGTAGGTTGGTAGACAGACAGGCGGGTACGTTTCGGGTAGGTAGGTGTTGGAGTGTAGGTGAGTTTGGGGTAAATAGGTAGGTAGGTAGTTATGTACGTAGTTAGATACGTATGTAGGTGATAGGTAGGCAGACAGGCAGGCAGGTAGGGAGGGGAGGGTCCGTGTATTTTGTGTAGATAGGTGCGTGCCTGCCTGCCTTCAGTAGTAATGTACGGTTTCAGATAATTAGGTACTCACCCACCCTATTCAACCTATCTATCTACCTAACTACCGACATTCTTACATACCTACCTACCCACCCGCCATACCTACCAACTTACCTTCCTACAATCCCAAATACTAACCCTCACAACCTACCTACATACCTACGTGTCCACCCACCTGCCTTTCCAGGTAGGTAACTACCTACATATCTACCTTCCTATCTACCTCCCTATTTACCTACTAGTAAACCGTTTGGAAGATCTAAGGCTGCCAAGGCAAAGTATTAGAATCAGAATTGTTACTGGTGGTGCGTCAAATAATATTCATACACCAGGACCTGTGATATGGGAAGTTAGTCCCTAGCTCTAACCAAAGAGGTAAACTTAGTTACACAGTCATCAGCACCTTAAGCTGTCGAAATAATCGAATCGGGATGGGCATTCCAATCTCTACTGGTTCGGGGGAAGAACTATTCTTTATAAATGTCAGTTCTTGCAGTAAGTGTCTGAAACGCCAATTAATAGTGATTTCTACCTACCTACCTACCTACCTACCTACCTACCTACCTACCTACCTACCTACCTACCTACCAACCTACCTACCTACTTACCTACATACATACAGTAGTAGTGTACGGGTAGAAGTGCTGCGATTCGGACCATCTGTGCTTATAAATCCTTTGGGCGACAGGGCTTGAGATGTCATTTCATCTCAATGTCGTGTAAAAGTCCCACAAAATTGGAAGCAACGTCAAAAATGTCTTATAAAGTGTTGATAGGGTCGTTAAACCTCAAATCAAACCTATCTACCTACCTACCTACATACCTTCCTACCTACATACATACCTACCTACATACTACCTACCTGCCTGCCTGCTACCAACCTACCTACCTACTTACCTACAAACTTACATACATACAGTAGTAATTACGGTTTTAGGTAGGTAGGTAGTCAGATAGGTAGGTAAGTAGGCAGGCAGGCAGGCAGACAGTTAATTAGATAGGTTGGTAGGGAGGTCTTTAAGGAAGGTAGGCAGGCAGGTAAGTAGGTAGGTAGGTTCAGAAGGTAAGTAGGTAGGCAGGCAGGTACACAGGCTAGTTGGTAGGTGAGAAGGGAGGTAATTAGTAAGGTAAGCTGGTAGGTAGGTATGAAGTTAAGTAGGTAGCAAGGTAGGTAGGTAGGTCGATTTTAGGTAGGCAGGTGGGTTGTCGGGTTGGTGGGTGGTTGGTTTTTGCAGGCGGGACTGACGGGTGGGTAGGTAGGTAGGTAGGTATTGGAGGGTAGGTGGGTTTTGTGTTCCCTACCCTACCCTACACTACCTACCCTGCCCCATCCTACCTACCAACCCCTACCCTACCCTACCCCTATCCTACCTACCCGACCCTACCCGACCCTACCCTACCCTACCCTACCCTACCTTACTCTACTCTACCCTACCGTACCCTACCCTACCTACCCACCCCTACCGTACCCTACCACTACCCTACCCTACCTACCCTAATATCTTAATACCGGACCGGACCCGACCCGACCCGACTCGACCCTAACCTGTCCTAATTCATCTGCCCTTGCCCGTTGGGGCATGAAGAAATAGATTGGCTGCATGCTGTTTCCACGCAGAGCTGAAACCGACAGCACAAGAGTACTGGTAAACCGCTTAGAGGATCTTAATTCGTTCTAGAAAGGGTTATCCTTTGGAAGCAAGGAATACACTACAAAACTGGAAAACATGGAGTGTACAGTGTTCCGGACCAGACTAACTAGTTTCGGCCAATTAGGCCTAATCAGTGACCCTCAAATAATTTCAAAATTTCTCAATGTAATCAATGATCCCAAAGACCAAAAAAAATATAAACTTCACTATGGTGTAGGACAGGAAGACTTTTTACGGCCGCCTCACATTCCCGGACATCAGCTGTAGTGACGTTAAATATGTTCTAGAAAGGGTTATCCTTTGGAAGCAAGGAATACACTACAAAACTGGAAAACTTGGAGTGTACATGTTTTTTGGGCCAGACTAGCTAGTTTCGGTCAATTAGGCCTCATCCGTGACCCTCAAATATTTTCAAAATTTCACAATGGAATCAATGATCCCAAAGGACAAGAAAATATTAACTACACTATGGTGTAGGGCAGGGAGATTTTTACGGCCGCCACACATTCCCAGACACCAGCTGTAGTGACGTTATATATGTTATAGAAAGGGGTACATGTATCCTTTGGAAGCAAGGAATACACTACAGCACTGGAAAAAATGAGTGTACAGGTTTTCTGGGCCAGACTAGCTAGTTTCGGTCAGTTAGGTCTAATCAGTGACCCTCAAATATTTTCAAAATTTTACAATGAAATCAATGGTCCCAAAAGGATAGGAAAATATAAACTACAATATGGTGTAGGGCAAGGAGACCTTTTACCGCCGCCCCACATTCCCAGACACCAGATGCAGTGACGTTAAAATATGTTCTAGAAAGGGTTATTCTTTGGAAGCAATGAATACACTACAAAACTGAAAAACATGGAGTGTACAGGTTTTCTGGACAGAATCGCTAGTTTCGGCCAATTAGGCCTCATCAGTGACCCTCAAATATTTTCAACGACAGGGCTTGAGAAGTAAGGAGTTAGAAATTAGAAATTAGAATGTTAGAATGTTAGAAATGTCTTGTGCTAACAGGTATACTCAGAACATGTAATAGAACCCCGTCCATCGGGGCTGTGGGAATAGATTGGACTCCATGGTGTTTTCACGAAGATCTGAAACCGACCGCACATGAGTACTCATACAGCGCTTAGGAGTGGCAGAGTGGTGCGAGTCGGGCCGTTAATGCATATAAACCCTATTCGTCTTTGGGCTGCAGGGCTTGAGATGTAATGTCATCTCAATGTCGGAAAAAATCCACAAAATTGGAAGCAAGGTCTCCAAAATTACCTAAATAGTGATGACGGGGACGTTAAACCTCAAATCGAACAATCAAGTCTTGGAGACAGACGTCATTATCCATCTGTGGGACTCTTGGTCTTACGGTATATAGAGTATCTTTCATGAGTGTTCATGCCTTTCATAAAAAGAGTATCTTTGAACCATGTAGCTTACATTCTGCGCATCTGCGCACTAGGATAAGATTTAGTCATTGATGTTCGACGTGAAGATAACAGTAACAGCAGCATTACTGCTACTACTACCAGCAGTAGCAGTAACGCTAATTCAGTCCTTTAAATAAATCTTGTTTCCTGCGCGCATCTTTTATGAAATAAGCACCCACTCTATATACCGTGAGACCAAGATAATGTTTCACATCGCACTGGTCCGAGTCAGGCTCGGGTCACATGTGAGATGCCAAGTTCTGCAACGGAATGTCAGGTGGTTTTGCTCCGGGTACTCCGGTGTTTACCCACCTTCTGAATAAACTTTCGGCTCAATATACGTGAAATAATCCTGAAAGGGTCGCTAAACCAAAGCAAAACCAAGAGACAATTGATGGATAATAACATCTATGTGTAAAGCTATTACTTGTACTCGGTATCGATTGACTACGTCACGCTATTAACCTTCCCGGCATGCTTATGCATCTAAATGATTTTTGTGAGTCTAAATGTGTTTTGAAAATTAAACCATTTTTATGCATTAAAATGAGTTTATATCATTTAAATGATTTTTGTGAATCTAAATGTGTTTTGAAAAATTAAACCGCGTTTATGCAGTTGAATAATTTTATATCATTTAAATATAAAATTAAACTGAAATAATTTTTCTCAATTTAAATAATTATATAGTATTTAAAATAAAAAGTTTTACATCTAAAACAAAAAAATATTGCACCTACATAACGATTTTGCATTCAAATAATTCAATATATCATTTAAATGTATTTTATGCATATAAATTTTATTTATTGAATTTTGCAACATATCCCACGCCATAGTTTTATCGTCCAAAGAGTTTACAATGTCATTTTTTATGTTTAAATATCGTAGTTGAAAGAATACTAACTTGTGGAATACCCTGCTCTTGATCATAGAGATTTGACAGGGTATATCCAACACACACCTGAAACATGCACCCCTAAACACCTTTGAATAAAACTGGGAAGTTTTCTTCTTAAGCCAATGTAATGGAGATTGTCCAATATTCCATAACGCCATGTGGTATACCATATGCCTTCTCCCAGTAGAAAAAGACAGCTACTACGTGTTCTTAATTAATAAAAGCAGAACGTATAAATTTTTCTAGTCTTATTGGATTGTTGTTACTACGTTCCGAACGAAAATCTGACTGATATTCTGAAATGAGTTTGCATGACTCTAAGTTATGTTAAACAATCAACTTGTCAAAGCTATCGGTCGATAATTCGTAGGCTCTGCATAATCTTTCCCTGGTTTTGAAGTTTGTACGGCTGTAGCTTAAACATGAAATAACTAGACTCTAATGGAGACATCACTAGCGGAAAGCCAAAAAGACATACATTCCCTCAAAATGACCAATTGGCTATCTAAAAGAAAGACATATAAGCGATACACACATTCAGAGACGAATATCACAAAAGTAAATCGCGACAGAAGAACCGCCTGGATGAGTTAGAAGGACTGCATGCGGACTAAACAAATTATTTGTCTAAATTTCGACGGAAGTAAGGACGAGGATTACAGTTGGTTTATTTTTGTTATGGTTTGCCTTTGAGTGCGTGTTTCGCGTATATTATATTGTTTGGATAGCCATATTACGATAACAGACGCGTGCGACACAGTTCATTTATTCACATCTCCAAAATGGCTACGTTTCTCATGAAAATCCCTGATTGTTTCCTTATTTATACTGCAAACATAGGTTGTGTGTGCTCTGTGAGCCGCCTCACTGAGACGGTTCTAACGAGTACCCATAGGTTATATCTTGGAACAGAAATAAGTAAAACGTATACCCCCGTAAACACCAGTTTCCTCTGTATAAATAGGGTCTAGAGGGCTGTTCATTTCACGGATAGTTAACAAAATTACGGTTGACAACTTGTCTTCCCTCTTTAATTGCACGCCGGTGGATCAGGCCTCAGATTCTATGACGGTTCCAGCGTAAAGGCTTATGTTAGTTGGTATCTGATGCTCTGTTTCTGGTCGGTCCCATCGGAGTCTAACTGTTGGTTTTCTTTTGCTCCAGCGTTTTAGTGGTTTCTGGCTGCCGAGTCCTCACCATTGTTTCATCTATGTGGTTGTTTGATTTTTGTGTTCACGGAGATGTTGCACTGATGAGCTAGGAGGCCTTCATGCGGACTTAACAAAATATTTGTCTTAATCGCGATGGAAGCTAGGTCGAGGATTGTGTCCACATAAATCGATTTAAGTGTTTTGAAATTGCATATATGGCTTCCTTATGAAATAATAGTTGACCCGTATTTTTTTCTTATCTGACGTATCTCCCCTTTTCGCGATATTTCCTTTTTAATTAAATAACATAGAAATCTCGTAAGCAAGATACCTCAAAAAGTATTTGAGCTAGATCCTTGAAATTTGGTATTATACCGATTTGGGCTGAGGATGAGGTTACATGATTAAATTTTCAAACAGTTTAATGATATTTTGTTGGAGTGATTGCCCTTTGCATTTTCAGGTCGTTTAATTATGTTTCTTTCTTGTTGCAAGATATTTTAACAACTATTTAAATTGTTGCCTTAAAATTTGACAGGCTGATTTGGAAGGACTATTTTTGGCTTAATTTGAGGTTTAACGTCCCCGTCAAAACTGTAAAGGCCATTTTGGAGATGTTGCTTCCATTTATGGGACTTTTACCCGACATTGAGATAAAATGACATCTCAAGCCCTGTCGCCCAATGAAACCAATAGGGTTTATTAGCATGGACGGTCAGCCTCGCACCGCAGTTTCTGGAACGGCTTAGATCATCTGAGCTGTTTACCAGTACTAGTGTGCGGGATGGATTCAGCTCTGCGTGGAAGCATCATGCAGCCCATATATTTCCTCAAGCCCTTATGGGCGGGGGCCTTCGAATGACTAGTACATCACCTGATTAACATTTAAAAAAAATCTGATTTTTTTTGTTTGCGATTATGGTCTTTTGAAAAGTTTGGCATTTATGGACAAGCATATGGTTTGGGGCATAGTGTTTTACAAACACCATTTCCAGTTTTGTTATGGTTTGTCTTTGAGTGTGTGTATCGCTTATCTTATTTTCTTTCGGATATCCAATTGGCCATTTGTGGGAAAGTAACTGTTCTTTTGGCTTTCACCTATTGATGTTTCCATTAGGGTCTAGTTATTTCATATTTGTGCTTCTTTCCTTTTGGTGTCTCTGATAGAAGCTGTGAGTTTATTTTATCGATTGCTGATCATTGCCTTCAATTTATTTCCTAACTCAATATGATTTCAGAGATGCATGAATGTGCAAGCAATCCCTGTCAACATGGCGGAACATGTACAGATGGCGTTAACATGTATTCGTGTCATTGCTTAGCGGGCTATACGGGCATAGTCTGTGAGACAGGTAGGTTTTATAGTTGTTTAAGCAATAAGAAACAAATGTATTAAAACTATGAACAATTCAGTAATTTGTACCACCACTATATAGCTATGGCCGTAATCTGATACAAATAACGTTTATTTTACCATTTTCTTCCTACCGAAAATAGAAAGTTTGAAATACAATCTCGCTAGATGTCGCACGCTAGCGCTATCTATGTTGTTATTCTTACAGTTGAGTACAATTAGTTTAATTTTCATTAAATGTGCCTGTTGCACCTTGATCGTCTTTTGTGGGAAAGAGGGACATGGTTGCTGTGGTGTTTGTGATTCGTTTATGTCGTGTTCTGTTTTCTTAATGTTGGGGTTTCTGCCTCTTGGTGACATTCGCAGGTTGTAACCTTATATTGTGGATTTTCCTGGGAATCTATTTCTATACTCGTTTCAATATGGTTTAAACAAAAGGCGAACAACATAAATGGTATATGACAGACTGTATGCATGGTAGATAACGACGGTTGATACATGTATAGAAATAGATGCCCAGAAATAGCCATAATCAAAGATTACATCCTACAAATGGCACAAAGAGGAAGAGTAACTAGAAACAAAACAAAAAAAGAAAAAAACACGGGATGATCAAGGTCCATCAGCATAATTAAGGAAATTTAAATGAATAATAAAATACCCAATTAACAACCCATAAGCACATACAACATGAAGAACCCGGCGGAAAATCCGCCACAGCTAAATCTAAAATAAATACTGTTGGAACCACCTCCTTAGCACGGTCTGTAGCAAATCAATGCTATGGACCTAACCTTCACTCTAGGTTCTAATATTATCTGAGCCCCGCCAAGCGCATTTGTGTCTTCGAGCATTCCGTCAGGACAAATTTTAACCGCGCATGCCCAGCCATTCAGAGGGGCCAGGGATATGGCTTTCTGTCTGAAGGTTCCTCTTGATTCACTGCTTGTATGAGCGAGCAGGGAAGGTTCTGGCGAGACTGACGGATGCGCAGGCTCGCCTGAACCTTCGCTGCTCGCATAGGCGGTAAGTACCAAAATCGCTCGACGGGGCCCATTTACAACACAAAAAAGTTTGTCCACCCCAAGGTTACTAATTCAGTCAATAGAACATCACAGAATACCATACAAATTATAGCAAACTGAAATACACAACAAATTGAATAACTGCGATGAATCCAAGAAGAGGGCTCGTAGCTTGTTCCACACACTGTAAGCTAAAAATAAAACACCAGGTAGATCACGAGGAGTCAAGCCAAAGACAAATCATCAGGCGCCAACCTCTAATAAATAAAAAAGTTCGTTATAACAGTGGTGTGTGTGATTTAGAAATATAAATATGTTCTATAAAAGGGTTATCCTTTGGAAGCAAGGAATACACCACAGAACTGACCAATATGGAGTGTACATGTTTGCTGGGCCAGACTAGCTAGTTTTGGCCAATTAGGCCTCATCAGTGACCCTCAGATATTTTCAAAATTCCACAATGGAATCAATGATCCCATAAGGACAAGAAAATATAATCTACATTATAATGTAGGGCAGTTCGTTTTGCAAGTCGCCTATGATTTCAGACGTGAATGAATGCTCAAGTCAACCATGTGAAAACGGAGGGACATGCACAGATGGTGTGAACAGCTTTAACTGTCAGTGCGTGTCTGGATACACCGTTGTGGACTGTCGGATAGGTAGGTATACAGATTTATAAAAGTATCACAACACATTAACAGTAAATGATATACTAAATGTTACAGTTTGTACAGGTAATGGGCAATCAAACTTACTGCATCATTCATAAAAATAGCGGAAAATGTATAAATAGCGGAAAAGACTATACCTGGCAACTGCATGGCCACTTGAGTCAACAAAGGCATTCATTATTCGGTAATGCTATATAGCGCTTGGGTTCCATAATTTTTATTTGGGTAGTTTCATTAATTTTTGCTGCTAACCCAGTCACGGTTATTAGTCAGCCTAAGTTGAATCGAATTAAGCAACAGTGTTATTTATTGGCAGTTCTTTTGAACAAACCTGTATATATTTTCAGACATAAATGAATGTGACAGCAACCCATGTCAACATGGCGGAACATGCATAGATGGCGTTAACAGTTTTTCGTGCCTGTGCTTATCTGGATACACGGGCATAGTCTGCGGGGCAGGTAGGTATTTAAAGTCTTTTAAATACTTAATTATAGATTGGAAAATTCGGCAGTTATCACCATCCTACAGCCAAACCCCTAATCTGAGACAAATTACGATTATTTTCTCATCATTTTCTCATTTTCCAACGGAAATGTGCTGCTTTGTTATACAAACCATAAGACTATTTCATCGATAATTAAAAACTATAATACTGCTCGATGGAGGTCGCTTGCTGTCTTGCACACCAAAAATACATAAGAAGGATCGAAATAAAGTGGGGGCACATTTTTAATGATTGAATGTCAGTCTACCCAGTAACTAAGCACGGAAGCTATTCTGTGCTGACGTCAACGTGACTATCACTGAATGGTCGGAGATAGAAAATAGCCTCAGAACGCGGCGTCTTATCAGGGAACTCATAGTTTTCTCACAGTACAGGGATTGAATGGTTAAGCGACACCGTCCAATTTCGCGCTCAGGACCATCTTGACTCTAAGGCAGATTACTGACAGTGCTATCAATGCTTTGATTTCAATCTGAAATCTGTACTGTGTTCTCGAAGGCTTTTTAACTTCTAAAACTTTGTTCCATTTGAGAGACTGTCAAATATCTGAGGGTCACTGTTCAGACCAAACTGTCCGAAACTAGCTTGCCAAGCCCTGAAAAAAACTTATGTATTTCGTAATTTTGTATAAGGTCATTTAACCCAGCAGGCACATGTCGCTAGGGCAGCGTCAAACCAACGATGGTGCAACGTCTTGCACCGACGTAGATGTGACGTTGCATAATTGTAATGATGTTGTACCGACATTGTTGTGATGTCACAATTACGCCATGTGCCTGTTGGGAATAATCTACAACGATACTATTTTCAATCTGTTAAAAAATAAGAATTCGCATAACATTCAAATTTGCATCAACACAAGAAATTGAGAAATTTGTCACTAGCCTCTTGAATATAACGTGCAACATGTAGATATGTTAAAAGAAACTAATGTCAACAATCTGGATCATGAATAGATGATAGTAGATTTTACGCGACCATAAGTCCCGTCCTTGGTTTTGAAAAGATCAAGAAAAATAAGTTGTTTAGTCTGCATAAAGGGTTCCTAATTTCCTATCTTAACGTGTCCAGCATCATGAATGGTGATGAAACTGTCGCGAAAAATAACTAGAATGCTGAAGCAGAAGCTAACCAACTGCTGGACCCTCTCAGGAACAAAGCAAATTAGAAGTGAAGACAATGAGCAGTAATCGATACATTTACCGTACCATCCCCATTCAAGACATCAAGGGCAACGAAACACCGACATTAAATTGAAACATGACAAGCGGAAAACCAGTGATTAACCAACTGCTGGACCCTCTCAGAAACAAAGCAAAATAGAAGTGAAGGCAATGATCAGTAATCGATACAATAACCTCGCAACTTCCATCCAAAATAGTAGTGAAGGCAATCATCCGGAATCCATACAATTAACGTACAGCTCGCATCCGAGACACCAAATGGAAAGAAACACAAACATGAACAACAAGATCCTAATGGAAACATCAATAGCGGAAAGCCAAAACGACAGTTACTGCCGCACAAAATGGCCAACTGGCTATCAAAATAAAATAATATAAGCGCCACACACATTAAAAGACAAGACATAACAAAAATAAACCGCGACAGAAGAACCGCCTTGGAACGGTCATTGACACGAATTCCACAAAGCACAAGAACGAAACACCGACAGTTAATGAAAACATCACAAGCGGAAAACCATAATGACATACTATCAAGAGTTAAAGAGCCGGCGGGTCGGACCTCACATTCTATGACGGCTCCAACGTAAAAGCTTGTGGTAAAATAAACGTCCTTTTCCTTCCGCTAGTGATGTTCTTATTAGGTTTTAGTTATTTCATGTTCTATTGTTCCCTTTGGTGTCTCTGATGGGAGGTATGGCGTACCCGTATCGAATCCTGATCACTGCCTTTCACTTCCATTTTACTTAAACTTTATGTATTGTCGGTTGGTACCTGATGCTTTGTCTCTTGTCGGATGCACCAGAGTCTAACTGTTCTTTTCTATTGCTCCAGATTTAAGCTATTTCATGCTGTCGAGTACTCAACGTAATTTCATATATTTAGTCGTTTGATTTTTATGCTCTCGAAGATGATTTTGAAATGGAAATGAAGGCAATTATCAGAAATCAATTCAGATTTGCTAAAATGGTTTCGTTCCGATTTCAAAGATGCGCACCATTGGCTGGTTGAGCTGAAACGTGTTTGGAACTACTGACTACACTATTCCCCCATCGTAACCAAATTCAAATACCTGTAGCACTGCTCTTATTCACAGCGCAGTTAAGTTGCATGAAGATATCCCTAACGGTTAAGTTCGATTGTTTTAACGTACTATTGTTATTACATTATGTTAAACCGTATTTCATTTCTATGCGCCACATATGTTAAGCATGCAGTGTATGCAGGGATACTGTCGTCAATGAGCAACGTCTGTGGTGTAGTGGTCAGGCCAATATCTTCATTAACCAGGGGTCGTTAGGTCGATTCCGGGCTTCTCCTGATTCTCCATTACGAAAACACGCCTATTCAGATACATTGTAAATTTAACCGCCGAAATAACTTAATTTTTGGATGAAAAATTGTGATATTTTTCTAATTTCTGCTCAAAATATAGATTGTGGGTACTTGTTAGAACCGCCTCATCGAGGCGGATCTAACGAGTACCAACAATCTATATTTAGAGTAGAAATAAGCAAAATAGTGTTTACCCCTGCAAACCCCAGTTTGTCTATATAAAAGTGGGGTTCGTGGGGTCAAATTTATATAGGCGCGTTTTCGTGATGTCCATGCGACCATGTTCTTTTGTGGTGTGTAAAACATACGTATAGATACCCAGTGATAATAATGATATAATTATTTTTGTCTTAGTAAACGGATCACTGTAGACTATAGTTTGCTGCACAAAAATTAAGCCTGTTGTAAAAATAAGTCGAAAAGCATACCATATGTATAAATTTGAATAACACCATATTCACGGGGGTAATACCACTTTCTATACCTGTGTTGTCGACCGAGCCGGTACTGTGTAAAGCTGTTGTCGACCGAGAAATACGGTTGTCGACCGAGCAGTACGGATGTCGACAGAGGAGGGTAGTCGATAAATTCGCTGTAAATGTGTTATTTTTGCGTATGTCTGTCCATTTTTTTGGTGTCAAATCGTTTGTGAAATAGTTTGCTGTTGTTTCAAGTGTTTTGGAAGTCTGACTATTAGCCTGTTTTGACGCTGAGCGGAATAAACGGGAAAATATATAAAATAAGTACTTACGGTGAAATACGTGGCTCTTATTTAGTGTCATGGAATATCGAGGACGAAATGATGCAGATACATCATTAACATTCGCGATAACCTTTTATTTGTGTGTCAACATGTCTTTATATGCATCTTTGGAACTGTTTATAGTTTCATAGATACGGCTGTCGATGAAGTGAAAGTTTGCGGGGTACAGTTATCGACGTTACTGGGTACGGATGTCGATGATTCAACGAGAGTGTAAGGGACAGATTTACTGGAAATTAACCCCAGTTAAACAATAAAATACTTTTGCATTCTTCGTCAGGCTTTGTTTGTTTGTTTGAAATGGATGATTGATAATAAACTATCGTTGCTTGGTTTTGTTTGTTTGATTTGAGGTTTAACCTCCACGTCAACACTGTAAAGGTCATTTTGGAGACGTTCCTTTCAATTTTTTGGGGCGAAAACCTGAGTACCCGGAGAAAAACCACCTGACCGTCCGTTACAGAATTTGGCATCTCACATGTGACCCGAGCGAGGCTCGAACGAACCACAGCGCTGAGAGACCTAATGATCAAGAGTCAGCGCTCTTAACCACTAGGCCACGGAGGCCCGTCACCAATGATATTGGTCATTAGGTTTTTAGCTCACCCTAGCCGCAAGCTCAGCAAGTGAGTATACTCATGTCCCGGCATCCGTCGTCGTCCGTTCACTTTCTGCCAACATCTCATCCATCACGAAAACACGCCTATGTAAAATTGACCCCCGTAAACCCCACTTTTATATAGTAAAACAAGGGATTACAGGCGTATATATTATTTTTCTAATTTCAGCAAAAACAGATTGTGGGTATTCGTTAGAACCGCCTCGTCGAGGCTACTCTAACGAGTGCCCTCAATCTATGTTTAGAGCAGAAATAAGCAAAATTCAGTATTTTCATGCGAAAAGTTTCATATTGAGAGGCTAGCCCCCGCCCATAGGGGCTTGAAGAAAAATATGGGGTGAATGATGCTTCCACGCAGAGCTGAATCCGGCCCGCACACTAGTACTGGTAAACCGCTTAGAGGATCTAAGCCTGTCCAGGAACTGCGGTGCGAGGAGGACCGTCCATGCTAATAAACCCTATTGGTTTCATTGGGCGACAGGGTTTGAGATGTCATATGTCATTTTATCTCAGTGCCGGGTTAAAGTCCCACAAAATTGGAAGCAACGTCTCCAAAATGACCTTTACAGTGTTGACGGGGACGTTAAACCTCAAATCAAACAAACAAATCATATTGAGAGGCGTGTTTATGTGGCGCCGTTTTACTATTTATTCCATATTTATGGATATCCATAATTAATTAATTATGGATATCCATAATTAATTAATTATGGATATCCATAATTCGAATTATGGATATCCATAATTCGAATTATGGATATCCATAAATCGATGTGAATTAATGATATACATAAATCGAATAGTGGATATCCATTTTTCGATTTATTGATATCCATAAATCGAATTATGGATATCAATTATATCGGCTGATTTATGGATATCCATAAATCAAATTATGGATATCCATAAATCGAATTATGGATATCCATAAATCGCTTTATGGATATCATTAATTTAGATCGAAATACGGATATCCATTAATCGGATAATGGATATCCTTAATTCGAATTATGGATATCCATTTTTAGGCTGATTTATGGACATCCATAAATCGAATTATGGATATCCATAATTCTCCTCTGCAAATAAACCTAATGAATAATGACTGCTCCCTTTGCAAAAAAAAAATCGACTATCGCGTCAGGTTATCGATTTAGATGTGTAATCAAAGCCGGGATGGAGGTGAAGTTATGTCGGGTAGGCTTAGTGGTGGCCTATGGTGTGGGAGAGATAGGTTTTGTTTGATTAGAGGTTTAACGTCCCCTCCAATGTCATTTAGGGCATTTTGGAGACGTTGCTTCCAGTTATGTTGGTCATTAAGCCTTCATTGAGATTAAATGACATCTCAATCCCGCCGGCTTCGATAGCTAAGTCGGATGCGCGTCTGACTGGTGATCAGGAGGAAGCGGGTTCGATTCCTGCCGGGGTCGGCAACATTCTTTCGTGGCGATTGATCATGAAATATTTTCTACAGTCATTCTCTCCCTTCCGCTGATTCAAGAAGGGCAGTTGTCAGTTTCGGGCGAAAGAATGTGCACTGTACTGATTAACTGCTTACGTATAAGCCTGCCCAGGAAAAGTGTAGATAGGTAAACTGACCGGCTCAAAAATGACCTAAATTAGTGTTGACTGTGCCGTTAAATTCAAATACAAACAAACAGACATCTCAATCCCTGTCGCCCATTGGACAGACTTAGACCTTTTAAACGATTTATCAGTACCCTCAGCTCATGCAGCCAAATCTATTTCTCCAAGCCCCAAAGGGCGGGGGCCAGGAGATATATCTGAATCTGCTTGGTACTCCATACATCTCGAGTAGAGTAGTTGTTTGTTTTAAGGTTTAACGTCCCCGTCAACTCTGTAAAGGTCATTTTGGAGACGTTGCTTCCAATTTTGTGGGACTTTTACCCGACCTTGAGATGAAATGATGGATATCGCTTTGCCTGGGCAGGCTTATATCCTCTAAGCGGTTTACCAGTACTCGTGTGCGGGCCGGTTTCAGCTCTGCGTGGAAGCATCATGCAGCCCATCTATTTCTTCAAGCCCCGATGGGCAGGTGCCGTCAAATAGAGTGTTATATGGATATATGTTAATACTACATATAACGACCGTGTGCATTTTTCTCCAGAAAGCATGCGTGGATTGCATGTTTGGATCATTATAATCGTTCGTCCGATTAGGTGGGCAGTCCCCATAGAGGTGATTCCAGAGGGACCGGATGCGTTGACCGGACTTTCCAGATCTTACGGCTGGTTCCGATATTTAACTGCACTCATGGCGGGCGTTCAGCGTATGTCGTCCGTTGCTTTGGAAGCCTTACGGGCTGAAAAGGCTGCACGGCAGATAGGTACCTTTGACCGGCCATCATCCTCCAGCGATGATGAAGGCCTCATGGCGGGCGTTCAGCGTATGTCGTCCGTTGCTTTGGAAGCCTTACGGGCTGAAAAGGCTGCACGGCAGATAGGTACCTTTGACCGGCCATCATCCTCCAGCGATGATGAAGGCCTTGAAGATTTTGAAGATTTTTACAATAAACAATCACGTGTTTTATGGAGAAATCATTAAACCAAAAGCTTTGGCGGTGATTTATGGATATCCATAATTCGAATTATGGATATCCATAAATCGATCTGAATTATGGATATCCATAAATCGAATTATGGATATCCATTATTCCGCTGATTTATGGATAACCATAAATCGAATTATAGATATCCATAATTCGGTTTATGGATATCTATAAATACGGATTATAGTAAAACGGTGCCCCATACGTGTTTTCGTAATGTCTGAAAACCGATTGGCCAATCAAAGCCAATATGTTTTGAACCTCTTTGGGTAGGGGGAACGCTAGTTTGTTCGCGACATCTGGGTCACATGACCAAGAGTGCTACCACACCCATATATGGTTAAACCATTGCAAAGCTTCTCTAGGACCAGTCAAGAAACTTTGTATGTAACAGATAGGACTCCAGCACATCATAATTTGTTCAAATGATGATCTTAGGATTACCCCGAACTTATCTCCAGACACGGTCAAATTTTACAACCTGTCCTGTTCTATAGGAAAAATTAAAATAATTAATTTTTCAGAAACTATTACAGCCAGTGAAAGTTGGTAGGCAACTAATTGAGATTCTTCACATGTGTGTGGATTTGGTGAGTGAGTGAGTGTTTGAGTTTTTCGTACCACCAACAACTAATGTCATAATGGAGACGGTACCTCGGTTTAAAGACTCCTCCGAATGTCCGGAGAAGCCAGGGATCGATCCTGCGACCCCTAGTTTACCAGGCGAGTAGCGTTACAACTACATCAAGGAGGCTTATGTGTGGATTTGGTACTGATTCCTCACATGTGTGAAGTATTGGTATCAAATACACTCTTGTGTGAGAAATTGGTACCAATTCTTCTCATGTGTGAGGAATCGATACCAGTTCTTTACATGTAAGACAGGTGTAATAGTAATTGGTACAAATTCTCCACACCCCATAAACACAGGTCACAGGTGTGACGAATACTGGGAAAGTATAAAACCCGGGAGTAACAGCCGGGAGCCGGGAGTAAAACCCGGGAGTAAATTTTGGCAATCGAATAAAGATATTAAACATTAACATATCTAGATGAAATTTGGATCAGAAGTAGAATATAGACACATCTTTAAAATACATATATGTTTTATATTAATAATTGAGTACTTTTCAAGATATGAACCGAAATATATGACCATGTCGCAAAATATTCGACCAGGAGTAGCTTTTTGCGGTATTGACGATGTCAAGCATTTTGCAAAATATGTTCAGTCTGGGATTGCTACAAGAATAAGTTTGTGTATTATCAATTAAAAACATATCAAAGATTAGAAAAATACAAAAATAAAGTTATTTAAAGTAGGTAATTGACCCGGGAGTAGGCCGGGAGTAATTTCTGGGTTGAAATCGGCGTTTATTGGCGTTATTGCCTCTGTCACACATATTGTATTTATTAAACGTAGTCTTACTATCCTGACAGCTAATAGCAAAGGCACTGATCAGACTGCGGAGGTAATTATGTCATCGTTTCTACATTATACGACCATAAAACAAATAGCGCCAAATATAAATCCATAAGCAGGAATACTCGTACTACAGGTACTACAGGTACTAATCCACACTTATCTGTCACTTCCGTGACGTAACAGCCAGTCGCTAGTTTTCATACAGGTAATACTAGGACAATGTATAGGAGCTTTTTTCGTGACGTACTTCCCGTTCTAAAAATAGAACGGGAAAAGCCCTGGCCGTCATCTGTCGTATTGCTTCAAAGGCAGTGGGCAAGATAAAATGTTAATTACAGCGTAAAACAGTGGAATTCTTTTAAACGTTTGGGGAATTATAATGTAAGATAATGGGAGAAACACCGATATGCTGGCAGATGTGAAATTTCACATTACGAAATTGATATATTGTACATCTCTCTCTCTCTCTCTCTCTCTCTCTCTCTCTCTCTCTCTCTCTCTCTCTCTCTCTCTCTCTCTCTCAGCGCACCAACAATTAGCGAGCGCAGGCAAATGTAAATTACAGTTTGTCGTTAAATGACGCTACGTCAACCGACATGTAGCGTGTCAACAACGTCGTGTCTACATCAAACCAACTTCAAAGCGATGCATTGAATTTGACATTGCAACGTCGATGAAACGTGACAACGTTTCGTTGGTGATAATACGGCGTTGCTTAATAAAATGTCGTTTTCTCAGTGCTCGGACCCATCAAGACCCAGTGGGATTGGAACATTAAATTCAAAACAAACGTAGAACACCCTTTCAGAGCATAAGAATGTTAAACACTCCTTCGCAAGTGCAAGATTTTACAGTAAAATCTGGTAGATTTGTAGATTGGTTCAACCTACCCAGCCCTTAGGTCTACATTAACCCATTTGGTACCGGAAACCCCAAAAGGGGTAAGTGACAAACAGTGCAGGCCCAGATCAGACGCCGCAGAACGTGGCGTCTGATCAGGGCCTACACTGTTTGCAAAACGTTCGGCCATTTTCCAAATAAATTTTGAAGAAAACACAACCTGACACCCCTAAATTTTGAAAATGACTCCTGCTATATATAAGGAGGAAGATTCCATTTGGTACAAAAAGGGTTATGGGCTTCTTGGATACAGGGATCAGTCAAACCATCTCATCCAAATATGTGAATGTTTAGTACCTTTATTCGCTTGTCAAAATTTACACCCGGATTTTACTCCTGGCTCCCGGTCGTTACTCCCGGGTTTTTATACTTTCCCACGAATACTTACCATTTCTTTACACGTCAGACATTTCCAACGAATTCTTCACATGTGTGAGGAAGTGATACCAATTCTTCACACCCTATAAAAAGTCGCACTAGTTTTTCACAGGTGTGACGCATTCTTACCAATTCTTTTACGTCAGAAAATTCAGACATCAAAATTTTTCGAAATTGACAATATGTAAATTTGGGTGTGAAATTTAGGAAATGAGAAATTTACGGTTCAACAAAGCCATCTCTTGACATATTGGAAGCGTTGGTGGTGACAGTGACGCAGGTGTGTGGCAAGGTATACTGTCTTCTTCTCCACACTAGTTTTTCACAGGTGTGACGAATACTTACAAATTCTTTATACGTCAGAAAATTCAGACATCAAAATTTTTCGAAATTGACCATCTGCAAATTTGGGTGTGAAATTTACGAAATGAGAAATTTACGGTTCAACAAAGCCAACCCTAGACATATTGGAAGTGTTGGTGATGACAGTGACGCAGGTGTGTCGCAAGGTTTACTGTCTTCTTCTTCTTCTTCTTCTTCTTCTTCTTCTTCTTCTTCTTCTTCTTCTTCTTCTTCTTCTTCTTCTTCTTCTCTATTAAATCATATTATGCCGAATACTAAATTTCGTTTAAATATACACGTGTAGCTTTTTAAAAAATCTTAGAAAGCCTTCCGTAGACAAGTTATAGGATACAGCGGTCTTGAACAGTTCTGCGTTGTGTTATCCAGGGTCCGACACTGGCAGCAAAACTGCATCTGGTGAGGACAGACGACGACTATACTGACATTGACCACCCGTCAGCATTTGTATACCCACAATTCCAAACAACTTGTTAGAAACCATATTATCGCTGATAGGTGACTTTTGTTTCAAATACAGCTAAGCACGGGACATGTCAAGCCATTGCCCAGTGAATCCCCGTTAGGAATGACAAAAAGTCTGTTCTAATATCAACATAGACAACTGATATAGTTTATCAACGACCTTTGAGAGTTCAACGTTCAAGCGTGATAAGACTAGTACAGGTTTTAGGGCAAGCAGGTTTCGGATTTCTTTTTTCACAGGATTTTAAAATTATAAATAAGTTTTTAGCTCACCAGAGCCGAAGGCTCCGGGGGAGCTTATAGGATAGGCAGTTGTCCGTCGTCGTCTGCGTCTGTGTCTGCGTCTGCGTCGTCTGTGTCGTCTGCGTCGTCTTCGTCAACATTTTCAAACGAAATCTCCTCTGAAGCCACTGGGCCGATTCAGCCCAAATTTCATCTGTAGCATCTGGGCAGGGGGATTGAAAGTTTGTGTTTTTAATGAAAATCGGCTCATTAGTTTGGTTGCTATGGCAACTTAGAGTTTCCATAGACTTATAATGGGGAAAATAGAAAAATGGCATTTACTGCCAAACCTTTGGGGATATTTTGACAAAACTTTCATAGAAATGTTCCTTAGGCAATCTACTATCTGCCATATGATTTTAGGCCTACTGCTCATTTCTATTGGTTGCCATGGAAACCATAATAAAAAAATAGAAAAAAATACTTCAAAAATCATCTCCTCAGAAACCGAATGCTCTATTAGGCTGAGAGTTTTTGGAAATATTCACCATATTTGCCTTTATAGGTTTTGTGTTTTTTTATAAAACTTGGCTCTTTAGTTTGGTTGCTATGGCAACTTAGATTTTCTATAGACTTACAATGGGGAAAATTGAAAAATGGCATTTGCTGCCAAGTTATTGCAGATATTTTGACAAAACTTTTATAGAAATGTTCCTTGAGTAAATGTCTCTCAGCCATATGCTTTAATGCCAACATGGGGTTCCCCATGGTTAAGCCGGGGCCATGCCCCACTCCCTCCACTTCATAAAAGGCCATATAACTCAGAAACCATCCAGATCCCCATCACAAAACCATATATATTCTTGTTCCTTATGATAAGATGCATTCAGTGACACCAACCTGGGGGTCCCCCGGTACGTGCCGGGTCATGCCCAACCCCCTCCATTCCATAGAAGGCCAAATATCTTGGAAACCTTACAGATCCCCACCCCTAAACCATATATATTCTTGTTGCTTATGAAAATATACATTCACTGACACCAACTTTGGGGTCTCCCAGGGTGCGCCTGGGCATAGCCCCACCCCTTCTTCTTCACAAAAGGCCATATATCTCAGAAACCATTTAGATCCCCACCCCAAAACCATATATATTCTTGTTCCTTATGATAAGACGCATTCAGTGACACCAACCTGGGGGTCCCCCGGGTTGTGCCGGGGTCATGCCCCACCCCCTCCATTTCATAAAAGGCCCAATATCTTGGAAACCTTACAGATCCCCACCCCTAAAACCTATATATTCACAATACTTCACAAAAGGCCATCTATCTCAGAAACCATTCAGATCCCCGCCCCAAAACCTTATATACTCTTGTTTCTTATGATATGACGCATTCATTGACACTAACCTGGGGGGTCTCCCAGGATGTGCCGGAGTAGTGCTCCACCCCTTCATTTCATTAAAGACCCAATATCTTGGAAACCTTATAGATCCCCACCTCTAACCATATATATTGATGTTTCTTATGATAAGACACATTCATTGACGTCAACCTGGAGGTCTTCCAGGTCAAGCAAGGGCCTTGCCCCACCCCACCACTTCACAAAAGGCTATATACATGTATCTCAGAAACTGTTCAGAGCCCCACCCCTAAACCATATATAATTATCTTCTTTGTGATAAGACACATTCAAATAACACTAGCTTGGGAGTCATCCGGTCTGCCTGGGTCATGCCCCACTGCTTTACTTCATTAAAAGCCAAATATCTCAGAAATCGTTCAGATCCCCACCCATAAACTAGTATTTCAGTAAAAAAAAACATTCAAATCCCCACCCCATAATCATATATGTTCTTGTTCCTTATCAATAGCACACCTACTTGGGGGGGTCGCAAGGGCCATTCCTCTCCTCTCCACGTCATAGAAGTGCCTCATATATCAGAAACCATTCAGATTCCCACCCATAAACCATATATATATATATATATATATATATATATATATATATATATATATATATATATATATATACAAAAAAGAGAAATGACATCACATGGAAAACACAGTAAATAATATTATTCCCAACCGGTTTCGTTTATAACTCCATTTTGTTATTGTACTATTCCCCTGATGAGTTATAAACGAAACCGGTTGGGAATAATATTATTTACTGTGTTTTCCATGTGATGTCATTTCTCTTTTTTGTATAATTCACTTGCCTCGGTTTTTCTACGTTTTTATTTATATATATATATATATATATATATATATATATATATATATATATATATATATATATATATATATATATATATATATATATATATATATAATCTGCATTAAGGAGAACACATGTACTATATTATCTGGAATAGGGTGACCGCAACATTAAGGGGAACAATGCTGGTCCCCCTAATGTTTCAAGCGCAAATATGAGAATACTCAATCCAGATAGTAATAGTTTCTTTCAAGTTTCTGTTAAATAAGGATGGTTTATTAATATTTTAAAGTTTTTAATTACTTGTCCGTTGTGTTTTGGACAAAAAAGGGTCAGTTTTAGACAACCGCTATATATTGTGGAATATTTTATTTTCTTCATTAGGGCGTCCACAGAAAAAGTGCTTATTCTACTGCTTTTTGACTATATATTCACACAAATATGTTTGAATGATGATATTCAATATGAGCATAAAGTTATTTAATATGTTATATCATGGAAAGCCCTTTGTTTAAAAAAGTCGACGTTTCTTGGGCCCTCACGGTTTGAATGCGGCGGGCTGGTCAACGAAAGTACATACCGGTATTTGCCGGACTGGTACCGGATTTATGCAGATCTTGTTTTTTTCCTTCAAGGAATATTTTTTTAACTTATTCTGTGTTGCTATATTTCTAATTTGACAATGAAGCACCCAATTTTAAACCTTCTCTTCAGAGTTTGCTTATCTCCGTCTAATACAGATCGCCAAAGTATCGTTACTGGCAGCGCCATACCGGCAAATACACCGACAAATTTCGGATACGCCATTTTCGAGAAAATACATGCCTGACAACTTCCGAAGTTCCGTTGTAGAACAACAAACAGTAACTGTTTTGTCGATGAAACAGTTGTAGATCTTCTGAATGCGTATGTTTTCTTATTGATAAGGGCAGATAGTCGATTTTCGTAGATTTATCAGGATAGTTGTGGCTTCGGGTCGGTTGATGGGTGGGGGTGGGGGGGGGGGGGGGGGTAATTTGTTGATTTAATGCTGCCGTTATCAGGTTATGATCAGACGAAGGTGCAGGGCACAAAATAACTGTAATGGTTCATCCCTAATATTATATAGCCTTGGCTGAAAGATAGTTGGCTAGGATCCATGTCCATGTATTAGGTGAAGGCAGCAGGCAGAGTGTGATTTTTACCCGACATCTTACTGCCCCTGCCCATCAGGGCTTGGAGAAATAGATGGGCTGCACGATGCTTCCACGCAGAGTTGATACCAACCGCACATTAGTACTGGTAATATGCTTAGAAGGTCTAAGCCTGCCCAGGAAAACTGCTGCGAGTCGGGCCCGTCCATGCATATAAACCATATTGGTTTTATTGGGCGGCAGGGATTGAGATGTCATTTCATCTCAATGTCGGGTAAAAGTCCCACAAAACTGGAAGCAACGTCTCCAAAATGACCTAAACTATGTTGGCGGGGACGTTAAACCTCAAATCAAACAAAACCCGACATCTTAATACAGTACACTCGGCGTGTAGTACAACACGTTAGACGATCACATGCACCCATTTAAAGATTTTTTTTTTTATTGTTGTGCACACGTTAATCCGAATAAAAACAAAAACCGTAAATATCAGCATATGAATGTAAAATATGAATGTCCGGAACGCAGAACTCTCATGTATGGGTGTACAGTCGAGTAAGGCTGCCACTATTAATCGGATAATCGATTAATTGATTGATACATTCAAGAAATATGATTATCGATACTGATTTTTCGTAATCGATTATTTTCTTAGTAGAATTTACCAGCCAAAGATGTTTCTTAAATAGCTGGATGAGTGGAAAACAGTGCAGATCCTGGTGAGAAGCCACATTCTGCGGCGTCTCATCTGGGTCTACACTGTTTGCTCCGGCCTGTCTGGGCAAAACCCTAGAGTGAAGTTCAACACATGGTAAGAGTCATGTTCAGCCAGAAAGCCAGACAGGTAACATTGTGACAAAATCTTCAGTGATTACTAATCGATTATTGATCGGAATGACAAGACTGATAATCGATTATCATTTCAGCTCCGATTAGCCAGCCCTACAGTCGAGTCCATTAACATTGGGTAGCCGTTAATTTTGTGCACCCTGCATTCTAGTTTTCAGTATCTTTATCCCTCATAACATCACGTGAACAAGTCCGTGAAATAAAGACCCCCCTAAACCCCACTTTATAAACATAAAACCGGGGTTTACGGGGGTAAACATTATTTTCCTTATTTCTGCTCCAAGACATAGGTTGTGGGTACTCGTTAGAACCGCCTCAATGAGGCGGTTCTAACGAGAACCCAAAACCTATATTTGGAGTATAAATAAGAAAAATATCACAAATTTTCATCAGAATAATGTCTTTTTTTGAGGTTTGAAAAATGTACTATTCACACGGATGTGTTATCGTAATGATTTCTTCCACCACCACCAGCGCATCGGCGTTACGTTTTAACTTAGCCTTGAAAAGATGGAGTTGCACGTGCAGATGTGACAGTTTTGCAGAATTTTTCAATTTTGTCAAATTGTGAAAAGACCGAAAATATCCAAGCCAAACTTTGAAAGACTGAGTTTAAAAATAGGCAAAGGGACAAACATTTTGTATGTAATTTTCCTGAATCTAACAACATTACAGAATATCTAATATACAACTTGTTTGAGTCAACCAACCTTCGTGTTCAATCAGCTCAAAACAGTTATTGTGCGCAGTGTTAGGCGACAGAATTTGTAATTCAGTTTCAAGGGGGTATCCCTTTTCTTAGCATTAATTTTCCTGCCTGTTAAAGCTTCAGAGGCCAGTTTCTATTGCAGTTGGTAGATAGGACAGTATTGCAATCGTTTTGATTGTGAGTTTTTGATTGGTTGTTTCCACAAAGTCACACATAGCTATCAAAACTTTATGTGCGCAATGTTACCGGACTACACCGTAACTCGGCGTGTTGGTTATTTCGTCGACTGTCACAGGAAAAATTACAGAAGCCAAGCAAATTATTTGCATGCAAAACGCGTGAAACTTTAATGGGTGTGCCTCAGTGCGTAAATTTAACAGAACGGACCTAATTACCGGAACGGACCCATTTCTACCCAGATTCCCTCCTATTTTAGGATATTTTGATAATATACAAATTGCTTACACTGCTGTTAAAGTTAGCTACATTCTGCATGCATCTTTTCATGCAAATTTGGTCGCATTGGGAATATGTTCCAGTACACCATTTAGACTTGACTCAGTGAAACAGAGAAAAAAGATGTGCCATATTTTCTGGTTCTAGAAATATTACATGGAGTTGAACAGCCCAGTCAACATGGTCATGTAAAGTCCGTTAGTTTACCTATCTACACTTTTCCTGGGCCCACTTACATGTATGCATAAGTGGTTAACAAGTAAAGTGTGCATTCTTTCACCAGAAACTGACAGAGCTGTCCTTTCTTGACTCAGAGGAACAGAGGAAATAGTACTTTCTGAATCTAAGATAATTACTAAGAGTTAACAATGTTAAGGTCATATCAAGCCAGTCACTCTACCTATCCACACTTTTTCTGGGCCAGCTTATGCTAATGCAGTTAACCGGTATTGTTACAATCTGTCGCCAGATTCTGACAACTGCCCTTCTGGGCTCAGCAAAACAAAGAGAATAGCTGTTCTGTTAAAAATATATTTCATGATCCATCCTCCAAACAGATCTACCAAATAGCTAACCTTCTGATCACCAGTCTGATGCGCATCCGACTGAACTACCAAGGCAGACATTGAGTGCACTGATTGACATTATTGTGAACTTAAACCCGTATTTCAAATGGGACAATTCTTTTACGAAAAGGGGCATTCAGAATATAGTTAACAATGACAGCAGAGTAAGTAGACTGTATGTTATGGAAATATCCCAAAAATAGGGAGAAACCTGGGTAGAAACTGGTCCTTTCCGGTAATTAGCATTCCGGTAAATTTATGCACCTGATGTGCGTGAAATCGCTTGGAACGTGGAGCAGTATATGCGAGTCCACACAACAGTGGCATGGAAAGGATTAGCAGTTAGAGCTTGGAAGGGATTAAAAATCAATACTACACAACAACTTTCCAAGTTGACATGAATAAATGTTTCATTGTGATGACCTGTGCAAGAATGAGAAATAGGTTGTGGATACAGATACCACTAGATTGCACAGGGTCATTTGCAGTATCAGGGTGCAGGTTCCGTACCCAGATATTAAACCTGGTGGCTCAGATGCCCCTTTCACATTGACAGGTAGATACTGACCAGTATAGGGGTGTAAAAATAATAATAATAAAATAAAATTGCGTGAACAAAAGGTATATTCAGGAGATAGTCATCCCCATAACAAATACATGCCTTATTTTGTGGGGTGGGCCATACTGGGGTGGTTTTATGGCCCTTACAATATAATTTCACTCATATTGAGCAGATCGTTAAAGGAGCAGTCTGATCAGGGTCTACATTGTTTGCCAGTCAATCTATACAACTCTTATAATTAATGGTCATGAAAAGAGTTTGTCATCCATCTCAGGACCATCTGGGAATATATTCTCCTGATTAGGAGATTTCATACACTGCAGCAGCATATTGTACTCCTAAGTTATCATGTGCAAACAATCCTTTTAAGAACATTGTTTTACCATATTGATCCCAAGTATTGGGACAGACAGTTCTATCCGAACCATGGAACCCAGATCAGACTGGTCCAGGGCCAACACTGCTTGTCGCCCCATCTGCACCCATGAGTTTGTCATAACATCATAAGCCCTCACAGTGTCTGAATTCTTAGGACCTTTATGCACTAGTCATTTACGTTGATGGATGGGGGATAGCAGGGCTAATGAGCAGGGTACTTAACCTCTGTGTTCCCCTGCAGTGACTGGTTAATGCAGGGGTTTTGATATTATGAAATATATCCCCAGTGGAATTAACTGTTATAAACAGTGGGGCTGTGACATTCTGGAGGTCCCCACAGTGCAGGACTTCTAGCAGGGCTGTGAAAAGTCTTAGTCCCCGCTATTCCCCGTAGGTGTGTGTGGGGGTGTTGGGCAGTGGTTACAAATGACTGACCATGCATTGTTGCAATATGAATCCCTATTGTGATTACAATGCCAGAGCACATTGTGCCCTTTGCAGGGTTCTCACTAGGATTTTGAAAATTGGAGTAAAAATGCTGTCTCCAGAAAAAGTTGTAGTTTTACCCTACTTTTCTATTGAGACTTTCCAAAAAGTTGGATTCAGGAGTAAATTCAGCCAAATTTGGAGTTAACAAGAAGTACAAAAATTGTAAATTAATAATTAATTTCTTAAATACATCATTGATTTATCGTAGTGAAGAGACAGTCCTAACCAAACTGTCCAGACTCATATCAAACTGCTAAGGTGATCCTCCTTGTGATGTAAATAAATTCTGAAAAGTTAGATCCTCTGGATTCAGTTGAGATGTTTATATTACAACATCAGCGTATGTTGTGAACCATAACCTCTTCTGGTCCAATATTGCTGCATGTAGATTTTTTTTTACCCTAATGCTCCTAATCATTCGGACAGATGGTGCAGACCCTGATCAGATTGTTCCAAAGGGAGCATCCTGATCAGTGTCTACATTGTCAGTCACTATGTCTGTTTTGCCCTGATATGTCATGAAAGGATTTTGTCAACGGGCCTCCGTGGCCTAGTGGATAAGAGTGCTGACTCTTAGTCATTAGGTCTCTCACCGCCGTGGGTTCGAGCCTTGCTCGGATCACGTGTGAGAAGCCAAGTTCTGCAACGGAAGGTCAGGTGGTTTTTCTCCGGGTACTCCGGTTTTCGCCCACCTCTGATTAACGATCGGCTCGATATGAGTGAAATAATCTTGAAAGGGCCGTAAAACCCAAACCAAAAAAAAAAATAAAAAGGACTTTGTCGGATGAACAGCGGCTAGCCCTGAAGTTGTCCCAATTATGAAGATCCCTATGATAGTACTCTACCCACGTTTTCTCCGCAGGGACTATGTACCAAAATCCCCTTCCCTCGGGCCCCAATCTGCCGCTAGGGTCAAAATTTTACTTGTATTTTATTCTGCTAATCATACCCTTCAATTTGATATGCAACATGACTATGTTTAAAAAATTCTTAAATTTTGACCCTTTGACCCCTCCCTAAGGGCCCCAATCTGACCCCAGAGTCAAACTTTTACTTATATTGTATTCTACTAATCATACTCTTCCATATGATAATATCCCACATGACTATTTTGAAAAATTTCAAATTTGACCCCCTCCTCCCCCGACCCCCCAAGTGTGACCCCGTGGGGCATGACCCAGGGGTCGCAGCCAAAATCCTGTTCAATATGTTTTACATATTTCATTAATAATTACTTATGCAAAGTTTGGTTGCAAAATCTATAAAATTGACTTTGTATTTGAATTTTATTGGTATTTGTCCTTTTGACCCCTCTCGAAGGCCATGAGGGTGGGGCCCAAAGGTAAATGTGCCATTGCGCGAGCCACTCATGTAAGCAACCTGCACACCAAATTTGGTTGGATTCCAATCAGCGGTTTAGGAGGAGATAGCCGGACAGACGTATGGACAGAAAGAGAGTCAGCCGATAACAATATCTTCGAAAAACGTGGGGATAATTACAAAGTCTGTTTTAATAGATTTTGATACCAAACATTGCAGAAGTAATAATTAGTAGTGTAAAACATATTGAATGTGGCATATCAAAATGAAGGGGATGATTAGTAGAGTGTAATGCAGATAAAATTTTAACCCTAGGGTCGAAGTCACTGGAGCACAAAATATAGGTCAAAGTCACTAGGTCAAGGAGTCTACAAAGTCAGAAGGTCAGGGAGATGTTTCATGTAAGGTTTGATGGTAGATGAGGTTTGTAGTTGACTTAAATAAAAACTTCGACATAAATGTCGAAGTTATGTCGAAGTAGATCAAAGTCACTGGAGCGAAAAATATAGGTCAAAGTCACTAGATCAATTTGCCTACAAAGTCAGAAGGTCTGAGAGATGTTTCATATAAGGTTTGATGGTAGATTAGGTTTGTAGTTGACTTAAATAAAAACGTCGACATAAATGTCGAAGTTATGTCGAACTTCGACATAAAGATCAAAGTCACTAGAGCGAAAAATATAGGTCAAAGTCACTAGGTCAATGTGCTTACAAAGTCAGAAGGTCTGAGAGATGTTTCATATAAGGTTTGATGGTAGATTAGGTTTGTAGTTGACTTTAATAAAAACTTTGACATAAATGTCGAACTTCGACGTAAATGTGACAGACGGACGCACGGACGAACGGACGGAAAAGTTGATGCCTATGTCGCACCCGGCTACAAGCAGGTGCGACAAAAAATGATTGGGAAATAATAGATTTGTTCCGTAAACAAAAGGTAAAAGAGGTTAGCCCCTAAACCAAACAAAAGAAAATAACAAAAGAAATAGCCCCTAAACCCGAAATGTTAGAAAGTCCGTCCATCCGTCCAACTATCTCCTCCTAAACCGTTGATCGGAATCTAAACAAATTTGGTGTGTAGGTTGTTTACATCAGTGGCTCGCGCAATGGCACATTTATTTTTAGCCCTCATATAGCCTTGGAGAGAAGTCAAAAGGTCAAATATCAATAAAATTCAATTACAAAGTCAATTTTATAGATTTTGCTACCAAACTTTGCATAAGTAATTATTAATGAAATATGTAAAACATATTGAATGGGATTTTGGCTGCGACCCCTGGGTCATGCCCCACGAGGTCACCTTTGGGGGTCGGGAGGGCAAATTTTAAATTTTTCAGAATATAGTCATGTGGGATATCAAATCAAAGGGGTTGATTAGTAGAATACAATAGACGTAAAATTTTGACTCTGGGATCAGATTGGGGCCCTTAGGGAGGGGTCAAAATTAAAGTTTTTTTCAACATAGTCATGTGGCATATCAAATTGAAGGGTATGATTAGTAGAATATAATACAAGTAAAATTTTGACCTAAATTTAGCGGCAGATTGGGGCCCAGGGGATGGGGATTTTTTTGTAGCGTGTTAGACCCAGGTCCGTACCTCAAAGGTCAAGGTCATACTTAGAGATCAAAGGTCTTGAATGGATGTAAAAATTATTTGGCAGAAATGCTAATCATAATGTGACAGTGTGTCACATGTAAGATCCAGGTTGGTACCTCAAAGGTCAAGGTCTTACTTTGAGATCAAATGTCAAAACAAGGGTCTTTTTGTTGTGTCCGATCAATAACTATCTTATTCCTTGATGGATTTAAAAAGTTACTTGGGAGAAGTGTTAACCATATTATGACAGTTAATCATGCACAAGACCCAGGTTAGTACATCAAAGGTCATGGTCTTACTTTGAGGTTAAATGTAAGGCTGGCTAATCGGAGCTGAGAAGATAATCGATCATCCTTTATGCCATTGTGCTCCATAACCAATTAGTAATCACTGGAGATTTTATCATAATTTAACTAGAATCGCGCAGTCGATGGTGCACCATCGCAAATACTCGCTTTTTCCATTGACAACACAATTAACAAGTTTCAGGTGTGTAACCCAAATAGTTTAGAATATACAGCAAATTCCTAGTTTTTGGCTTTTGACCTTGAGGTCCAGGTCATGCCAAATACAGCATGCAGTACCTTCTACATTCAAAGGGCTATCCATAACCAAAGTTTCAGGAGTGTAACCCAAATATTTGTGAAGATATGGCAAAGTCCTAGTTTTTGACCTTTGACCTTGAGGTCAAGGTCACACCAAAAATAGTCCAGTGCATTCTAAATTCAAAGGACCATCCAATAACCAAGTTTCAGATGTGTAATTCCATCAGTTAGGAAGATACTTCCAAGTCCTACTTTTTGACCTTTGACCTCGCCCATGACCCCAGGGGGTCAGATGAAAATTTCGACACCTTCATGCACATCGGCAGTCCCTAAGCAATGTATGTACCAAGTTTGGTCACCCTAGTTCAAGAAATAAAAAACTAGTTAACATTCACAAGATATTTCTTAGAAATTTGACCTTTGACCTCACCCCGTGACCCCCAGGGGGTCAGATCAAATTTTCGACACCTTCATGCACATCTCCAGTCCCTAAGCAATGCATGTACCAAGTTTGGTCACCCTAGGTCAAGAAATAAAAAACTAGTTAGCATTCACAAGAAACGTGACAGACGGAAGGACGGACAGACGGATGGAAGGACGGACTTTCTCACGGATGTATACTTATGTGGCTATTTTTGGCAGGATTGATACTTAAGTGGCTACTTTTAGCCACTGAAAAGAAGTATTTTCGGTGTCTAACGGAATAAATCCCATAGACTTACATTGATTCTGTCCATTTACATAGCCACCTAACTATACATTTGTTGGTGCGGACGGACTGACGGACGGACACCCGTGACGAAAATAATATACCCGTTTTTTTTTCAAAAAGCGGGTATAACTAGCCTGGCTTTCTTCTTAGCATAAATTTTACTATATTTAACCTACACATGAGGACATACAGGCCTGTGCAAACAGTGTAGACCCAGATGAGACATCGCGGAAAGCGGCGTCTCATCAGGGTCTGCATTGTTTGCGATTCTCCCAGCTATTTTATGCAGTATGTTGTGTAGTTAACTGTACTTATTGCATAATCAATTATTAACAGATCAGTAGCAATAATCATTTTTGTAAAATGTATTGATCAATTAATCGATTATCCGGTTAATAGTGTCAGCCTTAGTTAACCCTTTCCCAGTCAGATACGTGTTTTTACGTGTCTGGAGCCCCCCTTCCCTTTGTTCCTAGAACCACCTTCAAACCTGCACTCCCCACCCCTGGATAGCAATGTTTGCATTAGAATAAGTTGGCCTAAAAAAGTGACCTGTTTTTTCTCGCGCCTCCCCACTAATACGTTCTGTGGGGGGATTGAAGGGAGGCTGTCGCCCCCCTCACATCCGAAAAAAATGGGTTTTTTGGCCAAGCCGGTCGCTGAAATGAGGTCTGACGGTGTCTGGGGTCAAAAATGCCTCCGAATTGATGCAGCCTGACAAAACATGCTGCAAACAGTGAAACTCCCGGGTGCCAAACTCTTTATTTGTTGCCTTGCCAGTGGGCTGAAGATAAAGATTTAGTCAAAAATTCATGTGAAATAACACTTTTTGTCAACTTTGAGATGCCCCCTCGTTACCATGGCAACAAAGATTTAGTCTAAAATGGTGTCATTTGAAAGGCTACTACCCAGTGAACATTCATGCCAAGTTTGGTGTAAAATGCAGGGATTATTTTGGGCAGGGCCATGGGGCCATAGTCCCATCAGTTTTGAAAATGGCCCCTTGTTTTGGAAAGCAGGGGCCATTTTTACATGGGGAAAGATAGGGAGTAGTCATTCGGAAGCTAGTTCTTTCTGCTTTTTAGTCAAAATGGCCCCATCGGCATTTTCACCAGAATTATCCCTGAAAATGGGCCATCCATGATGAAATAATGGCTTTATGAATTTGCTACCCTAGGCAACTCTGTAAAAAACAGCAAAAATCACAAAGTCCCCATGTGGGAATGGGTTAAATGTAAATTTTTTTTTTTAACATGCCTGGTCAATATATTTCTATTCCTGGATGGCTTTAAAATTACTTGTTATTGTTAACCATAATGTGATGATGTCAAGACCCAGGTTGGTACCTCAAAGGTCAAGGTCATACTTAGAGGTCAAAGGTCAGGAAAGGATCTTTTTGGGTGTTTTGTCAATAAGTGTATTACTCCTGGATGGATTTTAAAATTACATGTACTTAGAAGAAATGTTAACCATCAAAAGATTGCCAATTTAGGGTCAAGGTAACAGGTTATGGTCTTACGACGTGACAGTCGTAACAAAGGAAAGATGCATAGCGTGAAAAAATCCCCGTCTTTGGTGGGATTCGAACCCGGTTCGCTCGGGTAGAAGTCCACTGCTCTTACCCCTGAGCCAAAGAGTCGACTCCCTGATGCAGTTGTCAGAGAGTGGTTATAAACCTAGAATCTATGCATATGGATCTACCAAGGTAGATAATGGAAGGGAGGTAACAAATGCCGGTAGAGCCCCCACATCTTACGACGTGACAGTCGTAACAAAGGAAAGATGCATAGCGTGAAAAAATCTCCGTCTTTGGTGGGATTCGAACCCGGTCCGCTCGGGTAGAAGTCCACTGCTCTTACCCCTGAGCCAAAGAGTCGACTCCCTGACGCAGTTGTCAGAGAGTGGTTATAAACCTAGAATCTATGCATGGATCTACCAAGGTAGATAATGGAAGGGAGGTAACACACCCCCTCTTAAGGAAGTCATCATTTATGATGACGTGAAGGATGCCGACTTCGGCACGAAGCCATTTCTGGCATATAAAGTCCGATCCCGGACGAGCCCCCATCTTACGACGTGACAGTCGTAACAAAGGAAAGATGCATAGCGTGAAAAAATCCCCGTCTTTGGTGGGATTCAAACCCGGTCCGCTCGGGTAGAAGTCCACTGCTCTTAACCCTGAGCCAAAGAGTCGACTCCCTGACGCAGTTGTCAGAGAGTGGTTATAAACCTAGAATCTATGCATATGGATCTACCAAGGTAAATAATGGAAGGGAGGTAACAATGGTCACAGTTACTGAACGGAGGCAGGGGATTATGGCCATTCCACAGGCTGCTTTTTTTTTTTTTTCATTAAATTTCTTTCCTATTGTTCCTTTTTATTTTAGTCCCAAAATAGTGATGAAAAACTGTAAAGAAATGGTAATTTTTCCCCGCTGGCTTCACTCACTCAGACTCAAAATTCTTATCAACTTTTTTTAGCAATCGTGACGTAAAAGACATCTTTTTTTTCAGCAGAATTAAGTGTTAGTGTGAGTGTCGAAGAACCTTTTTAACCTATATTTTTTATCGAACAATCTGTTATTAGCCATTATTTTCTGTAAGACAAACCTATATAAAAACCTATATTTCCAAAGTGGGCCACTAGGAGGCTTGAAAGTCAATTTTATAGATTTTGATACCAAACATTACAGAAGTAATAATTAATGGAATATGTAAAACATATGGAACAGATTTTGGCTCAGACCCCTGGGTCATGCCCAAGGGTTCAGACTTTTGGGGTTGCAGAGCCAAAATGTTTTCGAAATATAGTCATGTGGTATATCAAATTCAAGGGTATGATTAGTGGAATACAGTGCAAGTAAAATTTTGACCCTAGGGTCAGATTGGGGCCCAGGTTTGGGGATGGGGTCAAAAGGTCAAATTTTAATTTTCTTGGAACATAATCATGTGACATTTCAAATTGAAGGGGATGATTAGTAGAATATAATACAAGTTAAATTTTGGGGCCTTGGTTTTTGATACTTAGCCTGTGAGTGGAAAGCATGGGGATTTGCAATGGCGTTCCAATTTAACCACATTCTAGTTTTCTTTAAAAATAGCTCCTTATGGTGGAAACATTCATATGTGGTGAAATATTTCTAAAATAATGTGTTGTTGCATGGGCTGTTTGGGCTAGTATAGTAAGAATTTCAATATGACCTCCCAGACAGGTTGGGGCCCCGACTTGCCTGAGGGTAAAACTTCATTTTCTTCAAATATAGTCGTGTTTCATATCAAATCAAAGTATTAATGGAGAGTAAAAGCTATGGCGGAAAAAATGCAGGCGGGGGGAATGCCCGGGGTCATGATAAGTCAAAAAGTAGGGTTTTAGGTCATATTGTCAAACAACTCATCCAAGGCTAGGTATTTGTGCTAGAATCTTATAAAATCTTGAAACTTTCCCAGAATGAGGGCTGGAGGAACATAATTTTTCAGAATTCTGATGTGACTTCCTTTGGTGGGGGGGGGGGGGGGTGCAGTGGGGTGAGCCCCATGGGTCAAAATTACTTTTTGCACAAACATAGTATTATTATTATTTATGCAAAGGTAACATTTGGAGAGTGGAATACAGTGGTGCAAAACTTTGCTGGGAGGCATGTATTTGGGTTACCCAAGGTAAAAAATTTTGGGTCCTTTTATTACATGACATGATTTCCACAGCACAGGGATATCAACTTGCTCTAGTTTAATAAATTCAATGGAACATATTCATGATCTTCTATTTATTATTTTAAATATTTACAGATGAAGACTACAGCTTAGAAGAAGAAATCCCTGAAAGAAAAAAAAAAACAACTGGTAAAAAATTTAATCATTTTTGTTGCGCCTGCATGGCGCGATATAGGTGTCAAATTTTCTGTCCGTCAACATTTGCGATCACCCTAACTTCCACCCTGATGTAAGAGTCCATTTCTTGAGAACTATTAGAGCTTCCTTAATTATATTTGGTACAAGCTTGCATCTAGGAACTGCGACTTCAACAGAAGCATCCGTATCTGACTTTGACCTATATTTTATTGTTCACTGACTTTGTAAATTATTGCGACCACCCTAACTTTCACCCTAATGTAAAAGTCCATTTCTTGAGAATTATTAGAGCTTCATTAATTATACTTGGTACAAGCTTGAATCTAGGAACTGCAACTTCAACGCAAGTAACCATATCTGACCTTGACCCATATTTCATGGTTCAGTGACTTTGCGCCCCAACAGACGTGACATAGCCTTCGGCGGAATTCTTGTTTAATCTGTATATTTGGGAAAAGTAACATTTCTCACGTTTCTTGTAGAAAAAACAGATTGTCAAGTATGTTTTAATAGTCATTTTAATTTTTCCAATAGAATTTTTACATTTTTGTCACCGCCATTGGCATGATGTCCGGAGTATATTTTTTCAGTTTTTCACTTATGCTTTCAACCTAATTCAGAATAAATAAGCTGGTCATCTACAAACTGGTATTCAGAGTGTGTATACTCGTAAAATGTCAAGGTCCGGGGGCATATAGTTTTTAGGTTTGCCGTACATGTAAGGCTGCCACGATTAATCAGATAATCGATTAATTGATTGATAAATTCCAGAAATATTATTATTGATACTGATTTTCCGTAATCAATTATTTTCTTCGTAGAATTTACCAGCTAAAGATGTTTCTTAAATAGCTGGATGAGTGGCAAACAGTGCAGGCCCTGATGAGACGCCGCATTCTCATCAGGGTCTACACTGTTTGCTCTGGCCTGTCTGTGCAAAACACTAGAGTGAATTACAACATGTATATGATAAGAGTCATGTGCAGACAGAAAGCGGGACAGGTAAAATTATGACCAAATCTCCAGTGATTACTAATCGATTATTTATCGCAATGGCAAAACTGATAAGCGATTATCATTTCAGCAACGATTAGCCAGCCCTAGGTACGTTGGTACGAATGTACGTCCGTCTGCACGAATGTGTGTACGTACGTTTGTATGAATGTACGTCCGTCTGCACGAATGTGTGTATGTACGTAATTGACCTCAAAATATATATAGGTCAGTGTGACCTATATTTCATGCTAGAGTGACTTTGCCTTGTATCTTGAATACTATTTGATGGAGAAATGTCATGCCTGGTTTATTAGCTCCTTGTGACCCAATGATTGATTCAAAAATATAATTACAGTAACATGTATATTGGTCATTGTGACCTATATTTCATGGATGAGTGATTTTGCCTCATATCTTGAATACTATTTGATGGAAAAATGTCAATCCCGGCTTATTAGTTCCATGTGATCCAATGATTGACCTCAAAATATACCTAGGTCATTGTGACCATATTTCATGGTTCAGTGATTTTGCCTAATATCTTGAATACTATTTGATGGAGAAATGTCATGCCATAGATTATTAGTCCCATGTGACCTGCTGATCAACCTCAAAAGATATCTAGGTCAGTGTGACCTATATTTCATGGTTCAATGACTTTACCTTTTATTTTGAAAACTATTTGATGGAGAAATGTCATGCCTGTGTTATTAGTTCCATTTACCCCGCTGATCAACCTCCAAATATATCTAGTTTGGTGTGCTTCAGTGATTTTGTCCATTATCTTGAATATTATTTTATGGAGAAATTTCATACCATCTGACCCACTGATTGATCTCGACAAAATATATCTAGGTCAGTGTGACCTATATTGCATGGGTTAGGGAGTTTGCCTGTAATCTTGAATACTATTTGATGGAGGAATGTCATGTCTGGGATAATACTTGAATGCATCCAGATGATTGACCTCAAAATATATCAAGGTAGGTGTGACCTGTATTTTATGGGTCAGTGACTTTGCCTGAAATCTTGAATAATATTTGATGGAGAAACTTCATGTCTGAAGTATCAATTCAATATGACTTGATGAATGCAACAAAGATATATCTAGTTTAGTTTGACACTATTCCAGGTGCGTTATACTGTTCAGTGACGGCTGTTGCTGCAACATAAGTTTTCAGCGTGAGTTTGGCCCCTGTGCGGGGGCATCTGTGTCATACTGACACATGTCTACTTTATATATTATCCTACAGCATTTAGAAGCAGATAGATACAGAATATGGATTTATTGCATTTACAGGGTAAAATGTCATTATTAATATAATGCTTAGCAGAAAATAAAATATATACAAAAAGTCTACCTAATGCAGAATAAATAAGCTGGTCGCCTTAAGACTATCAGAGTATATACTCGTAAAATTTCAAGGGGTCCATCATTTTTGTATATTTTATCCCACATCATTGAGAAGAAAACAGAACACTGATTTAATGCATTTTAGGCAAACAGATACATTATAGACATGATAGATTTGATGCATAGTAGAAAATAAAATATATACGAAAAGTCCACCTAATGCAGAAGAAATAAGCTGGTCGCCTTAAGACTGGTATTCGGAGTATATATACTTGTAGAAATAACTTTATTTTTTTTATATTTATTATAAGGGGCCTAACATTTTTGTAAATTTTATCCTACAGAATTTAGCCGAAAACAGATACAAAATATTACACTGATTTAATGTATTTTAGCATATAAATATATTCTTTGTACATGTTGTACAATGTATGTTGCATGTAGCAAAAAATGTATATACAATAAAGTCCACCTAATGCAGAATAAATAATCTGGTCGCCTAAAGACTGGTATTCGAAGATATATTTTTTAATGTTTGTTCATTGTGGAAGTTTGAAGCCCTACACTGAGATTTGCACAATGTGAGAGCCCTTCAGAATATCTTACTTGGACTCAAGCTCAAGGTCACATTTGATAGTCACCAGTTCTTTTTATGTATGGGGGTTTAACGGCCAGTGTTAACTAAAAGTTTGAGCCAATTATCTATCCACACTTTACCTTGGCAATTTTATCCGTAAGCAATTGACCAGAACAGTGCACATTCTTACACCAGAATAGACAAATGCCCTTCTTGAATCAGCTGATGGGAGAAATGACTGTAGAAAAGATTTCATGATCAATATCCACGAAAGAATGTTCCTGACTGCGGAAGGAATCAACCTACATCTTCCTGATAACCAGTCAGAGGTGGCTTTGGCTGAGCTATTCTTTGAATTTTGTGTTTGTTCCATATCTCCACCCCTTAAAGGATTTTCATCAAACTTGGTCAGTTATCCCCCTCAGAAAGTTCATGTCCAAAGCTAGGTTGGTAAAAAAGCTGAAAATACACATATAGTTTCATGGACAGTGGGAAATACAGGGAAATCCCGGTAAATACTGAGAAATACTGGAAAATGGACATTAATGTAGGTGGGGCCAATTGAGACTGCTTAATTTACCCTGCCTGCCTAGGTATATGTATTGTAAAGTAAAATCATTTCATACAGGGCTTGCATTTTACCTTACCTTTACGAAGTACAATGAGAACTATTGTAGTCACCACGGTCGTCCGCGTTTGCGTTAGCGTGTGCGTGTGCGTTCCCAACACACTGCGTTAAAGTTTTTCAAATGCTTATATCTAAATAGCCATGCATCACAGAGTACTCATATTTGGAACTTTAGTACCTGGGAGGGTCTTCTAATGTTCCAAGAGAGCAAACCCCTGGATCCATGCCCTGAGGTGGGGCTAGGGGTCAGAATCTAGAACACCTTTATAAAACTGTGTTAAAGTTTTTGAAATGCTTATATCTCAACAGTCACTCATCACAAAGCATTCATATTTACAACTTGGGTACTTGGGAATGTCTTCTGAGAATATGCGGGATTGTCTTCTGAGATTCCAAAAGAACACACCCCTGGGTTCACGAATGGGGGGGGGGGGCTAAAGGTCAAAATCTAGGACACCTAAGTTATTCGTTAAATACATTATCATTATGCTAACAAGTTACAAACTGAATTTGTTGTACATCAGCCAACTTTGTGACGTTGGTTTAAGTGTAAAAGGGTGAAGGTCATGGTGACCTACATTTTACAGTCCAGTGATTTTGCCTTATATCTTGAATACTATTTGATGGAGAAATGTTATACCTGGGATATTGGTTCCATGTGACCCCATGATTGACCTCGAAATATATCTAGGTCAATGTGACCTATAGTTCATGATTCTGTGATTTTGCCTTATATATTGAATACTATTTGATGGAGAAATGTTAAACCTGGATTATTACTTCCATGTGACCCAGTGATTCACCTGAAAATATGTCTAGGTCAGTGTGACCTATATTTCATCGTTCAGTGATTTTGCTTATATCTTGAATACTATTTGATGGAGAAATGCTATACCTGGATAATTACTTCCATGTGCCCCAAGGATTTACCTCAAAATCTATCTAGGTCAATGTGACCTATATTTCATCGTTCAGTGATTTTGCCTTATATATGTTGAATACTATTTGATGGAGAAATGTCATACCTGGGATATTAGTTCCATGTGACCCCATGTTTGACCTCAAAATATATCTAGGTAAGTGTGACCTATGGTTCGGTGATTTTGCCTTATATCTTGAATACTGTTTGATGGAGAAACATCATACCTTGGTTATTAGTTCCATGTGACAGTGATTGACCTCAAATAAATCTAGGTCATTGTGACCTATATTTAATGGTTCACTGATTTTGCCTTATATGTTGAATACTATTTGATGGACAAACATCATACATGTACCTTGGTTATTAGCTCCATGCCAGTGTGACCTATATTGGTTATTAGCTCCATGTCAGTGTGACCTATATTTCTCCCCCATCCCGAAAATGTAGGTCATTGTGACCGATATTTCATGGTTCAGTGTTTTTGCATTATATCTGGAATAGTATTTCATGGAATAATGTCATACCCAGATTGTTAGTTTCACGTCACCCAATGATTGACCCTGAAATATATATAGGTCAGTGTGACCTATATTTCAGGGTTCAGTGACTTTGCTTTAGATCTTGAAAACTATTTGATGAAAAATCTACATACCTAATTATTTGTTCCATGTAACCTGATGATTGACCTCAAAATATTTGTAGGTCAGTGCGACCTATATTTCAATGTTCAGTGATTTTACCTTATATCTTGAACTGCGAAGCAGGCGAGCTACGCTGACATGCGACAGCTCTTGTAGAGTCTACATGCACTTGGTCATGCAGGTCGAATGAAATGTTTTAGGATTTTCCAGACCTTCTGATAATGAATTGTTTGAAAGATTAATAATCTGTTACCTTCATAATTTTATATTTGAAGTAATCAAGTATGTATTGAATTTGTTTTCAAAAGATACTGAAATACTAGTTTTCAGACATCAGCTACTGGTATTTGACTTGACTTGTAAATAAAAATACTTGAGAGAGTACCTGCAGGTTAAGAAATGTATGCCCATTGTATTTTGTTCTTTTAATACCTGTCTTAAACAAAACAAATTTTCACACCGTTCAAAAGTAGGAGTAACTACTTGACAAACTTGCAAACAAACTTTTTTTTTAAAGTACACATAAAAAAGTTCGGACAACCACAAAAGTTGTTGTAATTCTCCAAACAAATTTAACAATGTGTTTTATCATTTCACAAAAGCATAAAAAAAAAAAAAACAAAGTTCAAGAAAACATGCCTATACAAATGTAATGAACATTTTACAACCAAAAAATGAAAATTTTCTGATTAAAAATTCCAATATTGTAGTATGTCTGCTGAAATTATAGATCATTCAGTGAGGCAGTTCTATTGAGCACCCACAATCTATATTTTTAGCAGAGATACGGAAAATAGTGTATATCCCTCTTAAACCCCATCTTTATTATATAAAAGTGGTGTTGGAGGGGTCAAAATCATGTGCATATGTTTTTGTGATGCATTTACAGACTGATGGAGCAGTCTGATCTGGGTCTGTCTGTTTGCTCAGGCCTGTCCATCTTAATTTTAGGATCATTATCTATTGCATATGAGTGATTTTAAATAGCATTCCTGCCACTGGTATTTACCTACCAACCTTGGTGCAAAGCCCATAAATGAATCAGGCTGACTCTAGGTCAAGGTCACATTTGAAGATCACGGCTTTGAATTTTGTGTCCATTCCTTATATCTCATTTACCCTAAAATGATTTTCATTTACCTTTGGTCAATTATCCCCCTCAGACAGCTGATGTGCATAAAGCATACATGAATCATGCTGACACAAGGTCAAGATCACATTTAAAGGTCACGAGTTTGAAACTTTGACTTTTATGCCTATTTATTTACCCCTGGCAGGATTTTTAATAAACATTGGCAAAATATCCTCCTCAGTGAGCTGATGTGCAGAACCCATAAATAAAACATGCCAACTCAAGGGCAAGGTCACAGGTGAAGTTTTTCAACTTTGAATTTTATGTCTATTCCATACCTCCTTTACCCCTGGATGGATTTTCCTTTAAACTTTTAAGAAATAATTCCCCTCTGAGCTGGCGTGCAGAACCCATAGATAAACCATGCGGACGCAGGGTCAAGGTCACAGGTAAAGGTCACAAGGTTGAACCTTGATTTTAATGGTGGGGGGATTGGGCTGTCCTTCAGACTGCTTCTTGTTGCAAAATTAAAACACTTTTTGCTTGATAACTTAGATTATGTTTGTGGCCCAACTTTGATGAAACTTTTACTACACAATGTCATGGTCTCTTAGATAAGGAAGGTGTAATACTAGCAGAATAAATACCAAGTGCCCATAACACCCATTGATGATAGGTTTCAAATTTCAGTTCAATGATTTATTAATCACATACAGTAGATGGTTGCGTTTACATTTACACCCCTTTTAACAGTTTTGTCAGTCCTATCAAAGTCATGTGTGGCTGATAATGAAACTCATGTGCATTGTAACCCCAGATTTTTATGCCCCCGGAATCGAAGATTCAGGGGGGCATATAGTTTTTGGTCTGTCCGTCTGTTTGTCTGTTTGTCCGTTAATCTGTTTGTCCGTTAATCCGTTTGTCCGTTTGTCTGTTTGTCCGTCTGCAAAAACTTTAACATTGGGCATAACTTTTGAATGGTAAATGATAGAGCCTTTATATTTCACATGTGCATTCCTTGTCACAAGACCTTTCAAGAGGTACCATAAATTTTGACCTCGTGACCTTGACCTTGACATTTGACCTACTTTTGACCTCCTTTTTAAAAACTTTAACATTGGCCATAACTTTTGATTGGTAAGTGATAGAGCTTTCATATTTCACATGTGGATTCCTTGTCACAAGACCTTTCAATTGGCACTATAATTTCTGACCTCATGACCTTGACCTTGGCATTTGACCTACTTTTTAAAAACTTTAACATTGGCCGTATCTTTTGATTGGTAATTGGTAGGGCTTTCATATTTCACATGTGCATTCCTTGTCACAAGACCTTTCTAATGGTACCGTAATTTTTGACCTCATGACCTTGACCTTGACATTTGACCTACTTTTTAAAAACTTTAACATTGGCCATAACTTTTGATTGGTAAATGGTAGGGCTTCCATATTTCACATGTGCATTCCTTGTCACAAGCCCTTTCTAGTGGTACCATAATTTTTGACCTTGTGACCTTGACCTTGATGTTTGACCTACTTTTTAAAAACTTTAATATAAAGTCCATAACTTTCGATTGGTAAGTGATAGAGCTTTCATATTTCACATGTGTATTCTTTTTCGCAACACCTTTCCATTGGTACCATAATTTTTGACCTTGATACCTTGTGGCCTTGACCATGACATACTTTAGTGATGGGGCTTTCATATTGCACAGGCGCTGTCCTGGGGCATCGGTGTTTCACAAACACATCTTGTTTCCTCTATTACACATCTTCATGGGGCATCCTTTGGTGTCTCTGATTCTCTTGTTTGATATTTGTTTTCTTTTTACAGTTTGATGGTCAGTTGTTGACACAATTCTAATCAGAAGACACTGGAGACAAATGAGAAAAGCAAAGGCTTCTTACCAGGCAAGTCTCTGCTGAACATGAAACATATTTATTTGGGTTTCCTATCCTTTTTTAACTCTCAGGAAATTTCGTCCCGGTAAGCTTTTCTACTACCCCAGGCATCGACGTCCACAAATGTTAAAGTTTTTGCGTTAAAGTTTTTTTAGAAGCTCATCTCGTTTTTATGACTACACGGATTAAGTTCATATTTAGTATGATGATATTTTCTGTTATCGACTTCTTTCCCTTGTGATGTTGTGGGGAGGATTTGGGATTTGATTGTATCAGTTCCTGATCATTACTATTTTTAATTTTTACACATTGGTTTATCACCTGAGGGGTTCAGCAAAAAATGGGAACTGTAAAATAAAAATGTAGGCAGTGATCAGGTATCAAAACATTTGTCAAACAACTCTGATCGATCAGAGTCATCAAAGGGAAAGAAACATGAACATGGAGTAACTAAACACTGTTGAAATCTGATCACAAGCGGGCAGCAGAACGAGTTACTTTCCCACAGAATGGCTACGGTAAAAGGCTATCCAAACTAAAAGGATATAAGCAATACATAAATGCAACATAAATAATCCAGGATAGAAGAACAGCCTTAGAATGGTCAGCAAAATGTATTTCACTGTGTGTTTTAATTTGTTTATATATGGCCATGATTCTCATCCTTGATTCTGTCATGGTCTAAACAAACACATGGTTCAGTCTGCATGAAGTTTGCTAACTCAACAGTGCTATATCGGAGAACAAATATCAGTCAACTACAGAGATGAAACAACAATAAGGACTTGACAGCATGAAATAACATAAATGCTGGAGCCAAAGAAAACTGTTAGAATCTCGTAAGCCTGATCAGAGAAAGTAATTTTTGCTTACTATCTTTTGAAGCTGTGGCCCTTTGAACATTGAAAATAATCATTGAAATTTATTCGCGGAAAGAACAATGCACCTTCACTTTGAATTCCTTTCTTACAATCTTATAGTACTTGTTTGTAAGATGTAAGTGTAATGGCGGGGCATTTCTTACGTTGTTACTCTTGTTTTTGTAGGTCACAAGATTTCATGAGTTCCAATGAATTTCTGCCATTGAAAGACCTGAATGTGAGAGGAAAGGACTACAAGAAAATTTGTGTAAAATTGTTCAGAAAAGCCATAAGAGAGAAGCGAGATGCAAAGCCAGAAGAACTAACTATTGCTATGAAAAAGTAAAGGACAAGCAATTTCATATCCAGGCATTGGCTACAATGATAAAATAAAGGAGATGCAATTAAATATCCAGGCATTGGTTAAAAGTAAAGTAGAAGCAATTTAATAGCCAGGCACTGGTTACAATGAAAAAGTAAAGGAGAAGAAACTTAATATCCTGGCAATTATGTTTGACCACAGACTATGGATGATGCATCTTTTGCTGTACAGCTGCACGAGATGAGCTGCAGGACAAAGGAACCATAACTCTGGTGTTCTTACTTTCAGAGGCATTGCCTTTTGACAAATGAAAATAGCCATTTCTATCATTTAGTCTTCTGAAACACTGTATCTCCTGAACCGTTTGATGGATTCTGAAGTAACTTGCTTGGTTACAACACTAGGATGGGGAAAATAGCCATAAGGTTTTGATGACCTTGACCTTAACTATAAAACTATCAAAAACTATAAAAGCTATGGCATTGAAAGTTGATGAGTGCATTGCTAGAAATCTGTAGATGACCTTATTAACTTTTGAAGAAATTCTGAATACTACTTGATGAGTTATGGCCCTTTGTTACTGTAGGCATTTGTACATCACATGCTTTTGGGTCGTATGTGAGAAGCAAAACTTATTTTACATTTGTTTTTAGCTCACCTAACCAATGGTCATGGTGAGCTTTTGTGACAATGAGATGTCCAGCGGCGGCTGATGCCATGTGTAAATTTTCTTGTTAACACCCTTGGGCCACAGTTTTGGTCTAATTATGATCAGATTGGTTAGATCATACTGACAATATCTCTGTCAAGTTGGAATATGGGGCATTTTGAGTCAAAAAGTGGAACAGTAGTTAATACCATAAAAAAACCTTATTAATACTTTAGAGGCCACAGTTTTTGTCCAATCATCCCCAAACATGTGCAGAATTACCATCTCAGTACACTTTGAATAAGGGTCATTTAGGGCTACAAAGCAGATCAGTATGAACAAATCATAGAAAAAACCTTTTAAATACTATACAGGTCACAGTTTGGTCGAATCGTCATCAAAGTTGTCCCAGCAATATCTTGGTCAAGTTCAAATATGGATCATTTCGGGTCAAAAAGTAAGTCAGTGGGTCGTAGCCTAGAAAACCCCTGTGAAAACTCTGGAGCAGATAAATTTGGGCAAATGTTTATCAGACATGCTCAGAATGATCACTTTGAAAATATATGTCAAGGTCAAATATGGATCATGTCAGGTTAAAAACCTTTGGTCCAATGTTTATCAAACTTGCTCAAAATGATCACCTTGACAACATCTCTGTCAAGGTAGAATATGGATCATGGAAAAAATGACCTTGACCTGAGACCTACTTAAATAAAAATATATTGGTCATAGCTTTTTACAGCCTTCATATTTGGAATGAACGTTCCATGTAATACGGTCTTATCTCTGAACAAATAAATTGACCTGTGAATTTGACCTTGGCTTGAACAATATGAAATAGAACCTTCAATTTTTGTTTTGTTTGTTTGTATTTGGGTTTAAAGTAAGGGAAACAAACACAAACACGACGCAACCAGACAATAATAGAAACTTCAACAGAGGAAGGCCAAAAGGACAGTTGCTTTCCCACAAATTGGCCTAATGACCATCCAAAATAAAAAGACACGAGTAATACATACAATACTTAACAAGCAATAACATAAATAAACCGCCACAGAAGAACCACCTTGGAACGGTCAGTGGAAAGAATTCCACTGGGAGGCTTAAATCGATTTCACACGGCCTTAATCCTCACCCTACGTCAACACTTGGCCTTGGCCTTGGCAAGCTCATTCGTAAGCAGCTGACTTGTACAGTGCACATTCTTTCGCCAGAAACTGACAAATGCCCTTCTTGAATCAGCTGATGGGAGAAAATGACTGTAGAAAAGGGTAACGGGTCATCCCTAACAAACTCTGCCCCTAGCAAAGTAGGCCCCTACAAACTCGGCACCCAAAATTATATTATATATATAAAACCTCCAATTTAGTCATCTGATCAGGGTCTTTCCGGTCATTGAGCGACACGGTGCCAACTAGTGCCCACAAACTACATATGTATGTTTTTGAGCAGAATTAAGATAAAAAGGGATATGTATACCCCCAGCAAATCTTAACAGTTTGACTGGATAAAAGCGGTGTTAATTGGGTCAAAAAGATAAGTTTTCGTGATGGTGTATTGTGCTAGCAAAGCTTGGCATGTTCTAACGTGTACCCACAATCTATATATTTTTGAGCAGAAATAGCAAAAATATCAAAAATTTTCATCTTAAATTATCAATTTTTGGGTCGGGGGCGTTTAAGGAAAAATAACAGTATATTTGTTTAGGCATGCATGTTTTCATATTCAAACAATAAATGCATAGTACAAAAGAATTATTTTTAGCTCGCCTATACGAAGTACATGGAGAGCTATTGTTGTCACCCCGGATGTGCGCGTTAGCCTAAGCGTTTGCGTTCCCGTTTCCGTCACACTCTGCGGTATAGTTTTTCAAATGCTTATATCTCAACAGTCATGCATCACAGAGCACTCATATTTGGAACTTAAGTACCTGGGAGGGTCTTATAACGTTCCAAGAGATCAGACCCCTGAGTAGCCCGGAGTGGGGCTAGGGGTCAAAATCTAGAACACCTCTGTAAAACTGTGTTAAAGTTTTTGAAATGCTTATATCTCAACAGTCACCCATCACAAAACATTCATAGTTACAACTTGGATACCTGGGAGTGTCTTCTGAGAATACCAGGGAATATCTTCTGAGATTCCAAAAGAACACCCCTGGGATCATGCCTGGGGGGATGAGGCTAGGGGTCAAAATCTAGGACACCTTTGTAATTTGTTATATACATTTCCATTATAGTAACAAGTTTCAAACTTAATTGCTTATACATCAGCCAACTATGAGACATTGGTTCAAGTGTAAAAGGGTCAAGGTCACAGTGACCTATATTTCATGGTCCAGTGATTTTGCTTTATATCTTGAATACTATTTGATGGAGGAATGTCATACCTGGGATATTAGTTCCATATGACCAGTGGATTGACCTCAAAATATATCTAGGTCATTGTGACCTATTGTTCACGGTCCAGTGATTTTGCCTTATATCTTGAATACTATTTGATGGAGAAATGTCATACCTGGGATATTAGTTACATATGACCACACGATTGACCTCAAAATATATCTAGGTCATCGTGACCTATTTTTCACGGTCCAGTGATTTTGCCTTATATCTTGAATACTATTTGATGGAGAAATGTCATACCTGGGGTATTAGTTCCATATGATAACATGATTGGCCTCAAAATATATCTAGGTCATTGTGACCTATATTTCACGGTCCAGTGATTTTGCCTTATATCTTGAATACTATTTAATGGAGAAATGTCATACCTGGGATATTAGTTCCGTGTGACCACATGATTGATCTCAAAATATATCTAGGTCATAGTGACCTATATTTCATGGTTCATTGACTTTGTCTTATAGCTTGAATATTATTTGATGGACTATTTTTATACCTAGATTATTAGTTCCATTTTACTTGATGATTGACCTCAAAATATATTTAGGTGAGTGTGACCTATATTTCATGGTTCAGTGATTTTGCCTATTATCTTGAATACTTTTGATGGAGAATTATTATACCTGGATTATTACTTCCATGTGACCTGATGATTGACCTCAAAATAGACCTAGGTCAGTGTGACCTATATTTCATGGTTCAGTGACTTTGCCTTGTATCTTGAATACTATTTAGTGGAGAAACAGCATCTATGCATTATTAGTTCCATGTGACCCGATAATTGACCTCATAATAAGTCTAGGTCAGTGTGACCTATATTTCATGGTTCAGTGATTTTGCCTATTATCTTGATTATTATTTGATGGAGAAACAGTATACCTGGATTATTACTTCCATGTGACTGGATGATTGACCTCAAAAGGTATTAAGGTTATTGTGACCTATATTTCACAGTTCAGTGATTTTACCTTATATTTTGAAAGCACGAAACAGGCGAGCTATGCTGTCATGTGACGGCTCTTGTCATCTCTTAAGTTTATAACTATAAGGTTAAGATAAAAGATACTTCCATTTTCAACTCCCCCCCCCCCCAAACACACAGCACAATTCACAATTTTAGCGATGTGTTTTACCGGTAAGGATTCTATAATTCCTCAAAAATATGTTAAGCTCAAACTGCCTTATAAAACTATAGACCTTCCAAATGTAATTGTGGAGACAAAAACTGTCTATTATGACCTATTTATAGCTATAAGTGGAGTGTTTGGGGCCGAGATTGCTAGGGGCCGAGTTTGTCAGGGGCCTAGTTTGTTAGGGGCTGAGATGTCCCTAAATCTGGAAAAGATTTCATGATCAATCTCCACGAAGGAATGTTGCCGTCCTTGGCATGTATCAAACCCGCATCCTCCAGATCAACAGTCAGATGTGCATCCGACTGAGCTGCTGAGACCAGCTTCATATTTGGTTTGTAGCTTTTTGTGACAAGGGCTTCCCACTAGAGCTTCAAATTCGGCATGTAGATTACTATTGACAAGGGCATTCTTTGGTACAAGACATTTTGCGATGTGACCTTGACCTGTGACCTACTTTTAAACCACTAGAGATAGAACCTTCATATTTGGCATGTAGGTTTCTTGTTACAAGGTCTTCCCACTCGACAAATTATTTTGACCTGTGATCTTGACCTATAGCCTACTTTGTCATAATTTTGGGGAAGGTATAATTTGAGGACTTTTACTGGAGGACCAGAGGACTGAGGACCAAGTCCTCTAGAGGACCAGGGGTATAATTTGAGGACCAAATACAGGAGGACCAATGCTTTAATAAGCCATATAATGGCTATGATAATTGAAGATAATTACTGTTTATTGAAAATGACACCTGCTGGTATGGTATATCACCTCATGGGCATATATACAGAAAAAAGGAAAAAAAAAATAAATAAATAAAAGAAAAAACATGTTATTATGCTCAGGAAATTTTTCACCATAGCATTTTTTGAAATATTTTTTTTTGCATCTTGTTACTCTGATAAAAAATGTTTAGTTGAAATTAGAATTATAATTGATATAATCAATCTGTTATTTTTTTAATTCACAAACTGCATGATGAACAGTGGAGATCCTGATCACATGGCACCTTGCTACTCTTTTAAAAATGTTTACCTTGGAAATAGAATTTCTCTACAGTAAGTACTTTCTATTTACTTAATATAAGCTACCTGTTAAATTCACAAACTACATGTTGAACAGCGAAGATCCTGATCAGATGGCATCGTGTTACTCTTATAAAACTGTTCACTTAAAGTTAGAATTTCTCTACTTTCGATATACATGTACTTAATATAAGCTATCTGTTAAATTCACAAACTGCATGATGAACAGTGAAGATCCTGATCAGATGGCATCTTGTTACTCTTTTAAATATGTTCACGTAAAGTTAGAATTTCTCTACTTTCAATATACATGTACTTAATATAAGCTATCTATTTAATTCACAAACTGCATGATGAACAGTGAAGATCCTGATCATATGGCATCTTGTTACTCTTTTAAAAATTATCTGTTAAATTCACAAACTGCATGATGAACAGTGAAGATTCTGATCAGATGGCTTATCTGGAGCTAAACGGTGGTTATGCTCAGAAATTTTTCACCACAGAATTATATGAAATATCATTAAGATAACATTTCTGTATGACATAGAGCATTCTTACATGTTACCATAATGGTGTATTTCCCTGATGAAAACTTGTGATATTTTTCTTATTAATACTCCAAATATAGGCTGCGGCCTGTGCTTGTTAAAACCACCTAAATGAGGCGGTTCAAACGACCATACTCACAACCTATGTTTTGGAGCAGAAATAAGAAAAATAAACCTGTAAACCTCAATTTTCGCTATATAAAGTGGGGTTAAGAGGGGTGTTCATTACTCGGACTTGTAAACATGATGACTTTTGGCATCTTGCTACTCTTTTAAAATGTTTAGTTGAAATTAGAATTTTTCCAGTTTCTACATGTATATGCTGGATATAATGTACCTGTTAAATTCACTAACTGCAAGATGAACAGTGAAGATCCTAATCAGATGGCTTATCTGGAGCTACAATGTTTTATGCTCAGCAATTTTTCAGCATAGAATTATATCATCATGCTTACAAGTCCGAGAAATGAACATCCCCTTACACCTCACTTTATATAGAGAAAACTGGGGTTTAGTGGGTATAAATTATTTTCCTTATTTCTGCTCATAGACATAGGTTGTAGGTACTCGTTAGAACCACCACAATGAGGTGGTTCTAACGAGCACCCACAATCTATGTGATGAGTATAAATAAGAATAATATCACAAATTTTTAAAAGAAAATGAACCGTTTTGGAGATGTAAAAAAATGCATTATGAAGCTCAGGTGTGTTTTTGTAATGGAAATAAATTTTTGGCATCTTGTTTCTCTTCTTAAAATTAGAATTTCTCTATTTTCTACATACTTAATGATATAATCTATCTGTTAAATTCACACACTGCAAGATGAACTTTCTGCTACATAAATTGTGTATTATTGTTAGGACCACTTACTGAGGCATTTCCTTAAACTTGCAAACTGTCATAATATGGATTATTTTTGATTAAAAAAAAACCCGCTGGTACTTCACTGAAGTGAGTTTAAATTAATAAAACTTTCAATTGCATGGACACGGTACCACATTGAAGCTGATTATCTTACACAAAATTCAACAAAACTGAAAGGTTTGGTTGGGGGGGGGGGGGGGGGGTTATGGCCCTTTCAATATTATTTCACTCATATCGAGCTGACCGTTAATCAGGTGTACAGAGGTGTACTAAAGTCTTTAGAGAAGTTTTGTTGCAAAAATATGGTTGTATCAATTAATTTAATTATCATGATTGTTGTTAAGCAACACTGATTTTTATCATGATTGTTGTTAAGCAACACTGATTTTTGAAAGTTGATACTTGTATCAACTTTATATGTCATCGCATTTCTACTTCCGGTACTGGACCGCGTTACTACACTTCCGCTGTTCGTTCGCTGCATAAAATAGTCCAAATTAAGCACTTGCCTCATTTCCTTTTCCAGCGCATTGATTTCTTAACATTTGCGCTGAATGCGGACTTGATTTCACAGGTGTTCCTTCCCTTTCACCCCTCAGTTGCAAAACTGGACTTTTCCAGCTTTAATACTAGGTGTATCCTTTTATATCAAGGCGGACTTGATTCCACAGGTGTTCCTTCCCTTTCACCCCTCGGTTTCCGAGCTGGACATTGGTCCATATATAACTATCGTCACTTTTTATGGCATGTAAGTATTGTAGGCCCAGATCAGACGCAGCACAACTTGGCGTCTGATCTGAGTCTGCATTGATTGCTAAAAAAACATATATTCTTGCAAAACCAACCTTTGAGAAAACAAAACTGACAATCCTGTTCCGAACTTATTTGTTGGAAGATTCCATTGTCATATATTGGTTAAGCAAATTCAGAAGCCACTGATCAGACACCTCATTCTGTGACCTCAAATCAGACCCTTCAGTGCATTTTTGGGTGCATATGCACTCGTTTTATAGACACTTGGGAAGACGAATCTAAGTCGAAGAGTCTCCACTTTTTAAAATGTAGAAATTAAAGGGCTCTGCTGTAACGTCTCCGAAAGCAATGTACACTTCATTTTTGGAGACCCATGACTCGCCGAAAGAAAGCAATAGGTTTTAAAGTTCACTCCCGTCCAGTGCTCCAGATAAACAGCGTATTTGCGTAAGTACTCAATTAATCAAAGTGCTGAGAGAACTGGTGGATCGATCGTCTCTGAATGTAAGTTTGGAGAATAGTCATGAGTTGAGAATCGCACTGTTCGTTTAAGCAGGTACATTATGTGGCGTCTGATTATGAAGATTCCGTTTGCCAATGGCCAAATGCACGAGCACAGTCCTACCGCCCCCGCCCATCAGGGCTTGAAGAAATAGACTAACTGCAAGATACTTCCACGCCGAGCTGAAATCGACCGCACATGAGTACTGGTAAACAGCTTAGAGGATCTAAGCCTGGCCAGGCAAAGTGGTGCGAATCGGACTGTCCATGCCACAAGCCTATTTGGTTTCATTGCGCGACAGGCTTGATAATTATGTCATTTCATTTTAGTGTTGGGTAAAAGTCTCACAAAATTGGAAGCAACGTCTCTAAATGACCTAGTCAGTGTTGACGGGGATGTTAAACCTCAAAAACAAGCAAACAAACGTTCAAACAAACAAACAAACAAGCACAGTCCAGAATTTTCTTCTGACGTTCCGCTCTGACATCTTAGGGGTGCTATCAATAACTAATACTGGATTTTGTTCAGGGTCGGCGCCAGTCAGATGGTCAGTGATTGTCACGAGGACAATAACAAGCAACAGGCATTTTTTTCTTAGTCGAACCTGGTTAAACTCCTTTTTCAATCTTGTCAAAAAGACACTTAGAGACTGTTTAATCTACCACTACCATTTTATCATGGTGAATATACCTCGTAAATCAACTTTCCTCAGTACTTTCAGTACTTTGATTAAGTTCTATATTCTGATGTTTTATCAAGTGCTGAGTTTTATAAAGTTATCATACTATAATGACTTGCCACACATTGGTGAGGAATGATTGTGCACATTAACCAATTTTTGTAACAGAAATCGCAAAACTGGTTTTTAGCAAATAGTGCACGCCCAGATCAGATACCACGTTCTGCAGTGTCTGAGAGCCTACACTGTTTGCAAAAAGTTCAGCCGTTTTCCAAACAAATTTTGAAGAACCCCTAAATTTTGAAATAAACTCCTGTTATATATAAAGTGGAAGATTTCATTCAGTTCAAAATGGGTTAAAACATGAATATATTGAAGACAATAGCTGTCCAGTTTGTTACCCTTTTACCTTCAAGTTTCTTAAGTGGATGTAATGAACACCCTTATAAACCCCACTTATTCCATGATTTGGGTACTCCTGAGATACACTTGTTAGAACCACCTTGGTCTAATGAGCACACACATTCTATGCTTGCAGACAAAATGAGAATGTCACCAATAAAATGGAAAATGTCAGTTTTAAGTTTGTGGAAGAAACATTACAATAACACATACATGCAACATAGTGCATTTTTTTACATCTCCAAAATTGCTACTTTTTGGTGAAAATCTTTGATATAAGCAAACATAGGTTGCTGCCTCATTGAGGTGGTTCTAACTAGTACCCATGACCTGCTTCTTGGAGCAGTAATAAGAACGATAATGTATGCTCCTGTAAACCCTAGTTTTCTCTGTTAGGTATTTTTAGGGGTGGTGTGTGTGTGTGGGGGGGGGGGGGGGTGTTCATTTTATGGACATGTTCACCTGAAGACACCTTGTCACTTTGGTGACTAAGATCTTTTTCCCCAAGGTTCATTTTTCCTTGATTATTACTTCTAATAAATAAATAAAATAAATAAACGATAAGATAAAATAAATAATAAAAAACATTATTAAATAATTAAATAAATGCTTATTTATGGGTCCTGTGTGAGTACTGCAATGGAAGGTCACGTTTTTTTTTTCATTTCTCAGCTCAACTTAAGAAAATTAATAATAAATTAGGGCCCTAATTAACAATCAAAATAATTAGAAAAAATGCTTCTGAAAGATCTAACAACACATTTAAAAAATGAAGACTTTCAATTATTTGCAACATTTCAACCTATGAATCATAGGCTTACAGCCATTGGTTATAATATATAACTTTGCCCCACCTACAATAGGATAAGCCCCACCTACAAATAACCATTAAACTGCCAATCACAACCATTGCAATTTCAAGCCTTTTTCTTTACTTCTCAAAGAAACTCTTGTTTAGCATTTTTCATATATGAGTCCTATGGAAATGTTGTTCTCTGAAACAAACAAAAGTAAAAAATTTGAATGCCATCTGGTACGAGGTAATGCTTGGTGCTTAAGATATAAGATTAAAAGTTTTTTTTTTTCATACATATGTCTGAATGTAATACTTGGCCGTCTTAAAAAATGAAAAAAAAAAAAAAACAAAAAAAAAACAAAAAAACAATGCCATTTCCAGTAAGTAATAAAATGACTGATAGAATAGGAATAGATAAAACCACTAGGAAAAAATAATTTGACCAAACTGCCCTACAAAAAAAAATAATAAAATAAAATAAATAAAAATAAATAAATAAAATAAATAAAAAACTGTTTTTTTGTTTCATAGTAGAGAAATTTCCATTAGAACTGAACATACTTTTTTTTTAAGTGTAACACATTGCCTAAAATATATGAAATTTATTTATATGGTGAAAAATTTCTTTATCACATGTTTTCCTTCAATTTATTTATTTTTTTCCACTTATCCCGCTGAACAAGACAATCCCTACATTTGCAAACAGTTTAGCTCCAGATAAGCCATCTGATCAGGATCTTCACTGTTCATCATACAGTTTGTGAATTTAACAGATAGCTTTTAAGTGAACATTTTTAAAAGATTAACAATATGCCATCTGATCAGGATCTTCACTGTTCACCATGCAGTTTGTGAATTTAACAGATAGCTTATATTAAGTACATGAATATTGAAAGTAGAGACATTCTAACTTTAAGTGAACATTTTTAATATAGTAACAAGATGCCATCTGATCAGGATCTTCACTGTTCATCATGCAGTTTGTGAATTTAACAGATAGCTTTTAAGTGAACATTTTTAAAAAGAGTAACAATATGCCATCTGATCAGGATCTTCACTGTTCATCATGCAGTTTGATCCGTTGAAATAGAGCAATCCTGTTTGGCTCCTTGTACCATTTCCTTTGTACAATGAGGATCAGGTGAGCATTATGATATCCACAAAATGGCTTCATTTACGATGATCTATGTCTTGAATGAACACCCCTGTAAACCTCAGTTATCTCTTTATGAATTGGAGCTTAGAGGGGTGTTCGTTTCACAGCTTGTTAACATCATGGCGATCCAGGGCCATTATGACCCTCTTCTATATTTCGTGTTGCACATATCCACGATTCAAGTATATGCAAGTCAAGATAGTTATTAATTATGAACTAAACTAAACATAAAATTAAATATTACAGTTATTAAAGCTTCCAGATAGTTTATCTTTGTGTTTCTGTTTCAATAAATCTCAGTCAAAATTAGTTACACACCCAAACCCATGGTATGTCTCATCTAAATGGCGGGCATTCAAACTTTCACACAACAGAATGTCTGAAGACACTTATTGTCTTGATGCAGCTCAGTTGAACTGCGATTCATAGAACAGCATTTGGTCCCATCCCACTTAAAAGAAGGTAATTAACTGTTGACATTTTCAAAGGAACGACCTTTTTAGCTGGCCTGTACAAAGTACAAGGAGAGCTATTGTTGTCACCTCTGTTGGTCCACATGAGCGTTTGTGTGTGAGTTTGCGTTCCTGTCACACAGTGTTAAAGTTTTTCAAATGCTTATATTCAAACAGTCTCGCATCACTAAGTACTCGTATTTGGAAGTTAAATACCTGGTAGGGTCCAGGCTTGGGACCAATTACATTTGAAAGTAATTGATCAATCCCCCGATGCAGGGTTATAGGAATATGCCTTCGTCTGTCCCTCCATCCATAACACTTTCTTGTCTACTCCATTTGATAGAATTTCATTAAACTTTGGTCAGTTTTTCTCTTTAGTATGAAGATGTGTTGCGTGCAAGGTCCAGGTTCGTACCTCAAAGGTCAATATCAATAACTTTCTTATTCCTGAATGAATTTAAATATTACTTGTCAGAAATGACAGTGTGTCGCACGCAAAACCCAGGTCGGAACTTCAAAGGTCATACTTAGAGATGAAAGGTGGAATGTCCGTTCGTAACAGTTATCTGCTGAACCCTTCGATAGAAGTTCACTAAACTTTGGTCAAATATTATTCTCAATGAGACAAAGTGTCGCCACAAGCCCCAGGTCCGTACTTCAAAGGTCATACTTAGAGGTTAAAGGTAAAAAATGTATTCGTCATGAGGTGATGTGTTGTACGCAAAATCCAGGTTGGTTCCTGAAATGTCAAGGTCATGCATAGAGGTGGGTCTTTTTGGTGTTTTTCAATAACTTTCTTACTCCTAGATGGATTTTAAAATTACTTGGCTAAAATGTTAATCATCATAAGATTGCTAATTCAAGATCACGGCGAAGGTCACAGTTTAATGTCATAAGGTTGAGCTTTGTTACTGAAGGGCAGCAGGGGATTATGGCTGTCCCTCAGACTGCATTCTTATTCAATTACAATTACCTGGCTATAAAAATGTAATTGGTGAAATTACAATTATAGTGCAAACAATTTGACATGAGACTGACCTTTATGCAAAGAATAAATAAGCAAATGCTTCAGCCTAATATGTTGGGTTGTGAAAACTCGTGATTTTTCGGCAGCTTGGAATCGCGACCCATGTATTAAATAAGCCAGTACATGACAAGAACTACAAGATGGCTTGAGCGACCAGCAAAGACTCAGATCAGCCTGCGCATTCGAGCAGTCTGATCAGTCTTCGCTGATCGCATGTACTTACTATAGGCTATGATTTATGCCAAGAAATATAAGTAAAAGGTCTTGTCACAGTGGATGGGTGTGCAGATTGATTTGAGTCTCGGCTTGTTGCCCTGGCCTTATTGTAGGTTTTGTCATGCTCCGGCTCATAAATAACAATTTCCACCTTTTCAGAAAATGGTGAAAATAAATATATGTACATGTATTCAATCGGGTGTGAAATTATACTAATAGATAGTTCATAAAGAAATGAAGTTGAAAAAGTGTGACCAGAACCGGATTCGAACTGGTGACCCCTTGCTTACAAAGCAAGTGCTCTACCGACTGAGCTATCCGGGCGCTGATAGCACCTCTTCAACTTCGAAGTTTGAGAAACTTAGTTAACAAACAGCCCTCTGGGTACTCTTGTTGTATATTTTATCCTACAGCATTTAGAAAAAAAGATACAGAACACAGGTTTAATGAATGTACAGCGTAAAGCTTCATTATTAATATAATGCATAGCAGAAAATAAAAACTATACAAAATGTCCACCTAACGCTGAATAATTACGGTGGTCTCCTTATTTTTAGCTCACCAGAGCCGAAGGCTCCGGGGCAGCTTATAGTATGGCAGTGACCCGCCATCTGTTGTCCGTGTCAACATTTTCAAACGACTTCTCCTCTAAAACTGCAGGGCCGATTGAAGGCAAATTTCATGTGGAGCATCCATGGGATGGGGGAACAAAGGTTTGCTCGTAGGGTCCAGGTCACATGACCAAGCTGGCCTCCATGCCCATATAAGGTAAAAACCCTTCAAAAGTATTCTCCTCCTGAACCAGTGGGCAGATTGTGATGAATCTTGGTATGTTGTATAGGGGACTCTGGACCATCATAGTTTGCTAAAATAATGACCCTTTGATGACCTTGACCCATTTTATGCCAAGGTCAAATTTGGTCACATAGACTTTTGTATGAAAAAAGTCAAAACAGCATTTTTTTTTAATTATTGCAACCTGTGACCTGAAATTAAGTAGATGCAGTGGGCAAAATGTGCTAATGAAACTACATTAGTATTCAAGGTCAAGGATATTCCCTGACCTTGGCCCAAGGTTATACAGATATGAAAATTAAAAAAAAATGTTTTTCACTGAAATCACTAGGCCATTTGCAATCAAATTTTGTATGAAAGCTTTTCGGAACAAGGAAATGCAATTTAATTAATTTGAGTTTGGTCACATGACCAGGATGGCAGCTATGTCCATATAAGGTAAAACCCTTAAAAAATCTTCTTCTGGAACCAGAGGGCCAATTGTGATGAAACTTGGTATGTAGCATTGGTGACTCGTGGCCCATTATAATTTGCTTAAATGATGACCCTCGGATGACCTTGACCCATTTTATGCCAAGGTCAAATTTGGTCACATGGACTTCTGTATGGGAAAAAGTCAAAACAGCATATTTTTTTTTAATTATTGCAGCCTGTGACCTGAAAATTAGTATATGCAGTGGGCAAAATGTGCAAGTGAAACTACATTAGTTTTCAAGGTCCTTCTCTGACCTTGGTCCAAGGTCATTCAGATATGAAAATTAAAAAAATGTTTTTCTTTGAAACCACCTGCCATTTGCAACTAAATTTTATAAGAAAACTTTTAGGAACAAGGAAATAAAACATAATTAATTTGAGTTTGGTCATGTGACCACGATGGCTGTTATGCCCATAGAAGGTAGAAACCCTTAAAAATCTTCTCCTTCTATACCAAAAAGCCGATTGTCAATGAAACTTGGTATGTAGAATAAGAAACTTGGGTCCAGCATATTTTGTTCAGATGTAGACCCTCGGATGACCTTGACTCACTTTATACCAAGGTCAAATTAGGTCACATAGACTTTTTTGTGCGATAAACGGTCAAAACCAAGTATTTTCGAAACTATTGTAGACTTTGATCTGAGACTTGGTAGGTGCAGATGGCATCCAGGGACGGGCCAGTTTCTCACACTTGACCTCTGGTGAGCATAGTGGCCCATGGGCCTCTTGTTTTTATACCCCAGCCATTCGAGGAATGGTGGAAAGGGCATATAGTGTTACCCCTGTCCGTCAGTGCGTCCGTTCGTCTCTGAAACTTAAACGCTGTCAATAACTTTCTTATTTCTGGATCAATTTAGAAATAACTTGGTAGAAATATTAACCACCATGAGACGATGTGTTGCGTCCACAAACCCAGGCCCCCACCTACAAGGTCAAGGTCATACTAAGAGGTCAAAGGTCAAAAAAGGGATCCAAAACTTAAACGTTGTCAAGAATTTTCTTGTTTCTGGATCAGTTTAGAAATTACTTGGCAGAAATTTTAAACATCATTTTTTCTTTCTTTCTATTCTTTTTTTTTCTTTTTAAAAACACAATATCCCCCAGCACAAAGGCTTTGGACTCTGACTCAAAAGGTTGTGAGTTCAAATCCCGGTGAAGTCTTTTGACGACTCTTGTTTCTCAATGGCATTTTTGCGGGGGCATCCGTGTCCTTTTGACACCTTTTCTAGTTTGTTGAGTTTTACGGCCCTTTTATTGTTTCACTCATATCGAGCTGACCGTTAATCAGAAGTGGGCGAAAACCGGAGTACCCGGACAAAAACCACCTGACCTTCCGTACAGAATGTAGCGTCTCACATGTGACCCGAGCGAGGCTCGAACCTACGGCGGTGAGAGACCTAATGACTAAGAGTCAGCGCTATTATCCACTAGGCCACGGAGGCCCGTTAGGTGGTCTCCTTAAGACTATCGGAATATATATGCTTGTAACATTTTAAGGCGTCTTTCATTCTTGTATATTTTATCCCACATCATTTAGAAGAAAATAGATACAGAACACGGATTTAATGCATTTAAGTCATAAAATGCATTATAGATATGATGCATAGTTACTTAGAAAATAATATAATTACAAAAAGTCCACTTAATGCAGAAGAAATAAGCTGGTCGCCTTAAGACTGGTATGCGGAGTATATGTACTTGCAAAAATAAAATGAAAGAAGAAAATAGATACAGAACACGGATTTAATGCATTTAAGTCATAAAAATACATTATGTGATGCATAGTAGAAAATAAAATATATACACAAAGTCCACCTAATGCAGAAGAAATAAACTGGTCGCCTTAAGACTGGTATTCGGAGTATATATACTTGCAAACATAAGGGGCCCAACATTTTTGTATATTTATTACTACAACATTTAGAAGAAAATAGATACAGAACACGGATTTAATGCATTTAAGTCATAAAAATACATTATAGATATGATGCATAGTAGAAAATAAAATATATACACAAAGTCCACCTAATGCAGAAGAAATAAGCTGGTCGCCTTAAGACTGGTATTCGGAGTATATATACTTGCAAAAATAAGGGGCCCAACATTTTTGTAGATTTTATCCTACAGCAGATACAGAACACGGATTTAATGCATTTAAGTCATAAAAATACATTATAGATATGATGCATAGTAGAAAATAAAATATATACCAAAAGTCCACCTAATGCAGAAGAAATAAGCTTGTCGCCTTAAGACTGGTATTCGGAATATATATACTTGCAAAAATAAGGGGCCCAACATTTTTGTAGATTTTATACTACAACATTTAGAAGAAAATAGATACAGAACACGGATTTAATGCATTTAAGTCATAAAAATACATTATAGATATGATGCATAGTAGAAAATAAAATATATACACAAAGTCCACCTAATGCAGAAGAAATAAGCTGGTCGCCTTAAGACTGGTATTCGGAGTATATATACTTGCAAACATAAGGGGCCCAACATTTTTGTATATTTTATCCTACAACATTTAGAAGAAAACAGATACAATACACAGATTTAATGCATTTAAGTCATAAAAATACATTATAGATATGATGCATAGTAGAAAATAAAATATATACAAAAAGTCCACCTAATGCAGAAGAAATAAGCTGGTCGCCTTAAGACTGGTATTCGGAGTGTATATACTTGCAAACATAAGGGGCCCAACATTTTTGTATATTTTATCCTACAACATTTAGAAGAAAACAGATACAATACACAGATTTAATGCATTTTAGTCATAAAAATACATTATAGATATGATTCATAGTAGAAAATAAAATATATACAAAAAGTCCACCTAATGCAGAAGAAATAAGCTGGTCGCCTTAAGACTGGTATTCTGCAAACATAAGGGGCCCAACATTTTTGTATATTTTATCCTACAACATTTAGAAGAAAACAGATACAATACACGGATTTAATGCATTTAAAACATAAAAATACATTCTTAGTATGTTGCATAGCAAAAAAAAAAATACAATAAAGTCCACCTAATGCAGAATAAATAATCTGGTAGCCTATAGACTGGTATTCGAAGAGATATATTTTAAGATTTTCTCATGGGTTTTCACTGAAACTTCATGCCTATTAGAAGCCCTACTCTGAGATTTGCACATTGTGACAGCCCTTCAGAAGATACCACTAGGGCTCGCTCTTGGTGGCTCCGTATCCCCACATCCATAACGTCACATACACAATATCCACCCATCCATCTATTTATTATCACATATACTTTAATCCCCCTAATAATACCCTTACATTTATACCCCCACTATGACAAGATAGAATATATCTTCTTTTGTTCCCCCTAATGTCATTTATATACCGTTCCCCCTAATGTCATTTATATACCGTTCCCCCTAATGTCATTTATATACACAGTTCCCCTTAAGCCAGATTAAGTACTAGTAAAATATTAAGGGGTCCAATATTTTTGTATATTTTTTCCTGCAGAGTTTAGAATAAAAATAGATACAGAACACGGTTTTAATGCATTTAAAGCATAAAAATATGTTGTTGGAAGGGTGAAAAAGCAGAAAATAAGATATATACAAAAAGTCCACCTAATGCAGAAAAAATAAGCTGGTCGCCCAAAGACAGATATTAGGATTATATATATATATATATATATATATATATATATATATATATATGGTAAAGTGTAGTCAGGTAATTTACAGGTAAGTTCACGTGGAATTAAGAGTGAATAATTCTCAAAAACAAATAGCTCTAAAAATCTATAATATGGATCAGATGATGCCCATCTATCAAATGTTTCAATAACTGCATTTGTAGTTAACTTTATTCTTGTTTGAAAGAAATGTTGGATTTTATAAAGCTTATAAACTTTGCAAACTTCATCATTACGGAATAAGCGGAATTCTCAAAATGCAGCTTATTCCGTAATTTAGCTATAATTCTTGTTGGAAATGTCTGTCAAGTTCGTTATAAGCTGTGTATTGCAAAGTTTCATTACTACGGAATAAGCAGAGCTATTATTAATGCAGCTTTTTTCCGTTAATAAATATATTGCGGGTGTTTTGTTGCATTGGTTATAGCCGTCTTATCTCATTTTATTTGACAGTGTTTCGACGTTTACGCATTGTATAAAAATATGCACCAAGCGCCTTAACGACACAGATTTTGTATTCATACGCGTTCTTCTAATGTAAAAAGTCTCTTTGAGAAATTTTCCCCATTTTCGATTTGAAGGAATCAGGATATTGCCCCACTTACTTAGTCCCGACAATCACCCTCTAGCGCCCGTCTTCCAACTTCTGAAGTCCCTCCAGGGCTTCCATGGCATGTGCATCAAAGGCCGAGACGAAGTCCGAGACGAAGGTCTCACGTTACTTGGGTCTTCGGATCGGAAAGTTCGAGAGGTAGAATTAGGCCCTGTGCAGAAAAAGACCTCAACAAAATTACAGCAAAAGTTTAATTGCCTTAACATAGTCGTTTCATCAACCATGGTAGATTCGAACTGGATCTTGATTCCCTAGGGCCCAACACATATGCTTGTTATAAGCAATAAAATGTTTCGATGTTTCAAATTTCCTGGGGAAATTCTCTCAGCTTCTAGTGTTATGGACCGCATTGCCTCCCTTCACTTATCTACACGCATAGCATATAGAAATCAGAAATAAATTATTAGTTTAGACTCAAATTCTAGACAGGTTTTTAATTATTTGGACCTCATTTTGATTTATTTCAGTCTTTGAATCGACTGCCTATTCGAAGTTGCAAAATTGCAGTATGCTTCCTCTGGCTTTCAATGCCGGATCATTACAGGGTCACTGATGAGGCTTTATTAGCCGAAACTACGTAGTATGACCCATCTTTTTTCTTATGAATATTTTCATTGCTCTTAAAGGAACTCATTTTTTATTTTTATTTGCCTTCACTGCAGCTGGTGTTGTGCCGTGTGGCGGCCGTAAAACGTCTCCCCGTACATCAACCATAGTGCAGTTTATATTTTACTTTTGGTCCTTTGAGATCAGCGTGAATATTCTGAGAAATCAGAAATAAATTATTAGTTTAGACTCAAATTCTAGACAGGTTTTTAACTATTTGGACCTCATTTTGATTTATTTCAGTCTTTGAATCGACTACCTATGCGAAGTCGCAAAATTGCAGTATGCTTCCTCTGGCTTTCGATGCCGGATCATTACAGGGTCACCGTTGAGGCTTTATTAGCCGAAACTACGTAGTATGACCCATCTTCTTTCTTATGAATATTTTCATTGCTCTTAAAGGAACTCATTTTTGATTTTTATTTATCACCACTCTTTGACAACTGCGTCAGTCGACTCTTTGGCTCAGCGGTTAGAACACTGGACTATCACCCGAGCAGCCCGGCTTCGAATTCCACGATAAGCGGGGATTTTTTCAGGCTATGCTTCTTTCCTTTGTGACGGCTTTCATGTCGTTAGATGGGGGCTCTTCCGGGATCGGACTTCTAAAGGATAACTCTTTTAAAGAACATATTTAACGTCACTACAGCTGGTGTCTGGGAATGTGTGGCGGCCGTAAAAAGTCACCCTGCCCTACATCATAGTGTAGTTTATATTTTCTTGTCCTTTGTGATCATTGATTCCAATGTGGAATTAGAAAATATTTGAGGGTCACTGATGAGGCCTAATTGGCCGAAACTAGCTAGTCTGGCCCAGAAAACATGTACACTTCATATTTTCCAGTTCTGTGATGTATTCCTTGTTTCCAAAGGATAACCCTTTTATAGAACATATTTATTTCGCCGAAAATGGCTTCGTGCCGAAGTTGGCTTCATGTCATCAAAAATGATGACTTCCTTGAAGAGGGGGCGTGTTATGAACCGCAATGCCTCCCTTCACTTATCTACGCGCATAGCTAGGTTTATCACCACTCTCTGACAACTGCGTCAGAGAGTCGACTCTTTGGCTCAGCGGTTAGAGCACTTGACTATCACCCGAGTGGCCCGGGTTCGAATCCCACTATAAGCGGGGATTTTTTCAGGCTATGCTTCTTTCTTTTGTTACGGCTTTCATGTCGTAAGATTAGGGATGGTTTACCAGTACACGTGTGCGTTCGGTTTCAGCTCTGCGTGGAAACATCATATGTCCCATCTACTTCTTATTGCCCTGTTGGGCGTGGCCGTCTTAAAATGAGGTAACAAAAATAAACCTCTTCAGGTCGTGGTTCAGGACACTATTATCTCAAGGTTGAGACGGGCCTCCGTGGCGTAGTAGATAAGAGCGCTGATTCTTAAATAATAGGTGTCTCACCGCTGAAGGTTCGAGCCTGGCTCGTCTCATATGTGAGACGCCGAGTTCTGCAACGGAAGGTCAGGTGTTTTTTCTCCGGATACTACGGTCTTCGACCACATGTGATTAACGATCTGCTCGATATGAGTTAAATGACCTCGAAAGGGCCGTAAAACGAGCCCCCCCCCCCCCCCCCCCGAAAAAAACCCTCAAGGTTGATATCAATGGATTCGACAGAATTCATAAATAGAAGCGTCCACTTCAGAAACTCGCGTATGAGAGAGCATATGTGTGCTGCACTGTAGGGGTTCTGTCCTCTTAAATCCCTGTTGGAAAAGGACCTAAAGGGCCCAACCCTAAATAGTGCGTAATGTCATTTACTGACCATTCGCGACCCAGGATCAAAATTTCAAAACATAAAAAGGAATATGTTGCAATAGGGAACAAATTGTTTCCATGCTGCATCCTTTTAAACTTTTACGTTTTGGTGGCATTTTAACAGGCTGGATATTTTTTTACTTCTGTCTGCACAAGCATGAGTGAAACTGTTTTGAAAATAACACAAAATGTCCACGATTTCAACAAAAAATACTTTTCTTTTACTGAAACCGGTATGGAGATAACTGCTGCTCACCCCTGCCTTCCTTAATTTAGCCACCTAGCTCAGTGGTTAGTCCATTTGCCTCAGATGCTAAAGGTCCCAGATTCGATCCCCAGCAGCGGTGACAAAATTTCGGTGTTCGAACACGCTCCATTGGCATCATTTGCAGGTATGAATGTCATAAAGTGCATCGTCCTTCGGATCTGGACGTTAACTGGAGGCCGCCTGTGCAGGGAGAACCATCCCGTGTGCAGGTTTAAGAACCCCACCGTAATTACATGCACTGCATGAAAACCTCGATTTAAGATCATTTGCGTATATATGCAAATTTAGTGGCATGCCACCTGTTATATGCGCGAAACATTTACTGACCTACGGGCAACAATGGAAATTCCGCATCTCTTTGCCACATGTTATCAAACTGGTCAAAAATTAGCAAATGTATCCCATTTATTTGCATATATTTGCAATATTACGAATGGTATTTTCAAATATATCATATATTTGATGTGACTTTGCGTCCCTAGAATTTTATTTTAAAAACTTTTTTTTTATTTTTTTTTGCATAAACATGCAAATATCCATTTCTGCCGCAATTTAATAGTAACATTACTTGTTGAAATGTATGTTTGTTTGTTTGATTTGAGGTTTAACTTCCCCGTCAACACTGTTAAGGTCATTTTGGAGACGTTGCTTTCAATTTAGTCGGACTTTTACCCGACATTGAGATGAAATGATATCTCAAGCCCTGTCGCCCAATGAAACCAATAGGGTTTATTAGCATGGACGGTCCGCCTCGCACCGCGTTCCTGGACAGGCTTAGATCCTTTAAGCGGTTTACCAGAACTAGTGTGCAGGCCGGATTCAGCTCTGCATGGAAGTATCATGCAGCCCATATATTTCTTCAAGACCCTTTGGGCGGGGGCTAGTTGAAATGTATGTAAATGTTTAGAAATGTTTACATGCCGTTCACAAAATCAACAAAGATTTGCAAATATAAGCCACACCTGTGCATATCTTTGCAGTTCTTGTGTTAGCTGTCAAATGAACATGTTTAAGATGTGTGTCCGTAATATCATAAATCGGAGGTATATCTGTGAATTCACCAAGCATTTGTGTGACTAAAACCTTGTGCATTTTACCCATTTATTTTCTAATAGTTGGACAATTTGTCAAAACATTCGTTTTACCTACTGAAAAAATATGCAAATGTTTGAAATGTTTACATTCCTTTGACATGGACAACAAACGATTGCAAATGTTACCCAATCTTTTGCAAAGGTTTGCGATTATTTTGATAACCGTCATATTCACATGTTTCAACATGTTTCCGTAATATTATTATAATCGGAGTTTACTCTTTGTTTGTTAGCGAATACCCCTTTCTACCATGTCCTAAGAATGCCATCTTCCTTATATTTCTTATATCAGCTAGAAAATATTCTGTGGGTATACGTTAGAATCGCCTGATTGCGGAGGTTTTGTTTGATTTGAGGTTTAACGTCACCGTCAACACTGTAACGAGAACCCAGAAGCTGCGTTTTTAGCAAAAATAGGACAAATGATAGCAGTCTTTGTAAAACCCAGTTTTAATTGTCTGAAGTGGGCATTACAAGACACTGTATCAAACGGACTTGTTAACGTGATTTCAGAACTTTGCAAAGCCAGTTACATGTAAGCACATGTACGCATTTAAAATTCAGTGCTTACATATTTCAAATGTTTCAATTGGTCTCGAGTTACCACAATTTTGTTTTACAAATGCACAAACGCGCGTGAAAACATTTTATTTTCGTGAGGTGTATTAGTTTAAAATACGTTAAGACATCGGATGTCGAATGAACACGGAGACATGCAATGCGAAATAGCAGTCTCCATTATATATAGAAAAGAGAACCGTTGAACTCATGGAAATCAAATTACATTTGCATGTATAAAATAGTACATTTTAATGATATCACGAAAACACGTCTATATAATTTGACCCCCTTAAACCCACTTTCACACAGAAAAACTGGCGTTTAGAGGGTTATACTATATTTTTCATATTTCTGCTCGAAAACATAGATTGAGGGTACAAACCCGCCGAGGACAGTTCTAGCGGGTACCCACAAGTTATGTTTAGAGCAGATATATGAAAAATACCGAATATTTTTATCTGAAAATTTTCATGTTAGTGGCAAAATTTTCAGTATATTGGAATAGGCGTGTTTATGGAATGAGTCTGGTAATGCTGTATTATTGACTAGGAGTGGTTTAGTAACTGCTAACTTCGAGCGAACGATCTTCAGTGTATAGTTCGCCAAATATGTTTGTCAAAAGCACATGTTCAGTCGAACTTCGATAACTCAAATAACTATTGGATCATGATATTTGTTCGAGATAGTGGAACTTCGAATTACCGAGGGTTTATCGTAGCATCAAGTCATAAAGCATTACAGTAGAACTTTGATGGCTCGAACACCGATGGCTCGTTCACCATGGATGTGTCGAACCCATTCTTGAGCCCCTAGCGAAATCCTCTACATAAGAAATAGTGGGGCTAATTAAGGAGATTTTAGTCTTTCATCTTGCAAATGAATGCTGTGTGTACTCATTAGAATCGCCTCGATGAGGCGATTCTAATGAGTACACACAGCATAATTTTTCATTATAGAACACCGAAAAGATGTTTAAAAGTATCTCTTATGCCTCCTGGCAGTAACCGCAGTGGCTCGAACTACCCCTGTCTCGAACAGATTTTCGAGGTCCCAAAGGTGTTCGAGCCATTGAAGTTCGACTGTAGTAGATTTTTTCTGGCTCTCAAGGATGAGGGATACAGGGCCATCTTGGCCATGTTGTATAGAAATTGTAAAATAATAAAATCCCAAGTCCCATGCATCTTTCATCGTGATGAAGAAAGGTAGTGAAATTGAAGCTTTCTCTTGTATGGTATCATCAGTCTTGATTTCTATGCTTGTTCAACTGGTAAGCAAACAATTGTCCGCAGCCTTCCAAAATCAGTGTTGTGTGAATGTTTGTTTGATTTTGTTTGTTTGATTTGAGGTTTAACGTCCCCGTCAACACTGTAAAGGTCATTTTGGAGACGTTGCTTCCAATTTTGTGGGACTTTTACCCATCTCAAGCCCTGTCGCCCAATGAAACCAATGTCTTGCAAATGTATGCTGTGTGTACTCATTTGAATCGCCTCGATGAAGCGATTCTAATGAGTACACACAGCATGCATTTTCATTATAGAACACCGAAAAGATGTCTAAAAGTATCTCGTTATGCCTCCTGACAGTAACCTCAGTGGCTCGAACTACCCCTGTCTCGAACAGATATTCGATGTCCCAAAGGTGTTCGAGCCATTGAAGTTCGACTGTATATGGGTGGAAATCTTTTCGATCTTCTCTATAGAATAGTGTTGTGTGTACGAAAATTACCTCATTGAGACTATGCTAATGAGTACATACAACACATTATTTTAAAGACAAAACCAGAAATAAAGAAACTCCTTGGTTTTCCTAAATATATGAATAACTGGGTCAATGGTGGCCCCCGCCCATCGGGGCTTGAAGAATATATGGGCTGCATGATGCTTCCACGCAGAGCTGAATCTGACCCACACACGAGTACTGGTAAACCGCTTATAGGATCTAAACCTGCCCAGGCAAAGCGGTACGAGTGTCGGACCGTCCATGCTTATAAACCCTATTGGTTTCATTTGGCGACAGGGCTTGAGATGTCATTTCATCTCAATGTCGGGTAAAAGTCCCACAAAATTGGAAGCAACGTCTCCAAAGTGACCTTTACAGTGTTGACGGGGACGTTAAACCTCAAATCAAACAAACAAAACTGGGTCAATGAGAAGCCGTGTCCAGGTACTCAATAACAAGTTCGAATAAGCCATGGTAAACGGAACTACCCGTGTTCAAGTTATCGAAGATTTACTGAATGAATAATTAATTAAATAATTAATATTTTCCATATTATGCAGTAATATGAAACACTGAAGACTCCATAATCAAAATAAGAATTCAGTTAATTGAACTCTAAATTATTTGAAAGTATAAAGCTTTAAAGGCGAGACAACAGCAAGTCAGTTAAGTTACATGTAACAGGATACTGTAATCAAAGAAACCATAATTTATGGTTTGATATTGAACGCCCCAGACCTATTCTCAACTGGACTTATCGCATCAGGTAGTCAAGAAAAAACAATTGACCCAACACACAGGAAAGGGGTAATTTATGTTGTTCAAATGCGTGTTCGCATATTTCTTACACTAGCTACCCTTAGGCCTCTCTCTGAATTATGTTGTTCAAATGCGCGTTTGCATATTTCTTGCACTATTTCTTGCAAAAAGCTACCATAAGGCCTCTCTCCGCATACTTTATACCACATGCTGTCGACCCCCGCCCATTGGGGCTTGATAAAAAAAATAAATGGGCTGCATGATGCTTCCACGCAGAGCTGAAACCGACCGCACACGAGTACTGGTAAACCGCTCAGTGGATCTAAGCCTTCCCAGGTAAAGCGGTGCGAGTTGAACTGTCCATGCTTATAAACCCTATTGGGTCAGCAACACCCTTGGACCAAGTTTACTTAACAGCCCCCGTCCATAGGGGCTTGAAGAAATATATGGGCTGCACGATACTTCCACGCAGAGCTAAATCCGGCCCGCACACTAGTACTGGTAAATCGCTAAGAGGATCTAAGCCTGTCCAGGAACCGCGGTGCGAAGCGCAACGTCCATGCTAATAAACCCTATTGGTTTCATTAGGCGACAGGGCTTGAGAAAGCATTTCATCTCAATGTCGGGTAAAAGTCCCACAAAATTGGAAGCCACGTTTCCAAAATGACCTTTACAGTGTTGACGGGGACGTTTTAAAACTCAAATCAAACAACAAAAACAAGTTTACTTAAATGTGTTAGAGAGATACTGTGCTGATTCATTCTGTTAGTCAGTGGAACTTGCGATATATAATAGACATGTGCATGTCCAGTGGCGTCATTTTCACTGCCGAGATTGCGCGTATGCGTAGCCTTGCCCGAGCCTTTGCCTGTCGTCTATGAACATGCATTATTTTCGCATGAGTTGGCGGAACCCGATAAAAATAAATAAATGTAGAGAAATCGCATTATTGTGACGCTGGTCAAATAATAATGATGATGATGATGATGATGATAATAATAATAATGCTAATTCTGCTTCTTTTTCATCATCTTCCGGATACGCCGGTTTTCGCCCACCACTGATTAACGATCGGCTCGCTAAGAGTGAAATAAACTTGAAAGGGCCGTAAAACCCAAACCAAAAACATGGGAATCCTAGAATCACGTAGCAATGATACTCATGGAGGTTTTTTGTTTGTTTGTTTGTTTTACGACCCATTCAAGATCTTTTATCGAGCCGATCGTTAATTAATTTTGGGCGAAAACCGGAATTCCCGGAGAAAAAACCACCTGGCCATCCGTTACAGAACTTGACCAGGCTCGAACCACAACGGTGAGGGACCTAATGATTAAGAATCAGCGCTCTAATCCACTACACATAGAGGAATTATGTGCAAGCCGGCTTCGATAGCTAAGTCGGTGCGCTTTATACTGTGATCAGGAGGTCGCGATTCCTGTCAGAGTTTACAGCATTCTTTCATAAAAATTGGTCGTGCAATCTTTTCTATGGTCATTATCTGCCTAGGTCAGTTGTCAGCGGATGGCGAAAGAATGTGCACTTCACTGGATAACCACCTATGTCTAAGGCTATCCAAGAGAAGTGTGGTTAGGCTTACCGACAGGCTAAATTAACTTAATAGTGTTGACTGCAGGTTTGGGGCCAATTACATCTGAAAGTAATTGATTAAATTACAATTACATTGCCCTAAAAACGTAATTGATTAAATTACAATTACAACATCATATGAATGTAATTGATTAAAATACAATTACTTTTGCAATGTAATTGATTAAATTACAATTACTTTGCAATGTATTATCTAGAAGTACTACAGGCATGACACTATAACTCACGTTAAACAAATACTACTACTAATAATTAATAGATGTTCATTGAAACTACATGTTTAAAATGAAGCACAATCTCAAACAAACGTAATTCAGAACTAAATTTCTGTAAGCTCTCTTTTAGCTTCTGTCAAGTTCTACCAGTACTTTTGAGTTGATATAGTAAATGCATCCATTTTGAACAATGCTCTAGTTCTCAATTAACTATCCGAATTACCCTTTATCATCATCAGCTTTTCAAAAGTTGCATCTTTCAGTCTACACAGCCAGACAGGCTGGACAAAAGATGTAGACCCAGATCAGGCTGCTCATGGAGGAGCAGTCTTCATTGTAGGAGCACTTTGATCAGTGCCAGACTTTTTGCCCAACCTGTCTACATAATTTGGGCACAATTAATAAAATGCAATTAATATTTTCAGATGATCTGTGTGAAGTGTTAGAATTTCAGTTTATAAATCAGTCTCAATGGTCAATATGTGATTAAACTAAACTTATCAACAGGAACCTATAGATATCAAAGCGCCAAAGGCACTGAAATGACAGATTCTATGAGAAAATCAAAACACTGTGAAAACTTACAGACAACTTTCTAAAAGGATCTTAAAATTTAGAAAAGTAGTTCTGCAATTTCCATTGTATGATATGTTTGCAGATGTCTATACACCGGTGGTATCATGAAATGTCATTCGATGTTTCAAATTTTGGAAAGAAACTATTTACGTATTCAAAACCAAACATTAAAATTCAAGTTTTAACAATACAGCTGGCAATTAGTAACATTTTTGTCTGGTCGGTTGTGGATACCTCCCCACAAAAGATACTCTATTTTTCACAAAGAGATCGGAGGAGAAAGGCTGGTCAGTCCAGTGCATGAATTCCATTGGCTTGAAGACATTTTTGAGTAAGAACACCACTATAAACACGCGCGTAATCCTGCTGGATTAGATATCCCGGATTCTGAGCGTAAACAAATAAATGGAACCACGTGAGGCCGACGCACTTGATTGATGTAACGTCTCGCTGTTCAGTTAACGTTTCAGCCATGATCTTGAATGTTCTTAATGTCGCTAGCTACAATAGCTCGACATACCATTGCGCTTATTCCATCCGATATGTCATGCTCTATTACGCACGCGTCGCCTCGGCATACCTTACACCTATGTGTCGAAACACCCCAAAACGACAATCGGCGTGATTCACGCTGAAGTGCGATGTGTCACTGAAACGCATATCACGCGAGTCGCTTAGACGCCAATATACATGTACGTATTTCATGCACCAGCGTAAGTGTTCCGTACTGTGCCGACGTCTTAATTTTGGTTACGACAGGGACGTCTAGCTCTCAAAAGTGCATCGCATAAGTGCGACGAACAGTGTCAGTGCTTATTAGTCGGTAGTTGAAACCCTTTGTTTATCTACAGGTACAGTGTAGCAGATGCCGGGGAAAATCTGCTTCGCAGATGCGTCTGTCGGATGAATCGATCTTGACGTACTGACGTCGGTCTTCCGCTAAGCCGACGTCCACTAGAGTCATCTGTTGATAGTAAGATGTCGCTCCAACAGACAAATAGATCACACACATGTGGCACCCAAAATCAGAGTCAACGCCATCCGCTTTCCGACCAGCTTCTAAGTGTCCATTAGAAGCCTCCGTGGTGCAGTGGTTATGCTACTCGCCTTGTAAACCAGGGATCGCAGGATCGATCCCGGACTTCTCCAGACTTTCGGATGTGTCTTTAAACCGAGGTATCGTCTCCGTATGACCCTAGCTGTTGGTGGGACGTAAAACTCAAACACTCACTCACTCACTCTAACCGTCCAGGGTTTAATGAAAAATGTTGCAATACGTTCTCACTTGATGCTTTTTGAGAACAAAATACAATTTCTTCTTTTCCAGGCACGACCTTACATCAAACATCAAAAGTTTGGTCCTGAACATGTGGTTTCTATCAGTGCTGGTGTGAAGGTGGTACACAGGATCGTTGGCCCCCGCCCATCGGGGCTTAAAGAAATAGATTGGCTGCATGATGCTTCCACGCAGAGCTGAAACCGACCCGCACACGAGTACTGGTAATCTGCTTAGAGGATCTAAGCCTGCCCAGACAAATGGTGCGAATCGGACCGTCCATGCATATAAACCCTATTGGTTTTGATTGGGTGGCAGGGCTTGAGATGTCATTTCATCTCAGTGTCGGGTAAAAGTCCCACAAAATTGGAAGCAACGTCTCCAAAATGACCTATACAGTGTTGACGGGGACGTTAAACCTCAAATCAAACAATACAAAACACAGGATCGTGGCCGGACTGGTAACCATACGTCACGGTTGATTGATTTAACCTTTTAAGGCATGGTGCCTAAGCGTGTTGTAATCATGCAATCGTTTGGTTTCAAAATCAAAGCACCGAAAGTGTTGGTGGGATGTAGGTTGGGGTAAAAGTCCTGGGCTTAGATTAAACTGTTTAATTTAACTCTGAAATTCCAAACAAATAGTGAAGATTTTGATAAGAAACGCGTTCTGCAGCGTCCGAACTTGGTCTACACTGTTTGCCAAGTTCACCCTATGATTCCAGGATGACCCTTTTCAGTCTTATGGAATACCCCGATCTCACTGCGGCTATTTTCTGCAAGAAAAAGGTTATTCTGAGAAGTCAGTGATAGTCACGTAGACGTTAGCTCTGAATCGCTTTTTTATTAGTAACTTCGGGTCGAATGCCAAACAATCAACCCACAAATAGCCGGGTCGTTTGTCAGTCTTGGTTACATGTAAGTGTGATCTGTAAAATCTGCACTTGAAAAAATGTTCGATCTGGCAAACAATGTAGACTAAGATCAAACGCCACAGAACACGGTGCTGATCTTGTTCAACATTTTTTGCATCAGTTACTAAACTTCCGTTCAGTTTAAACGGATCAGTCCGAATCCTGGTTCATGACCAGCCTGCATTTAGAGACAATCGGCATGAGTGTTGTCAGTGCTTTGATTTATTCACTCCCTTGAGTTTCTGGAGTGTACTCTTCCATCACTGAAGTTGGGCTCGTCCATTCCGCTAAATATGGCACCTAGAATTATATCACATGGTTTGCATAGGTATCTGTACCATATTCCAGGGTTGAAAGGGACAGCCTTTTCTCGCAAAGTCTGATATACACCTAGTTGTAACTGACCTAGACTTGACCTCGAATGTCGGAAAACCCATTAATATTCTGGTCTGCAGCTTACCGGCTGGGCTTTAAGGATTAAATATTGACAGCACTGTTAGAAAACAGTGAAAACCTGAGCAGACGTCTAAGCAGATGCCGCATTGATCTAGGTATACAGTCTCGCATGATGCAGCTGATTCATATGAAGTGCTGAATATATTCTCTGAAAGGTAAGATAAAATCGTCAAGTCGTCTGCTTCAAAAGTTTGTATTGCGATTATAGGATGTACAATTTTGATAACTGCGCCTAACCGGACTACATTTTTGTGCGGACTCATATTTCTTTGGCGGTCAAAGCCGGAAGAAAGTCGTAAGAAAGCCGGAACTACTTTACAACACGCAGGATAGCTAGAGATGACAGATAGAATCTGTCATTAAAAATTTAGAGTTGATATTGTTTTTCACAGTTACATGACAAAGAGTAACTGGCAATAGTTATGTGTTTTTTTCAAACCTGAATGTAGATGGTTACTCAACAGAACAATAGATAAATTATAGATACTCATACATTGTACAATTTACCTGTGGAAAAAAAAACTGTAAAATATATATAACAAATAGACATCTCAAAAGTTTGTTATAATCACCTAGAAATTTACAAAAAGATATCTTTTCTAAGGAGAAATGCATAAAAATAAATAAAAAGGCAAACAGTGTGTACCCAGATCAGAGTGCTCATCTAGACAGTCTTATCTGAGTATGCACTGTTTGACCAGGCCTGCCTGTCCAATACCTTAGACTCATTATGGTAGTTGATAAAAATACTATGACTGCACAGCTTTACCCCATTCTCTGTTCTATCCATACCTTACACATTTAAAGGGAGACAACCATATGATCAACTTTATTTGCACTTGTGCAGTCTTTATAAACTGATTTGAAAAAGATTCAGCACATCCATTAACTTTTATGAAATGTAAGAGTTTGAAATGTTTAATTGCAGTTTATTAGGAATTACTGATATAATGATGAGTTTACACGCTAGCAAAATTATAGCAAAAGAATTAGTCTGATGTCCAGAAACCTGATATTTTTGCACCAATTCACAATTTATACATCTATATGAACAGAGATGTAATCTAATAAAAATAATCATGATTACAAGCCAAAATATGGAAGTAATTGATTAAATTAAATTACTTGTAATCAGAAAAATGTCTGATTACTGATTACATCAGATTATTTTAAAATATGTAATCGATTACAGCTGATTACGATTACAGATTATGATTACCCCAAGCCTGGTTGACTGGGCCAAAACATCTTAACAAACAAATTTAATGCACATTTGGGCTATTTACGTTAGATTACAAATTAGAGATGGTGAAAATTTGGACGAATCCGGCAGGGATCTAAACCAGGCCACCGGAGTGACAGGTAATACTACGACGTTGGCAAACAACCGAGAGTGTTTCCCTATGCTATTAGCATAGGCTGTCTGGGTTCGATCCTCGCCAAATTCATCTTGCTAATTCTCCAACTGTCACATTGCCATCATTATGACTTGTAGGATTAAGAGCCTGCCACTCAGCTGCATGAAGAAAACTGAAAATGGCCTTTTTCCGAGACTACGTGAGGCAAAAATTTGAAAATATAAAAAATAGTCATATTGTTTTATCCCATCACGAAAAAGGCGATTAATAATCTTGAACCCTTTAATAAAAATCAAAAATGAGTTCCTTTAAGAGCAATGAAAACATTCATAAGAAAGAAGATGGGTCATACTACGTAGTTTCGGCTAATAAAACCTCATCGGTGACCCTATAATGATCCGGCAAAGAAAGCCAGAGACAACATACTGCCCACTTTTATATAGAAAAACTTGGGGTTTTCAGGGGCATATACATAGTTTTCTTTTTTCATCTCAAAAACATAGATTGTGGATACTCGTTAGAACCGCCTCGCCGAGGCGGTTCTAACGAGTATACAAGAGTATTCTAACGAGTATACACGATCTATATTCTGTGCAGAAACCTAAAACATCTCAGAATTACTTTATCTGAAAATTTTCCGTTTTTTTTTTTTTTTTTTTTTTTTTTTGTTGTTGTTGTTGTTATTTTTGGATTTTGCATTGCCATTCAATTTGACTAAATCAACATTGTAGCTTCATGGGCTATGTAAGTTTTTAAGCCTAAGTCAAGGGTCCTAATCAAACAGATGGGGGAATAACCCACCCTGTTCGCCCTTCGGGGTCATCTGTGCCATGTACAAAAACGGGTCCTGATAAAGCAGATGAGGGAGTAACCCACCCTGTTCGCCCCTCGGGGCTTTCTGCGCATGATTGTTTATCTGATGGTTTGCTTGATGGTTTTACTGATGGTTGTTCTAATAGTTACGCAAATGGTTATGCTAATTGTTACGCTAATGGTTTTCCTAATAGTTTATCTGACAGATCTGTTGGTGTTTCTGAAAAGTGCCTTAATGGCTTTACTGATGGTTGCTCTGAAAAAGTAGGACAGACAAATTTCATGCACACAGCAATGCTAGTAAGTGTTGGAAACCCAGGAGAAGGTATGCAACTTGACTTTACTGAAAGACATTGGCCAATATTGCTCGAGAAAGTTTGAGTTTGGTTCATTCAGTCAATCAGATATAAAGTTCAGTAAAGAATCAAAGGGAAGTCAGTGTACTTTGAATGCACTTTGCTCATTGATACGTGCCAATTGTGACAATGTTGTCACCTTAAGAGATATTGATGACATATCGACGGAAGGTGATGCTGTGTATATGAACACAGTGGTCTGGTTGAAGAAACAAGGATTATTCAAATGTAAGCTTTTAAGTTTTGAAGAGTTACCAAATGTTGTAACTGTGATGAACAAGACATTTGTTATCAACAAGTGCGAGGCTGTATCTGGGGTGTGTACTCAACAGTTTGGAACAACTGCTCTACCCACATTACACCAAGGTCTGCATACTGCTTTTCAGCAGTCACATTATGTGTTGATAATGATAGGTTCAATTTGCTCTGCTGTATTCAGAAAATATGATGAGTACTTATTTTTTGACTCGCATTCTCATGGTGATGATGGTTTGTTTCATTTTAATGGACAAGCAGTTCTTGCATCCTTCCACTCCATAGATGACTTGGTATCTTACCTCTATGCTTTCTATGGCAGTTTGCAAATTGACCTTTCATCACAGTTTGATATGTTACCTGTCACCATGTCTGAAATACAGTCCTGTGATTCTGGGGTGCAGAATCATGCAAGTCATGCCATTAATATACCCAAAACACAGGCTGTTGTTGATTGTGAGTCTGGTGAAGAAATGAACAATAGAACGAAAGCGGAATGTGAATGGAAAACTATGAGAAGTGAGAAGAGCTGGACAAAAAGAACACGAACTAAAGCAAAGGCAGATAAGGCAAAACTTGATGATATGTGGAAGGATTTTGGTAGCAGTACTTTGATTGGCCAGTACATGAACAATCAGAAAAACAAAAGGAAATTGTATCAGATGCTCTATATGCAAAACAGAAGAAAATCTGAACAGTTCAAGTTGAAAGATAGGGATTATACATCGAAATCTATGCGAAATAAGAGAAGCTGTTCAGAAAATAGACTGAAAGAAAGAGACAAAACACTCAAATTAATGAGAAAAGCAAGAACCTCATGTGAGTTCAAGCAGAAAGAAAAAGAGAAAAAAAAAAAAAAAAAACAGAAAGCAAGAGAGCCTGCGGAAAATGTAATGAAAGAAAGAGACAGAACACTAAAATCAATGAGAAAAGCAAGAACCGCATTGCAGTTCAAGAAGAAAGAAAAAGAGGAAAAACAGAAAGCAGAGAGTCTGCAGAAAATGTAATAAAGGAAAGAGACAGCACACTAAAATCAATGAGAAAAGCAAGAACCTCATTGCAGTTCAAGCAGAAAGAAAAAGAGGAGAAACAGAAAGCAAGAGAGTCTGTAGAAAGTGTAATGAAAGAAAGAGACAGCACACTAAAATCAATGAGAAAAGCAAGAACCTCATTGCAGTTCAAGCAGAAAGAAAAAGAGGAGAAACAGAAATCAAGAGAGTCTGCAGAAAGCGTAATGAAAGAATGGTACAGCACACTAAAATCAATGAGAAAAGCAAGAACCTCTTTGCAGTTCAAGCAGAAAGAAAGAGAGGAAAAACAGAAAGCAAGAGAGTCTACAGAAAATGTAATGAAAGAAAGAGACAGCACACTAAAATCAATGAGAAAAGCAAGAACCTCATTTGAGTTCAAGCAAAACGAAAAAGAAAGAAAACGAAAAGCAAGAGAGTCTGCAGAAAATGTAATGAAAGAAAGAGACAGCACACTAAAATCAATGAGAAAAGCAAGAACCTCATTGCAGTTCAAACAGAAAAAAAATGGTGAAAAACAGAAAGCAAGAGAGTCTGCAGAAAGTGTAATGAAAGAAAGAGACAGCACACTTAATCAATGAGAAAAGCAAGAACCTCATGTGAGTTCAAGCAGAAAGAAAAAGGGGAAAAACAGAAAGCAAGAGAGTCTAAAGCTAGTGTATTGAAAGAAAGGGAAAGCTCATTGAGATCGAGGAGAAATGCAAGAAAATCTGAAGAATTTGTTGGAAAAGAAACGGAAGCAAAGAAGAGAAAACGGTTGATGAAAGACTTTTACGAATGGGAGGCAGCACAAACAAGGAGAGTGAGAGAAATTCCTCTTAATTTAGAAAGGGAAAGACTAGCTAAGAAAATGCGCATGACTGACAAACAATTTAAAGATAGTGAAAGAATACATGACTGCTCAAGGAAAGTGGAGAAATGAAAGGACCCAATTTATTATGAAAATGAACGAGACACTATCAAATTTCGAAAATATGGAGAAAATATTGAATCCTGCATATAACTATTTCATAAAAATGTTTCTGAGGGACTGATATATGTATGCAGTTGCTGCCATCAAACATGCTTTAGACAAAGTGTTTCTAAAGCTGATTCTCTACCTACAGAATCCAAGAAAAAATATTTGACCGGATGTCTGTCAGTTGGTAACCAGCAATGGATATGCATGACATGCAGAAATAACATTCAGAATGACAAAGTATCAAAACTATCAATCAAGAATGGCATTGTATGGCCTGAAACGCCAAATGAATTGGATTTATTTCCATTAGAAGAAAGGTTGATTTCATTGCGGATTCCATTCATGCAAATCAGAGAACTTCCTCGTGGCCGACAACTTTCAGTGAAAGGGAATGTTGTAAATGTCCCTGTTGATATACAACCAACTGTTGATGCTTTACCAAGGCCGTTTGATGAAAATATAAATGTTGAAGTGAAACTGAAAAAGAAAATGTCATTCAAGTCTTGTGCTTTTTAACTGAAAATGTGCGGCCACTGCGCGTCCTTGTTGCTCTTCATTGGTTGATGAAGCACAGTGACTTATATAAGAACACACATATTAAAATAGATGAAGACTGGATAACAATTGTAACTGAAGCCTGTTGTGATACAATGAACGAGTTTATGTCTACAGAACATACAAATTATAAAGTTGATAACAAAAGTGTTACAACAGATAACTGCGTGAAGTCTGAAGATGATAAGAATATTCATTCTGATGATGTTGAAACTGATTCTGATGCTGAAGAATATTCTCAAGAAGATGTTTGGAATAATGATACACTTTTAGAGGATGCCAATCTTGATAATTGATCAAACACTTTCACTTTTGCCCCCGGAGAAGGTCAACAACCACTAAGCATATACCAGGATAAAGAATCAGAATATTTGTGCTTTCCAACTTTATTTTGTGGACAGCGACGCAAGGAAAATGAAGAAAGAATAAGACCTGTACATTATAGTGATACAGCCAAATGGGAATTACGAAGTCAACTAGGCGAACTGCATCAAATATGATGACAGCTGCACAAACAAGAGATAGTACTTGCGTGGATAGTGTTGTAAAAAAGGATGAAGGATACTACATTTTCAAACAGATACGAAATTCTCCTGCATACCTTTAAACAAGGAAAAAAGATTTCTTTGCAATGATACGCCAGCTGGGTTGCCTACATGGTTTATGTCCTTATCCTCCGCTGATACTAGATGGACGGATCTGTTGAAAATGTTGTCTTAATTGAATAAGAATGTTAACTATACAGATAAAGACATTGCAAACCTGACATGGGAGCAGAAAATCCAGCTTATTCAAAAAGATCCTGTAACATGCTCAAGATACTTCGACCATAGAGTTCAAGAATTCATCAGAATTGTACTTAAAAGTTCACACAACCAACTTGGAAAAGTCACAGACTATTTTTGTAGAGTTGAATTTCAACAAAGGGGATCTCCACATATACATATGCTAGTTTTGGTTGAAAATGCTCCAAAGGTCAATGAGAATACAAATAAAGTAATAGTTAACATGGTTGATAAGTACTGACAGTGTTCCCTTGATGGTGATAACATTGGGCAACTCGCAGAAATACAAGTTCATAAGCATTCTAGAACATGCAGGAAAAAGAAAGATAAGATATGTTGGTTTGGTTATCCCCATCCTCCACTTCCATGTACAATGGTATTAGAGTCTATTGAAAGCAGCACAGACAAATACGACAAATTGTACCAAATACTGCAGAAGAAAATGAATGAGGAAAAAGAGGGTTACAATATGATGTACAATGAATTTTTGGAAAAGGTCGCCTGTATGTCTGAAGAAGAATACATTCTCTGTATTCGGAGCTCCTTAAATTCATCGAAAGTTTTTTTCAAACGAAGTCCAAAAGACATACGAGTTAACCTGTACAGCAAGAATATTTTGAAAGCGTGGAAAGCTAACATTGATATACAATTTGTCCTTGATCCGTATGCTTGTGCAATGTATATTGTTTCATACATCAGTAAGTCTCAAAGAGGAATGAGCAATTTGCTATATGCAGCAGCTAAAGAAGCGAGGAATTGGAACTTGGATATTAAAAGACAAGTAAGGCATATTGGGAATGTGTTTTCTAACAGTGTTGAAGTAAGCGCCCAAGAAGCAGTATACCTTATACTTCAAATGCCTCTTACAAACAGCACAAGAGATGTGGTTTTCATCAACTCATCCACCCCTGACAAGCGCATTCAATTACTGAAATCCAAAACGGTACTAGTTGAATTACCAGCAGAATCTACAAATATAATGTCTGATAGCATGATAAAAAGATACTCGAAACGACCAAAAAGTTTGGAAAATTGGTGCTTAGCAGATTATGTTACCCAGTTAGAAGTTGTCTTTCCAGATGAAAGTAAAATTGAGGGAACTGAAGAACTGAATGAGGATACTCTGACTGATGCTGTTGATGACAAATTTGATAGCAGCTTTAGACAAGTGACATTGAGAAATGGTATGAAAATAAAACGTCGAAAAATATACAGAGTAGTACGCTATGTACGTTTCAGCATGAAAACAGATGAAGAAAATCATTTCAGAGAGAAACTGCTACTTTTTCATCATTGGAGAAATGAAGAAACTGATTTGATTGGCAAGTTTTTGACATATAAAGAATCATATGAATCTATGAAGCATATCATTGACAGTAAATGCAAAGAATATGAACATCATGTTGAAGAGCTAGATTTAGCTAGACATTTTGCAGAGGCAGAATTTGATGCATATGATGAGCTTGCATCTGGTGCACAGCAAGTTGAAGCAGACACATTGGAAGAAGAATCAAAAGAATCAGATTCGTTTGTATATTTGAACCCTGACCGAGTATCTGAGCACAGAAATTACGATATCGGAATTGAAATAGGATGTGTAGTTTCAACACCACAGATAACAACAAATGAAGCTATCTTACCTGGTGAACAATATAGATTACTTCTTCAGTCACTGAACAGCAAACAGATGCAAGTTTACAGTCATGTTGTTTACTGGATTAAAACGACGATAAACCATTGTATGCATTTCTTTCTGGTGGAGCAGGGGTTGGAAAGAATGTGGTCATAGAGTTTTGTACCAGACTTTATATAGGTACTTGAATCTTAAAGAAGGTGAAAATACAGAGGATATCAGAGTTTTTTGTGTGCATATACTGGAAAAGACGCATCTAACATTGGAGGTTCAACAACCTCATCAGCATTTAAACAAAAATTCAAACAATCCAACCAGACATTGACCTGTGATAGTCTTAACACATTTAGATCAAAACACAGTGCTTTATCTGTTGTAATCATAGATGAGATATATATGGTAGGAAAACTAATGCTAATTTTCATTGACCAAAGACTTCAGGAGTTAAAATGCACAAGAGTACCCTTCGGAGGTGTCAGTATCATTGCTGTTGGTGATTTTTATCAGCTCAAGCGTGTACACTGTGACTGGATATTTAATGATATTGCAAGAGATGTTTCAGCCTTATCTAATAATCTTTGGAAAGATCATTTCACCATGTTTGAATTAACAGAGGTAATGAGGCAAAAAGAGGACTTGGAATTTGCAGAAATCTTAAATTTATTAAAAAAAAAATGCGCTTACAGTAGAAGACAAAAAGAAATTGAACAATTGTAAGATAGATTCAAAAGATGACAAGTATTAAATCAGTGCCCCACACTTGTTTGCTGAAAATTTCTTCATGCATACATTCAATGATTCAGCCTTAAATAGAATTGGATCAGAAAAGGTTACAATTCCATGAAATATACTGTTGTTTCTCCTGACCTTTCAAAGCAAAAACAAAAACAAGCAATTGACAAATTGCCTACATATCCCAATAAAACTGCAAACCTTCACTGTTCCTTGATTATTGTTGTTGGGATGATATATGATCTAACTGTCAATGCAAATACTGAAGATGGTCTAGCAAATGGAGCCTCTTGTGTGGTGAAATATATTGAATACAGACAGGTAGAGGCAGAAAGTCCTGGTATCATTTGGGTTAAATTTGATGATGCAAAAGCCGGTATGGAAACAAGGTTGAAGTTTATGCACAGAGGATTTTACCATCATGAAATAAGTGATGACTGGACACCAGTATTTGACACTGAAAGAACTTTCATCTATAACAAAAAAAATTTCCAGAGAATCCAGTTTCCTCTTCAACCATCTGCAGGACGTTCTGTTCACAGAGCGCAAGGTAGTACACTTGAAAAGGTTGTTGTAGATTTTTCACAACGAAGAGTACGTAAGGTTCCGCATCTTCATTATGTTACTTTGAGTCGTGTGACTTCCATGAAAAATCTTCAAATCTTAAATTTAAATGCACAAACTCTCACAGTTGATACTCAGGTTGAAATGGAAATGAAAAGGTTGAAAGATCATGCAGTTCTTGAACTTTGTTATGTACAGTTAGATAATGTTGATATGCAGACTCCTTTTAAAGTGGCTTTCAACAACTGTAGATCATTGCATTTACATATTAATGACATTAGACACGAGATAAATATGTTGACATCACATGTCTTTGGTATTGCTGGACCAAATATTTGAATTAGCAGGAATCCTGCAGGAATATATAGACAGTAATACCGTCACTGGCACAGGCAGAAATCCTGTTAAAAATTCATGCAGGAAAAATGCTGGAATCCTGTTAATAAATCATGCAGGAATCCTGTGAATAATTCATGCAGGAATTCTGTCTTTTATTTTCCTGCAGGATTCTTGCATCAATTTTCCCGCTTATTTAGATATTTACAAGCTTTTCCACACTGACCCCACCTAAAAATTCTCTGTGGAAATTCTATCCATTAATTTTCGTACAGGTTTCATGTCAGAATCCTGTCACAATATTTCTGCAGAAATACTGTAACATACTTTCATACATGATGAGATATATATAAAAAAGTTTTAGGAAAGCAAGGAAAGTCCAATTTGGGACTTGTTAATGGGATTCTTAACAGGTGGTCTTAATAGTGGAATTATACTATGTATATATTAGATTTTATACCCCTTAACATTCCTTTTGGCAAATGTCTTTACATAGATTTAGCACATACCTTTGTCTTAGTTAATGTCCCCATTCATGTTGCAGATGTCACAAAGTATAGAGTTTTTGCTATCAGTATAACATGCATCTTGATAAATATCTAAAAACAACTTGTTAAGACGAACGTTTCTCTTGAAACTTCCATTCTGTTCTTATCTAATACACAACTGCATAATTCCAAATTTATATTATTGTCTTTTGACTTAACTACCAATTTCGAGTCAATGTTGCCACGTTTTACAGGAGTGTAACTTAAGTCATTCACTATCCATTTTTAGGACTTGAGCATATGCCTTTAGATAATACTGTAAAATCTCTTGATGTTGATAACTCTCAGGGGTGAAATGATTCATTGAAATCATATCATATGGTGATACTTTTGCTGACGATACACATATCGTATCGTGGGGCTATTATCGCGATACCTGACGATATGCCCAAAAGTATGACTTCCAACGAAAATGACCATTTTCATAACAAACTACAACGATCTTAATTGTTATCGAGATGCATTGATTACTTTTATGACATATATGGGCAGCTTACAGAGGCTTTGTTAAACCCCTGTCACACCAGGGCCACGTTTTCACGGCGTCCAAGAAAAATGCAGAACGCCGAGGTACGTGCAGTACGATTGCAAACATTGCCTTAGCAATGCAGTGGCATTGCCAGTAGGCGCTTTGGGATCCCATAGAATGCCAAGCGACGGCGCTCATTTTGAGCATGCTCAAAACAAACGCTGTCGCTCGGAGTTCTGATAAGAGCGCACTGAGGTTGTTTGACTGATGAAGATGTGTGTTGACACTTGGCTTTTAAGTGCAAACGAATGTCTTCAACATGCCGTCAGCGCAGTGTGAGCGCCGTAAATGTGCAGTGCACGCATTGTGACCGCCATAAAAGCGCAGTGCACGCAGTGATTGTGCCCTGTAAGCACAGTGGATGCGCCGTAAGAGCGCATACAATCGCCATTAAGAACGCTGCAGGATCGAGATAGATCACCATATAAGCTCCGTAGCAACGTCTTGGTCGCTGTAAGTCCGCCATGACAGGTCCATGTTCACGAAAAATATCCCATATTTCTTGCAATCTCGCGGCATTCTGGAAAATTAAACAACGCCGTTCCATCGCAGTGGAAACGCGGCATAGTGTGACAGGGGTATTACACAAGATTGAACTCTGAGACGGTTCTTAGCCAGTTTTCCAAGAGTTTAAAAATTTTGGAACTGTGATTTAAGCATGAAAGTAGAATTGTGATATGTATCGTATGGCGAGGCAATTATCGCAATATGTATCATATCGTGGGGTGACTGTATAGTTTACAGCCCTAATAAATTTTAAAGATATTTTGACTTTTAAAAGATGTAAATAGTGATTATTATGCATAGATAACCTGGATGTAAATAATGATTATCATGCATGGATAACCTGGATGTAAATAATGATTATCATGCATGGATAACCTTGATGTAAATAATGATTATCATGCATGGATAACCTAGATGTAAATAATGATTATCATGCATGGATAACCTGGATGCAAATAGTGATTATCATGCATGGATGACCTAGATGTAAATAATGATTATCATACATGGATAACCTAGATGTAAATAATGATTATCATGCATGGATAACTTTATATCCTTCAGATTTAACTGGAAGAGCAACATTGGGAGAAACCTTTTCTTCATTGTCTTTTGATTCTTGAAGCTATAGATCACCTTTTGTGTAAATAGATAGTCAGTATGGGTTTTGTTTGTTTTGAGGTTTTACATCCCAATCAACACTATTTAGGTCATTTTGGAGACACTGCTTCTGATTTTAAGATACCTGTACCCGCCATTGAGATGAAATGATATCAAAAGCTCTACAGCCCAAAGAAACCGCTAGGGTTTAAGAAGCAGTCTGACTCGCATCACTTTGTCTAGGCATGCTTCGACTTAAACTGTTTATCAGTAGTCAAGTTTGGTTGGTCTCAGCTCTGTGTGGAAGCACCATGCAGCCCAATATATTCCTCCAAGCCCTGATTAGCAGAGGCTGTGTCCAGTTAGTATGGGTACTTTCTTTTTTAAAAGGCTTGGGTCCATAGAAACGTTATGCACACAAAGAAGGTGCTGACCAGTTTTCCTGTATGTACACATAGGCCCAAGCCTTGGCTGCCTGGACATGTTATAAAACAGATTTTCTTGCAAGTATAGGTGTACAGGTAATAATCAGTTTCTCTGAAGACTTTTTTGTTTCCCTCAATAGACAGTAGCAATTTTATGGTAAGATAAAACTGTGTCAGGATCTAGTAATTTATCAGCAGTACAACAGTAAGGGAATAGATTACATTGCTCTAATGCTTATAATTAATCAAATGTATGATACTCAAAAAGGTTGCATCTGTTACTTAAGAACTCTGTGTGTATCGGCCTATTCAAATATATTCAAAATTTACCACCAATAAAGTAAAATTTTCAGGTTTAAAGAAAATTTTTCTATTTTTTCAGATTTCTACTCAACACATGGATTGTGGATACTCGTTAAAACCATCTCGATGAGGCAGTTCTGACAGGTGCCCACAGTGTGTGTTTTTGGGTGGAGATAAAATAAATAACATATACCCCTTAAACCCCAGTATTACTGTATAAAGGTGGTGTTTTAAGGGGTCAAAATTATATAGACATGTTTTTGTGATGATATCCCCTTTATTCATATATTTGTATGTTTTGTATATACGTTCTATGCCATTTGAGTGGCCTGAGCTTAGACAAATAAAGTTTAGTAACTCCCATTGTGTACTATAATTAATTAAATATATAACAAAATGCCTGTTTTTGTAGCTGGCAAGCGGACTAACAATATCAAGAACACAATGTATGCAAAACTTTTCAGGAATTGGTCACTAACTGTAACAAATCTGTTGTTTGATATAGAAATTTTTGATATTGGAGTTTTTATTATCCATGTTTCATCTTTTTAAACCTCTTTGGCAAAATGAAATCTACCAAACGTTGAATTTTGACACATTTTGGCTACATTGCAAAAATAACTGTCTGGACTTAAAGACGTCATGTGTGTACAGGAAATAACATCTTTCAAGATTCCAACCCGAGGACAGCTATACATTTTGACCATCCTGGATCTACAAAGCAGTTAGTATCAATCAGGTAAATATATCTTGTCTTTTCTACAGATTGTTCATAAACATACTACAGTAGAACTTCAATGGCTCGAACACCGATGGCTCGTTTACCATGGATGTGTCGAAGCCATTCTTGAGCCCCTAGCGAAATCCTCTACATAAGATATAGTGGGGCTAAGTAAGGAGATTTTAGTCTTTCATCTTGCAATGGAATGCTGTGTGTACTCATTAGAATCGCCTCGATGAAGCGATTCTAATGAGTACACACTGCATGCATTTTTCATTATAGAACACCGAAAAGATGTTTAAAAGTATCTCTTATGCCTCCTGACAGTAACCGCAGTGGCTCGAACTACCCCTGTCTCGAACAGATTTTCGAGGTCCCAAAGGTGTTCGAGCCATTGAAGTTCGACTGTAGTAGGGTTTTTCTGGTTCTCAAGGATGAGGGATACAGGGCCATCTTGGCCATGTTGTATAGAAATTGTAAAATAATAAAATCCCAAGTCCCATGCATCTTTCATCATGATGAAGAAAGGTAGTGAAATTTAAGCTTTCTCTTGTATGGTATCATCAGTCTTGATTTCTATGCTTGTTCAGCTGGTAAGCAAACAATTGTCCGCAGCCTTCCAAAATCAGTGTTGTGTGAATGTTTGTTTGATTTTGTTTGTTTGATTTGAGGTTTAACGTCCCCGTCAACACTGTAAAGGTCATTTTGGAGACGTTGCTTCCAATTTTGTGGGACTTTTACCCGACATTGAGATGAAATGACATCTCAAGCCCTGTCGCCCAATGAAACCAATAGGGTTTATTAGCATGGACGGTCCGACTCGCACCGCAGTTCCTGGACAGGCTTAGATCCTCTTAGCGGTTTACCAGTACTAGTGTGCGGGCCGGATTCAGCTCTGCGTGGAAGCATCATGCAGCCCATATATTTCTTCAAGCCCCTATGAGCGGGGGCCCGTTGTGTGAATGAAGTGATAAAATGTTTTCCTTAGCATTGGAAATGTGGAATCTGCATATCCAACAAAAACATGCAAAGATTGGTTTACTTTCCTCCACTGTAACTAATTTTCATAACTTTGGAAAAAAATGAGATAGAGCCTTCATATTTGGCATGTACATTCCTTGTGACAAGATCTTCCCACCCATGAAAAAGTTTTGACATATGACCTTGACCTTTGACCAACTTTGTCATAACTTTTGAAGCTGTTGAGATAGAGCCTTCATATTTGGCATGTAGGTTCCCTGTGACAAGGCCTTCCTATTCATACATAAATGACCTAGACCTTTGGCCTACTTGTCAAAACTTTTTTTACCATTTGAGATAGAGACTTCATATTTAGGATGTAGGTTACTTGTGACAAGGGCTTCCCACTCATACAAAAATGCTGTGACCTTGACCTTTACCTGTGACTACTTTATCATACTTTTTTAACCATTGAGATGGAACCTTCATATTTTGCATGCATGTTCCTTGTGACAAGGGCTTCCCATCCATGCAAACATTTTGTCCTGCAACCTTGACCTGTGACTTACTTTATCATAACGTTTGAACCATTTGCGATAGAGCCTTCAAATTTGGCATATATATTCCTTTTGACAAGGGCCTCCTACCCATACAAAATTTTGACCTGTGACCTTGACCTTTGACCTGCTTTACCATAACTTTTGAACCATTTGAGATAGGGCCTTCCTATTTAGTATGCATGTTCCTTGTATCAAGGGCTTCCCATCCATGCATAAAGTTTGACCTGTGACCTTGGCCTCTGACCTATATTATCATAACTTTTGAACCATTTGAGATACAGCCTTCATATCTGGCATGTATGTTCCTTCTCACAAGGCACTTTACTATATTACCTATTATTTCATTTCTACAGTGTGGATCAGGTGAGCGTTCCAGGGCCATCATGACCCTCTTGTTTATGTAAAGAAGCCAAAGGTCAAGAGCAAAATATCATATGAGTCGGAATTCACAAGGAACCTACATGACAAATATGAATGCTATGTCTCAAAGGGTTCAATAGTTAAGGCCAATGCTACTTTTTCTTTAACGTAGGCCACAGGTCAAGGTCACAGGTCAGTCTTTGTGTATGAGTTCGAACCCCTTCCCATAAAGACACTTTATTCCAAACATGACACTTTATCTCAAACAGTTCAAATATTAACCAATGTTTTATTTTTTCCTTCTTGTTTGATTTGATTTTAGGTTTAACATTCCCTGAACATTGTAAGGGTCACTTTGGAGACGTTGCTTCCAATTTTGTGGAACTTTTTTACCTGACATTGAGATGAAAATGACATTTCAAGCCCTGTCCCTCAAAGCAACCAGTAGGGTTTATATGTATGGACCGCTAAACTCACACAACTTTTCCTGCGCAGGCTTATAGGAAGCTCTAACCGGTTTACCAGTACCCATTTTCAGTCTGTTTCTGACAGCTCTGGTGGAAGCATCTAAAGCGCAATCTATTTCATCAAGCCCCGATAGGAGGGGCTGTATTTTGTTTTCTTAAAAGCAGGACAATTGCCAAGGGACATAAAACTAGAGCACGTTTTTTATTAGACCTACTGACCTACTTTTTGACCCAACACGATCCACATTTAAAATTTACACAGATATTGTCAAGATAAACATTCTGACAAAGTTTGATGATGACTGGACCAGAACTGTGGGTGCACACAGGGGTTTTCGATGATTTGACCTTCTGGCATACTTTTTGCCCGACATGACCTATATTCGAACTTGATCGAGATACTATCGTGATGGTCATGCTGACCAAGTTTAATGATGATTGGGCCAACACTGTGGCCTCTAGAGCGGACACATGTTTTTTCTATGATTTGGTCTCCTGGCCTACTTTTTGATCAGACATGGCCCATATTCGAACTTGATCGAGATATTGTCGTGATCATTTTGATCAAAATTGATGATGATTGGACCAAAGCTGTGGCTTCTAGAGCACTCACAATGTTTTTTTTCTATGATTTGGCCTACTTTTTGACGACATGACCCACTTTCGAACTTGATGGAGATATTGTCATGATAATCCTTCTGAGCTAAATTGATGATAACTGGACCAAAACTGTGGCCTCTAGAGCGCTCACAGTATTTTTCTATGGTTGGACCTACTGACCCACTTTTTGACCCAACATGACCCATTTTTTGAACATGATCGATATATTGTCCCGATGATCAATCTGAGCGAAATTGATGATAATTGGACGAAAACTGTTGCCTCTAGAGCGCTCGGAATGGTTTTTCTATTATTTGACCGACTGACCTATTTTTTTTTAACCCAACATGACCCATATTTCATACTGACCGAGATATCGTCGTGATGATCATTCTTAATAAGTTTGATGATCATTGGGCCAAACCTGTGGCCCCCAGAGCCCTCACAATGTTTCTCTATGATTTGACTTACTGGCCTACATTTTAACCCGACGTGACCCATATTCGGACTTGATTGAGGTATTGCCGTGATAATCATTCAGGCCACGTTTGATCATGATTGGACTAAAACTGTGGCCTCTAGAGCGCTCACGAGAATGGCAACCATTTTCCCATTGTAAGTCTATGGGACCTTGCGGTTGCCATAGATATCAAAGTTTTTTTCGATTTCGGTAAAATGTCTGTCATCAATCCCCAACCAAAGGCAAGCTACAGATGAGAAATAACTGGGATCAGCCTGCAGTTCGCAGAGTTATAATTGGTCAAAGGTGCAGAAGGACGGGTCCCCCCCCCCACACACACACACTTGAGCCTTCGGCCTAGTTGAGCCAAATGAACTCAAGTATCAATCACGTAAACAAATCTATGCGATGAAATCCCTCTTTAAGTGAGCCAGAGAGTGAGACAATTAAAAAAAAGAGGGCCAAGATGGTCCTATATCGCTCACATGTGCTATCAGATCTAACGTTTCAGGATATGCCAACCTTTACTGAAGGATTTATACGAGCACAAGGTGATGACACCGTAAGCATTTACTGCAATCAAGTAGGATGTAACTCTATGATAAATAGGGGGACCTCACTGGTTTTCAAACTCATTCAAGCTTTTATCCCTGCATTACTTATATGTAAGTTTCAAGATCCGATATAAATTGAAGGGGCGATGGTGATGACAAGGTAAAATAAGAAATCACTTGCTGCAATCAGGGATCTAACTCTATGATAAATAGGCAAACCATACCAGTTTTCAAACTCATCCGAGCTTTTCTGCCTGACTTACTTGTTTGTAAGTTTCATGAAGATCCGATCAAAACTGAAGGGGCAGCAGTGATGACTAAGTCGAAAATAAGTATTTTTGGTCAAGCAGGGGACATAACTCCATGATTAATTGACTGGCATTGCTAGTTGTCAAACTTGTCTAAGCTTTTATCCCTAACTTATTAACATATTGCAAGAAGATTCGATGCAAACTGAAGGAGTTACGGCCAAAAAAGGCATTTTCTGCAATACAAGGTATGTAACTCTATGATAAATGGGCTCTATGATAAATGCACTGACCTCATCAGTTCTCGAACTCAGCTATTTATCCCTGACTTACTAACATGTAAGTTTCAAGAAGATCCAATAAAACTGAAGGAGCTACGGTGATTACAAGGTAAAAAATAAGCATTTTCTGTAATCGAGAGGGACATAACTCTCTGAAATATAAACTGACCTCACGATTTTTTTTTAACCGGGCGAGGTTTTATCACTTACTTACTAACATGTAAGTTTCAAGACGATCCGATGGAAACTGAATAGTGATGACAATGTCAAAAATAGGCATTTTCAGCAGTAAAGGGGACGCAATTCTTCGATAGATAAGCCAACCTCGTCAGTTTTCGAACTCATCTGAGCTTTTATCCCTGACTTACTTGGTTGTTAGTTTCAAGAAGATCCCATCAAAACTGAAGGGGCTAAGGTGATGACAACATCGAAACTAAGCATTTTTAGCAAAGTAGGGGACATAACTCGATGAGTAATCGACCTACATCGCTAATTTTCGACTTATTCGAGCTCTTAACCCCAACTAATTTGTATGTAAGTTTCAGGAAGATCCGATCAAAACTGAAGAGGCTATGGTGATGACAGGGTCGAAAATAGGCATTTTCTATAATCAAGGGGGACATCACTCTACGAAATATAAGCCGACCTCACCATTTTTTATTTATTTCAGCCAATGTTTTATCTCTTACCTATTAACATGTAAGTTACAAAAAAGATCCGATGAAAACGAACTAGGCTATGGTGATGACAAGGTCAAAAATAAGCATTTTCAGCAGTAAAGGTGACGTATCTCTACAATAGATGAGACAAACTCGTCAGTTTGTTTACTTAACCGAGCTTTGATTCCTAACTTTCTTGTTTGTAAGTTTCAAGAAGATCCGATCCAAACTCAAGGGACTATGGTGATGACAAGGTTAAAAATAAAGATTTTCAGCGAAGGATGGGAGTAATCGATCCACATCGCTGGTTATCAAATTCATCCGAGCTTTTAACCCTGACTTACTTGTATGTAAATTTCAGGAAGATCCAATCAAAACTGAAGGGGCTACGGGAATATAAGGTCAAAATCGGCATTTTCTGCAATCAAAGGGATGCAACTCTAAGATCAATGGGCCGACTTGCCAAGTTTTCAAACTCATCCGAGTTTGCATCCCCAGCCATATTACATGTAAGTTTCAGAAATATCCGATCATATATGCAGGGGCTACGGTGATGACGATGTCAAAACCGGCATTTTCAGCAATCAAAGGGATGTAACTTTATGATAAATGGACCGACTTGGTCGGTTTTTGAACTCCTTTGAGTTTTATCTCCAGCCAGCTTACATAAAAGTTTCAGAAAGATCCGATCAAAACCGAAGGGGCTACGGTGATGACAAGTTCAAAAATCACCATTTACAGCAATCAAGGGGGCGTAACTCTATGATAAATTGGACGCCGTAGCCGGTATTCGACCTCATGCAAAATTTTATCCCGAACCATCTTACATATAAGGTTCAGATAGCTGCGATCAAACCTGAGGGGGGCTACGGTGATGACAATGTCAAAAAAGGCATTTTCAGCAATCAAAGTTGACGTAACTCTATGGTAAATAGGGCTCACTTGGCCGGTTTTCGAACTCATCAGAGTTTTTATCTCCATCCACCATACATATAAGCTTCAAAAAGATCCGATCAAAACGGAAGGGGCTACGGTGATGACAAGGTCAAAAACCGGCATTTTCAGCAATTGAAGGGACGTAACTCTATGATGAATGGGCCACTTTGGCCGGTTTTCGAACTACTCTGAGTTTTTATCTCCAGCCACCTTACATATAAGGCTAAGAAAGATCCGATCAAAATTGAAGGGGGTATGGTGATGACAAGGTCAAAACTCAAAAATCGGCAATTTCAGCAATCAAAAGGACGCAAGTATATGATAAATGGGCCGAATTGGCGGCTTTTTGAACTCATCCGAGGTTTATCCGAAGCCACCTCACAAATAAGTTTCAGAAAGCTCTAATCAAATCTGAAGGGGCTACGGTGATGACAATGTCAAAGATCGGCATTTTCTCCAATCAAAGGGACGTAACTCTATGATAAATAGGGCCCACTTGGCGGGTTTTCGAACTCATCCGAGTTTTTATCTCCAGCCACCTTACATATAAGCCTCAGAAAGATCCGATCAAAACGGAAGGGGCTACGGTGAGGACAAGGTCAGAAACCAGCATTTTCAGCAATCGAAGGGACGTAACTCTATGATGAATGGGCCGACTTGGCCGGTTTTTGAACTCATCCGAGGTTTATCCGAAGCCACCTTACAGATAAGTTTCAGAAAGCTCCAATCAAAACTTGAGGGGCTACGGTGATGACAATGTCAAAGATCGGCATTTTCTCCAACCAAAGGGACGTAACTCTATGATAAATGGGCCCACTTGGCTGCTTTTCGAACTCTCCCTAACTTTTATGCCCAGTAGCAGTAGTAGTAGCAAAAGTAGTATATAACAACTAATAACAACCACTATTATCAGAAACCACCCCCATCTATATTTTAAAAGTAATATTAGAAAATCCATCCAATATTTTTGCATAGGCGTGTTAATAAACCGAAGCCTGAAAGTACGGTTGGAAAAATGGTGACATTTAGACAAAAAATATTAAGCCACAAAACGAAGTAAACACGAGGACCAAAATGGTCCTGTGTCGCTCACTGCAGCTGCAGATTCAAAGTGTCAGGAAGTGCCAACCTTTCCTGGAGGATTTATTGGAGGGAAAGGTGATGACATGGTAAGCATTTTCTGCAATCAAGTAAAATAAAACTCTATGATAAATCAGCTGACCTCACCGATGTTCAGACTCATTCAAGCTTTTATTCTTGACTTGCTTATACGAAACATTCAAGTGACAAGGTCGAAAATCGGCATTTTCAGCAATCAAAGGGACGTAACTCTATGATAAATGGGCAGATTTAGCTGGTTTACGAATTCATCCTAGTTTTTGTCCCCAGCAAACTGACATATAAGTTTGCAAAAGATCCGATCAAAACTGAGGGGCTACGGTGATGACAAATTCAAAAATTGGCATTTTCAGCAATCAAAGGGAAGTAACTCAATAATAAATGGGCCGACTGGGCCGGTTTTCGAACTCATCCAAGGGTTTATCCCCAGCCACCTTACATATAAGTTTCAGAAAGATCCGATCAAAACTGAAGGGGCTACGGTGATGACAATGTAAAAAATCGGCATTTTCAGCAATCAAAGGGACGTAGCTGTATGATAAATGGGCTTACTTGACCGGTTTTTGAACACATCCGAGTTTTTATCCCCAACCACCTTACATATTAGTTTCAGAAAGATTCGATAAAAACTGAAGGAGCTACCGTGATGGCAAGGTCAAAAATCGGCATTTTCAGCAACCAAAGGGACGTTACTCTATATTAATTGGGCCGACTTGGCCGGCTTTCAAAATCATCCGAGGTTTTATCCATAGCCACCTTACATATATGTTTCAGAAAGATCCAATCAAAACTGAAGGGGCTACCGTGATGACAAGGTCAAAAATCGGCATTTTAAGCAATCAAAGGGACATAACACTATGATGTTAAATGGACAGACTTGGTCGGTATTCAAACTCATCCAAGGTTTTATCCCCAGCAACCTTACATATAAGTTTCAGAAAGATCCGATCAAAACTGAAGGGGCTACTGTGATGCCAAGGTCAATCATCGACATTTTCAACAATCAAAGGAACGTGACTGTATGATAAATGGGCCGACTTGGCCGGTTTTGGAGATCATCCGAGTTTTTATTCCCAGCCACCTTACATATAAGTTTCAGAAAGATCCGATCAAAACTGAAGGGGCTACGGTGATGACAATGTCAAAAATCGGCATTTTCAGCAATCAAAGGGACGTAATTCTGATAAATGGGCCGAGTTGGCCGGTTTTCGAACTCCTTACTTATAAGGTTTAGAAAGATCCGATCAAAACTTAAGGTTTTGATAAAAAGGTCAAAAATCGGAATTTTCAGCATTCAAAGGAACGTAACTGTATGATAATCGGGTGGACTTGGCCGGTTTTCGAACTCACTCAAGGTTTTATCCCCAGCCACCTAACATATATTTTTCAGGAAGATCAGCTCAAACTGAAGGGGCTACGGGTATGGCAAGGTCAAAAATCGGCATTTTCATCAATCAAAGGGACGTAATTCTATGTTAAATGGGCCGATCTGGCCGGTTTTCGAACTCATCCGAGTTTTTATCCCCCGTCACCTTACATATACGTTTCAAAAAGATCCGATCAAAACTGAAGGGGCTACGGTGATGACAAGGTCAAAAATTGGCATTTTCAGCAATCAAAGGGACGTTACTCTACGATAAATTGGCAGACTTGGCCGGTTTTCGAACTCATCCGAGGTTTTATCCCCAGCCACCATACATATAAGTTTCAGAAAGATCCGATCAAAACTGATGGGGCTACCGTGATGACAAGGTCAACACAAGAGGACCAAGATGGTCCTGTATCGCTCACCTGAGCTAATAGATTCAACGTTTCAGGAAGTGTCAATCTTTACTGAGGGATTTATGGGAGGACAATGTGATGGCAGGGTAAGCATCGTCTGCAAATCAAGTAGAATGTAAATCTATGATAAATAGACTGACCTCATCGGTTTTCAAACTCATTCAAGCTTTTATTCATGACTTGCTAAGCAGATCCGATATAAATTGAAGGGGCTATGGTGTTGACAAATTCACAAATAAGCAATTAACTGCTGCAATCAAAGGGATGTTACTCTATGATAAATAGGCAAACCTCACTAGTTTTCATTCTCCTCCGAGCTTTTCTGCCTCACTTACTTGTTTGTTAGTTTCATGAGTGAGTGAGTGAGTGAGTTTTAGTTTTACGTCCCACCAACAGCTAAGGTCATACGGAGACGGGACATCGGTTTAAAGACTCATCCGAAAGTCTGGAGAAACCCGGGATCGATCCTGCGATCCCTGGTTTACAAGGCGAGTAGCTTAACCACTGCACCACGGAGGCTTCTAATGTTAGTTTCATGAAGATCCGATCAAACCTGAAGGGGCACCAGTGATGACAAGGTCGAAAATAGGCATTTTAGCAATCAAAGGCACGTAACTCTATGATAAATGTGCCGACTTGGTCGAATTCATCCCAGGTTTTATACCCAGCCACCTTACATATAAGTTTCAGAAAGATCCGATCAAAACTGAAAGGGCTACGGTTAGGACAATGCCGAAACTTGGCAGTTTAAGCAATCAAAAGGATGTTACTCTATGATAAATGGGCCGACATGACCGGTTTTCGAACTCGTCGAAGTTTTAATCCCCAGTCATCTTACATATAAGATTCAGAAAGATCCGATCAAAACTAAAAGGGCTACGGTGATGACAAGGTCAAAAATCAACATTTTCAGCCATCAAAGGGACATAACTCTATGATAAATAATTTGACTTGGCCAGTTTTCGAACTCGTCCGAGATTTTATCCCCAGCCCAATTACATATAAGTTTCAGAAAGATCCGATCAAAACTGAATGGGATACGGTGATGACAAGGTAAAAAATATGCATTTTCCGTAATCAAAATGACGTAACTCTATGATTAAGCGGCCAACTTGGCCGGTATTCGAACACATACGAGGTTTGATCCCCAGCCACCTAACATTCGAGATTCAGAAAGCTCCCATCAAAACTGAAGCGGCAACGGTGATGACAAGGTCAAAATCGACATTTTCAGCCATCCAAGGGACATTATTCTATGATAAATGGGGCGACTTGGTCTGTTTTCGAACTCATCTTAGGTTTTATCCCCAGCCACCTTACGTATAGGTTTCAGAAAGTTCTGATCAAAACTGAAGATGCTACGATGATGACAATGTCAAAAAAAGGCATTTTCAGAATTCAAAGGGACGTAACTGTATGTTGAATGGGCCACCTTGGCCAGTATTCGAACTCATCCGAGGTTTAATCCCAAGCCACCTTACAGATAATTTTCAGAGAGATCAGATCAAAACTGAAAGGGCTAGGGTGATGACAAGGTCAAAAATCGGCATTTTCAGCTATCAAAGGGACGTTACTCTATGACAAATGGGCCGACTTGGCTGGTTTTCAAACGCATCCGAGATTTTATCCTCAGTCACCCTACTTGTAAGTTTCAGAAAGATCCGATCAAAACTGAAAGGGCTACGGTGATGAAAATGTAAAACAATATGCATTTTCCGCGATCAAAGGGACGTTTCTCTGTGATAAATGGGCCCACTTGGCCGGTTTTCGAACTCTTCCGAGATTTTAACCCCAGCCATCATACATTTAAGTTTCAGAAATATCCGATCAAAACTGAAGGGGCAACAGTAATGATAAGGTCAAAAATTGGCATTTTCAGCAATCAATGGGACGTAACTCAATGATAAATAGGCCAACTTGACCGGTTTTCGAACTCATCCGGCCACCTTACATATAACTTTTAGATAGATTCGATTGAAACTGAAGGGGCTACAGTGATGACAACGTCAAAAATGGGCATTTTCAGCAATCAAAGGGACGTAACTCTATGATAAATGGGCCGAATTGGCCGGTTTTCGAACTCATCCGAGATTTTATTCCTAGCCACCTAACATATAAGGTTCAGGAAGATCTGATTAAAACTGAAAGGGATACGGTGATGACAAGGTAAAAAAATCGACATTTTCAGCAATCAAAGGGATGCAACTCTAAGCTCAATGGGCCGACTTGGCCAGTTTTCAAACTCTTCCGAGTTTGTATCCACAGCCATATTACATATAAGTTTCAGAAAGATTCGATCATATATGAAGGGGCTGCGGTGATGACGATGTCAAAAACCGGCATTTTCAGCAATCAAAGGGAGGTAACTTTATGATAAATGGACCGACTTGGTCGGTTTTTGAACTCCTTTGTGTTTTATCTCCAGCCAGCTTACATAAAAGTGTCAGAAAGATCCGATCAAAACCGAAGGGGCTAAGGTGATGACAAGTTCAAAAATCGGCATTTACAGCAATCAAGGGGGCGTAACTCTATGATAAATTGGTCGACTTAGCCGGTATTCGACCTCATGTGAGATTTTATCCCGAACCATCTTAAATATAAGGTTCAGAAAGCTGCGATCAAACCTAAGGGGGCTACCGTGATGACAATGTCAAAATAGGCATTTTCAGCAATCAAAGTTGACATAACTCTATGGTAAATAGGGCCCACTTGGCCGGTTTTCGAACTCATCCGAGTTTTTATCTCCAGCCACTTAACAAATAAGCTTCGAAAAGATCCGATCAAAACGGAAGGGGCTACGGTGATGACAAGGTCAAAATCCGGTATAAGCAGGACTACTCGTACTACAGGTACTAATCCACACTTATCTGTCACTTCTGTGACGTCACAGCCAGTCGCTAGTTTTCATACAGGTAATAGTAGGAAAATGTATAGAGTTATATAGGAGCCCGTCATTTAACTAATAAAATCATTTATTTTCATTTCAACAAGATATTATTATAACCTCGCATTTGATAGAAAAATCTATCTGCTTCATTTAAAAGTGGCCCAGATTGTTAAGAATGTTATTAGGGTATGTCCCTATTAAGCCTTTGTTTTTTACAACAAAAATGAAAAATAGCCTTAATTCAAAGGCTAAAAAGTCATATTTGTTAAAATTTCTCCGTGCGCTATAACCTCTCATTAGAAATATCGATTTAATATCTATATTCATGTGCTAAAAATTTGGAAAATCATTTTATTAAAAGTGGCCCACAGGTTGTAGAAATTAGCTATATTCGAAGAATCGGATCAAAGATGTGTAAAGATTACACAGACGTAGGATTTGTATACACAGGGTATTAAAATGGATCGCAACAGAAGTTATTTGAATTGAAAATCGTTATCAATATTGTAACGGATTTTACCCACAACCCCGTTATATTGAATGTTATTATTTAACGTTCAAAGGCTGCAACCAGGCCATTTAGGCCAATACTTGGTTCAGGAAATAATGAGTAACTTTCATAGATTTCTATATAAGTTTATTGGACATATAATCAGCTATCGCAGTGTCTCAAACAACCATATAAAGTCAATTTCATTAAATTTCCATATTCTTACAATTTTGCTTTTTAAATTTGGAGAATAAAGTCTAAAAGTCTAACAGTTCCCCTAGAGTCAAACGACCACCAAACCGGTACACTTTTCAAAACCAAACAAGTGACAAGAATTTAGTTACAAAGTGACCCTCTCAACGATTTGCTTTCCCTTTTTACAGTGTCACAAATCGGAAGCCCGCGATTTCCGGTTTTGGCCCGAAAAGACCGATGGACAATAAATTATCGGACTGTTAGAACACAATAGCTAATTAAATTATCGGACATCTCCGAAAGGAATCCGTCATGAGTACAGAGCACAGAAAAACATAACAGAACCACACATGCAAGAATGGAGTACGCTGTTCATTATAATACTACAAGGTTTATCATAAATCAAAACAATACTGATTCAGGAGCATCCAGAAAGTAAACTCCATTCGACAGATCACAGCTATCGCCCGCCGATAGCTATTATTCTTTCTGTCCGTCTTTCAGACGGGTTCCCGATAAGATTTCGGTTGCCCGAAAGGACCGTAAATAACTTTAAGGGTCTTGATAAAAGAGCAATTAACTGAGGTCCCGCTACATGAGATAAAACAAATCGCCCGAACGAACCCGACACCCGTTACGGGCCACCCGAAAGTGCCCGAAAACCCGAAATTAATGGGTGAATTTAATAAGAAAAATCACACAAAGTGAAATTTTATCACAATACCCCCACCTAGCTAGACACCTCCTGGTGGCTAAAAAAACAGTAAGACAAATTATTAGATAACCGTTACTGCACTCCATTCGCCCAGTATGTCCTGCACCATTTTCAGTTCAATAAATTCATTCAGTACTGGCTACAAGAACTAAAGAAACGTAATATGGACTTCGTAAGCCACAATTTCTATGTTAACATGTGTTGCATAGGAAGAAATATAGTGTTGAGATATCCTAAATTCATCAACAAACTAACTTCGTGAAATCTAAGTACAATCAACCCTCGCTGTCTCAAACTTGACATATCAAACTAAAACACTCAGCTCCTTTAATGTTTCAATAATAATGAGAACTAAATGCATTCATTACTCGTTTATTCTCTTTAATAATATTATTTTCGGATAGCATTTTACTGCTTTAATGATCTTTTATGCAAAATCAAGTTTGCTCTCAAAAATAAGGACGATGACTACGCAGAGCACCGGGCACAGCAAATCAGTGACAGAGCCCCATTCTCTCGCATGGTCACCTCTAACCTTTTATAAAGCATAATAGCCTTTCAATCGCTGTATGATGAACACAGATCCCCCACTGATCCGAGTGAGAGTCGAACCAGTGACCTTCAACACCAAAATTGAACATTAACCACTCGACCACGGTGTTCCCCGTCATCATGTTATTAAAACTATACAGCTGAATGATTTTTGTTTGAGAATCCGTCAACCAATCACAAGCAAAATTATTATAATCCACATGACAGACTTTTGTGTGCTAATGATCAATTTAATTCATTTCGGTTTGAGACCATGCTCGAAAATTACGGAATAAGCCTAGCAGTTTGACAATCTTTGGCCGTCCTGCGAGTCCCGGACTTTCGAGCCGATTCTTATGGATTCTTATGTGATTTAACGCCGATTAGGACCTTGTCCTATAACGAATCCCAAAAGCGGGTCATGTATCACTTTTTTCTGACTATAAAATATATGAAATTATTATCTAATACTTCTAATAAACTAGTCTAAACTCTCATACTGGCAAAACCCATTCGACAAGAAAACAGACCTGTGGCATTGGTTTAGAGTCACGAGATGATAATAAACTTAATCGCCCCAACTGCCAGAAATCAGCAGGTCAGATAAGCCAGTTTTCACTGCCGGGGAAAATCTGTCCACGCACTGGATGAGGGAACAGTCCAATTGTATTCAATGCTGCTGCGTAACCAGTTTAATTCTCGAAAGGTACAGGTCTGAATTCATTGATTAATGTGAAGATATTATGATACAGGCACCGCCTAAGATACAAAACTTAGCATATAACACATTAATTTACATGAGGTTCCCGTATTGTTTAATGAATAGGGTTAAACATTTACTGACAAATATCTGATATGTTTTTAACGGCCTATTCAACGCTATGTTTTACCATAATGACTTCTTGAATAAAGACGTCGCACACAAACATGTAGCGTAATGCGATGCGTCACGCTAAATTGGTTTCACAAAATCATTCTGTGGAAAACAATTTCCAATAAATATGCATGCGACAAGCGTACACCAAAATAAGCCTGCACACCCGTGCAGCCCGTTAACAGCCCCCACCGGCCGCCTAAAAACTAGGTTGTATGCCATTTATCGAGGAGGCCCAGATCAGATGCTGCAAGCTCAATCATTATTATTATTTTGACAAGAAATTCAAAGACTTTTACCTATAAAGATGAGATTTTGCAAATCAATGTTGTTGTTTTTTTGTTTATTTACTTATTTATTTATTTTTCCTCTAACCCTAAAACATGCTATCACCAGATATGAAGCAACAAAACGAATGTACAGTCACGCCTTCTAACACCGATATTCGTTCAACCAAACTCACGACAATGTACAACGACAATTTCAATTACATAAATCCCAACTCAAGGCTTTAGCCTTGGTTTCGATCTGCGCGGATATTCCTCGGGTGGTAAATGCCTATATCGAATCCATACCCAAGAAGATTCCTATACTCTCATACTCCAAAAAGCAATTGCTACAGACACCCGTTCGCATCGCCTCGGTGAGGCCATTCCAACAAATGCCAATTAATGAAGGAAGAACGCTCCTTTGTTAACCCATTATGTGCCCCATTGGGATCTCCTTTAACAGCTTATTCTTAACAACGACGAAACGTTGGGAAACAAGTACTGTCTTTATAATGAGCATCCTCCGTATACATGTAGTTACAAAATATATTGTATGCTACACTAGAATACAGGATATGATAACATACCTACATGTAAACTAAGAATGATCAGTCGGAACCCGGTCACAAATCGATAAAAAGAAATATGCCTTCCTGCAGTTAAAATTCCTTTTTCCGGTGGTTAACAATTAATGGCCAAAAGTTCGGCTCAGTCCGCTCCCTAGACTGGCTCCCTGTCGTATGTTCATATTTTCCTAACCTGATCAAGAAACACAATCCAAACATTTCTTTTCCTTCAAAGTTGTCTTTCTTTCTTCTGTTAGAACAAACTCAGCTGGAATCAGTAAAACATCAGTAAAAACATATTTTTGTAAGTTTGACAAATTAATAGTTTGAAGATGGGAGCCAGTCTATCCGCTCCCCTGAACAAATGCCAACCTTGAGCCCGACAAACTGGCTAAACGCCAATAGCACGGGCTAGCCCGCTCATTTGGACATTTGCCAAAAGAACGGGGTTTGCTCAGAAACCCGACAATCTGGCCAACCGCATATAACACGGGCTAGCCCGCTCTTTTGGACATCCGCCAAAAGAACGGGTTTCGCTCATAAGCCCGACAATCTGGCTAATCGCCAAAACCACTGGGCTATAGCCCGCTCTTTTGGACATCCGCCAAACGAACGGGTTTGGCAAATAAAACCGTAAATCTAGATAAAGGGCACGTCCGCCCGCCGTTTTGAACCACTGCCAAAAGATCGGGCTGCCAATAACAAAATGGATTCCACTGAACCTGTAAATGCCCGACTTGTCTATATCCCAATCCTGCGGACTTTTTATCTGAAACCCGCAATGTATTTTTTTCTATTGTTTCCGGTGATAACAAAACCGACATGTGACCTTGTTTTGTTTTTGATTAAATTGAACCTTTATGTCCCACTCAACATTATTTAGATCAATTTTAAGACCACTTACCAATTCTATCACATAGGATTTATATGCAGGGACGATCCGACCCGCAGTACCTCGACTGGGCAAGCTCAGACCTCCTGAGCGGTTTACCAGTAGGCCTACTTTCAGCTCTGCGCGGAAGTACCATACAGCCAAATCTATTTCTTCAGGACTCACTGTGGGGTCAACATGCGGCATTGTAAATATAGTGATATTTAAGCCAGTTATCTTATTTTAGAATTACACAAGGTCCCTTTCTGCTGTTCTTTATATATCTATGTACATTTATATAAAAAAAAACAACAAATACTACAAAACGGCTCGCACCTGCAGACGAAAATAGTTTTACAACTTCGGGAGTAGCTGGAATTCCATTCACAAACCAATTACAGCAGATATAATTAATATCATAGTGTCCTCCTTTTCGGCAATAAAGTTTATCAGCCCACAACCCAGCCAGTTTACAGAAGATAAATCAAGTCTATATTGTCCGTAGATTCGGGCCTTATATCGGCAATTACCGTTTTTATGGCTCACCCCGCGAAAACCTGTATTCAGACATAAAAAGGTAAACAAGTTTCGTCTGCTCTTAAAAACATAAACAGAAATATTTCACTTGCTGTCTCTTGTTAAAGATCAAGTAGTTTTATTTTCTTATCCTTTCCAAAACACAAGAAAAATATCGCATCCCCTTCCGAAAGAATCAGAAAAGATAATCAAAGCCCTAAAACAAAGCGCTTTGACGTGATTTGAGGCGAAATCTTCATCAGTGTCCCCAGGATGTAAAAAAGGCAGAATGTAAATGTCTTGTTCGCACAATCTTGAAATATGGTAGTTGTATCTGGGACCCCAGTGGAGTGGTCCTTAATGAAGAAATCGAAAAAAAAAGTTAAGAATAGAGCGGCTAGATATGTAACAAGCAATTACTGCTTTGAAACTGGGAGCATGACTGAAATACTAGGAAAAAATAAGATAGGAATCTCTGTAGAAAGGCAGATAAGACAGTAGGTCCAGTCAGCGTTCCAACATATGACCTTGTTCCCCCAGCTAGGTACTGTAGAAACCATTACACATTGGAGTTTCAGACCCTTACTGCAAGAAATGACATTTAAAAGGATCGTTCTTCAATCGAACCATTAGAGATTGGAATGCCCTTCCCGATTCGGTTATTTCGACAGCTGAAGGTGCTTAAGGTTGCCTCTTTGACGAGAGCTAGGGACTAACTTCCCATATCACAGGTCTTGGTGTATGAATGTCATTTGACACACAGGTAACAATTCTGATTCTGATTCTGCGAGCTTTCAGTTTGATAAGGACATGCAGTGCGGGACTAGCCACCTGATTAAATTGCTTCTAAAATTAACACAGCTTCGTGCGAAATATACTATCATTCGATTCGCTGTTTCTGTACGAATGGTGGATTTACTGGAAAATAGAAGTAGAGGCAATGATCAGGAATCGATACAATTAACCCACAGCTCCCATCAGAGACACCAAAGGGAAAGAAACACAAACATAAAGCAACAGACCCCAACGGAAACACCAACAGCGGAAAGCCAAAAGGATAGTTACTTTCCCACAAAATGGCCAAAAGGCTATCCAAAATAAAATAATTTAAGTGACACAAACACCCAAAGTCAAATCATAACAAAAAAAAAAAAAAAAAAAACAAAAACGCGAGCCCTCAAGATCCAGCTGACAAATATCACCTACTAAATACCAAGCCTTATTTTTAGCCTTTTAACCGTTTTTAACTATATTAAATACATGTACCTCTTTTATCCACTGTCTAACACATTGCGAGAATACTCAAGTATTGAGGGAGGCAATTACTGAAGATGATGATGTTTAGTGGTTTAATTGCCTACACTCTTTGATTAGGACATGCAGTGCGGGATTGTGTATGGGTGTTTGATTTATACGTACCACCAATAGCTAAGGTCAAACGTAGACGTGACCTCGGTTTAAAGACTCATCCGAAAGTCTGCAGAAGCCGCAGATCGAACCGACGACCCCTGGTTTATGAGGCGAGTAGCAGATAACCACTACATCACTGAGGCGTCTGCAGTGCAGGAACAGACCAGTATTTCCGATTGAATTAATTTAACGTTTTCAATTTACGATATTGAAAGCTGAATTCATTAACTTTTTTCATTGTTTCATTCCGCTTGTTCCCCCTCTTCTTTTCCACCTGCTTTAGTAAAAACTCTGCCTCGTTTACATTCTGAGGACACTGATGTAGGTTTAGCCTCAGGAATTCAAGAGTCCAATTACTTATGTGTGTATTACATCGCAAATTGTGTGTGATTGTCACACCATGGTATTTAATCGACACTACACTCTTGTGGACAGTTCCCTCTAAAGTGTAAGAAGCCCCGATTGTATTGGTTCTCTTCCTAATTATCTGCATAATGTTGCATTTAACGGGCAGAAACCCAATTTTCGTGGCAACGTCCTAATCTATCTACATATCTGAAGTTTCAGTGGGTCCTCTGTATCTCTAATTTCCCGGTAGCGAACTGCATTCTTTCTGAGTCAATGTCAGTGGAAATATCATTAATGTAAATGAGAATAGCAGTGGACCAAGAACTGTCCATTGTTGGAACCCAGACAAAACTTGGGTCCACTCTGAAGTTTCACCGTTAACAACAACGCGCTGTTTTCTGTAGCAAAGAAAGGAATCTATCCATTTGGGAGTCCCTCCCCCAAGCCGATTAATTTATACTAAATTATTTAAGTTCGATTGCGACGAAATCTTCAAGCTTATTACACTTATTCGGGATGTTATCACGCGCGCGACAGAGAGGCAGCGACTTTTACACCACTGCTACTCATTTACACCTCGGTGGAGTGGGACAGTGGCATTACGTGTCTTCCCCAGGATACACCCAGCCTCCAATGGCCGGATTCGAACCCATAACATCTCGATCATAAGCCAAACTAATGAGCTATCGAGGCGACCCCAATTCCATGACCAAACGATTTGGATTAAGTGGGGTGTCAAAAGATTTCTGGAAGTCCAGAATAAATTTGTCCACCTGTCATTGATGATCGTGCACAACTCTGCCTTTTCCTAAATGCATGTTGTATGTCTGTCAAAAGTTTATGTTCATCCAAGTGGGTCATTATGTTTGAGCAGACTATATGCTCAAGCATTTTACACATAACATAAGTCAGGGACACAGGGCGATAATTACGAACAAGAACCCTATCTCCTTTTGTGTGTATGTGTGTTGGGGGAGAAACCCATTTCAGATGACCTTATTTCCAAATGAACTCAAAAAGGCTTATCGCTGCGCTTTTACGTTTTTCAAGCTCAGAACTGTCATCGCTATTAGTACCAAAATGATGATCAAAGTGCCATATCTGAAAATGAGCTGTATATTAGAACTTCCATTCATGTAAATTCTGTCATAAACGGAGTAAAGTATTCATAATTTATCGTAGAAAGTATTTTAGGAATTCCTACACGTACTTCCTCAGCTGACCTTAATTCCAAATTATCTCAAAAAGGCAGTGTATATCCAAACATTAAATAGGTCCTATCTGCTATGGAAAAACAAAAAGCCTTTCGTCAGATTTTCATGTTTGTTTTTTAATGAACTGCATAATTATTAAAACTGTTACCAGTGTTAATCCGCTATAACTAGCGAATATGATATATATTTTTATATGAAAAAAAAAAAAAAAAAAAAAAACATTTCAACTATTCCTACGCATTAGGTGTGCTATATAAATCGATGGCTCAGCGCAAAACTAGGCTAAGTCAGTTTTGTGAAATTTTACAGGAGAGCAAAAAACTGTTATTCTTTTTTCCCTTCTTTTGTTTTGTATCATTTTCTTTGGCCATGTATGCAGGTATATATTTTATTTTTTTTATGATCATAATCATTTTCAAGTTGAAGTGTGTTTAAACAGCTTAAAATTATGAATTTGAGTTAGTCACAGTTTTGCACTGAAAATCGACTGGCTAGTGAAGAAAACTTGGCGCAAAACTGTGACTAAGTCAAGTTAGATATAGTTTTGCACTCAAAATTATTGAACTTTTGAAATAATTGGATAAAAAAGTTCTAAGCCAAGCAGTGGGTGAGGCTTTATTTCTTCAGCAGGATAAGGGCTAAACTAAAACAGCTGTGAATTAGTCGCGGATCTCATGAGCAAGAACAGCATAAGATATGTGATGGGCATGTGGGATCACACCCGACTTGCATAAGGAAATAAAATCCCTATACTTCTCAAATGATATCTTTGGGTACTCATTATGGAGTTTTTCAAGCTTAATACCTTCCAAACTCAAAACATTGTGAACCCTTCTTAACCTCCGAGCTAGACCTAGGTAGTGTACTGGGCCATTATAGTCTGTTTAATGACAACAATGTTTGGATTACTTGATTCCATTTTGAATGACCTTACATCTGACCAGTAAATTTTATTTCTGTTTAAATTCAGGTCAAAATTTTTCAGATGCTTTGACATTGACTTAAAATAAAAAAAATCTGTCAAGTCCATTTCCTTTACATGATAGGGATGCTTTCGACATGCAGTTCTAATAATAGCAGCCCATTGCGCAGTTGTGTAATAGCAAACTGGGCGACTAGCCCTTTCAATGCAAGCACGGACAGAATCATTCTCATTCTGAGTGTGACTCTCCTCTAAATATTTGCGCTCTATTGATTCTAAATTTAGTTTTTTGTATGGCAAACCAAAACACTGAGACAATGTATTTATTTTTGTTTTGGGCAGAATAAAATACAGTATTTTTTCTTTCCTTTTTTTGGACATAGCAACCAAAAGTTCAAAAACGCAGCTCGAGACTTCACAAGCTCCCCATCCTGAGACTGATTCATCCTAAAGGTAGCAGTAAGCATCAGATGACCTTAAATCAAAGATACTGAAATTAAAATTATTCAAACGGCGTTTTTAATACAGGCTAGATTCAAGGGCCTTTGGCGTCATTAACACCTCCTCAAGGTCAAAACATGCGGCCACAAATGCACCATCCTTACTTTTTTGTGTTCTTTGCTTTCCCTAGCTAATGTTTTGTTCTTGATATGACTTCCATAATTTTCTTCCATTTTGATTTTGTCTGAATCTGTTGCGTTTTTGAAAGAGTTGCATAAATCACACTGGTCCTTCATAGGTTTCTGAAAACCAATGTTAAGCCGTGTGTTAAAGATGTGTCTGTACATACTGAGGGAGACTGGGGAAATCACTTCTCTTTTTGTTCACTCCTTTAAATAAAGCTGGTGCATTTGTGATACACTAAGATCTGGACTGAGATACATTTTTTACTGTCTTTTCGACAGTAGTGGCTTTCTACAACAGGAAAATATTTTATATGGGACATTACAAAATTGATCCTATCTTGTGGGATTCTATTAGGTCTGGTAGAATGACTGCCTCGCTGGTCCAATTCTACCATTCCAGTAATGTTTTGAGACTTCTTAAGGGCTGTCTGAATTCTTTGAGGGGAAATATTAAGGGTATGGAGAAAAAATGTTTTTGCACACCCTAACAACTGCACCATGTAATGTTAAGTCCAAATAAATGAATTTTCTCTTTTTCGATCAATGGATTGCGTTTTGCTTTTTTTTCTGTGGAGTAGAATAGTTCAGTAGAAATTGCCTTTGGCGTGTTATATCACCTAACTGCCGATAACTATGAAATCTGTTTTCTCTGACTTCATTAGTAAACACACTATGGCATTTAAATCGGCAGCTTACACCACAGCCTTTTTTCATGTGCTTGGCCTGTTGATTTTTTCCTTTATTCTTTATACAACTTTGCCCAGTATTGCAAGCCCTTTTGGTTCTGCATCTCCTCCAGTTTTCAGGGTTTCTTATTCTCTTCCTGCCTCTGTCATGTTCAGATCTGTTAAAATTTACTGAATCTGGTTCATCTTCTACCAGGTCACCCATACTGCTATCGGCTATGTTTTCAGCACTATCCGTGGCAGTAGTTTCTGTAGATGTACCTTCGCCCAGATCCTTCTCATTTTCATCTCCACTTACAGAAAATTTAGATGGTAATGTGCCTGAGTGATCATTTACTTCTTCTCCATATACACTATCTTTTGTTATTTCCTCTGCTACATAAAGATTCTGGACAAACTCTGTATAATTGTTATATTGCAACTCACCTTGACAAGCTATTTCTTCTTGAAAAAATCCTTGGTTAGTAATATCAGCACCTATGTTTAAATCTTGACCAGTACCTTCAAAGACCCCTTCCACAGTTATTTCTCCAATTGTCTCCTGATTTTGACTTGCAGAATTCTTTGGCTGTTGTTCAATCTCAGCCTTTTCTTCCTCTTGGGCAATTAATATTTCCTGTATATTAAATTCACCACAAGGCAACTTTTCTTTAGAACAATAACTGTGTTCGGTTTCACTAGCTGAGGGAAAGTTTTTACCACTGATATTTTTTCTAGTGCTGGAAATCTTTCTTCTCTTACTATTGCGTTTTACAACTCTTTTCTTTTTTTCTTGATAAACTCCAAATCTGATGAACTTGATTCTGAGTAACTCACACCCAACAATCATTTCTCAAACTGTATGAATTGATACACACTTCCTGAAGACAAGTTCTCAGAATCTGAACTTAGAACATTATTTTTATAGCGTTTTGAAAGCACGGACAAGGGAATATCTTCTTCCGATGATTCTGTTGTACACTGCTTGGTGTTAGATGTTTCAAATTCATTATGAACAGAAAATAAAATTTGGTTACTGTCAGTGTCATCATTTCTGATATGTTGTTTGCTGGGTCTTCTCCAATCTTTTTGATTTTCTCATCCTTGGTATCTTGAATAATTTGAATAATACATGAATATTCCCCGTCTGATATTTCAGAGAAGCCTTCAAAGTCATCCGACCTATCTGTACTATCACTATCTATAATTTCTACATGCATATCTTCAAATGGCATGCATTCACTTTCTGCATCACCCAAACACTTACTACAAGTGTTTCTAAAATTGAGACTAAGTAGAAGTAAAACAAAGATCAGGAATCGATACAATAAACTTACTTCACCCATCAAAGACACCAAAGGGAAAGAAACACAAACATTAAGCGACCAGACCATAATGGAAACCCAAACAAAGGAAGGCCATAAGGACAGTTACTTTCCCACAAAATGGCCATATGGCCATCCAAAATAAAAAGACACAAGTGATACACACAGTCAGTAACAAACAATACCATAAATAAACCGCCACAGAAGAACCGCCTTGGAACGGTCAGTGGAATGATTTCCACTGGGGGGCTTAAATCGATTTTACGTGGCCACAATCCTCGCCCTTACTTCCATCGCGATTTAGACAAACAATGTGTTCAGTCCGCATGAAGGCCTCCTAAGTCATCAGTGCAACATCTCCGTGAACACAAAAAATCAAAGAACCACAGAGTGAGACAACGGTGAGGACTCGACAGCAAGAAACCACTGAAATACTGGAGAAAAAGAAAACCAACAGTTAGACTCCGATGGGCCCGACCAGAGACAGAGTCTTCAAAAGTACTGTGTGTGGTTAATGTTGCTTTTCCATCAGCAGCTACCATACTACCACTATTCCTTGAATGTGGGTCAAATATGTGATACATGTCATTCTCTTTAATGATTGCTTTTGTGTAGTATTTCATTGTCAGAAAAAGGTACTGGTCAATCCCGTTCATGGCTTCTTTCAATGTCATGTAAGGCCTACATTGGTTTTCTTTTGAAACTGAACCTGCATCTGATTTCACTATTTTCAGTTCACGGTTTTTCCAGTGGTTTGGAAGATCAGACACAAACAAATACTTTTCTGGTTGTCCCCCATTACTACACTACAATATATTTTGTCCCCTTCTAGTAATATCTTGTCAAGGTCTTCATGGGACCAACTGGAGGCTTTCTGCATGGTTGAATTACAAATCATAGCTGCATAGCTATTTGCCACACACTGCTTTCCTTACCCAAAATACTTTGGATGGCACTGGTGGTTAGATGCCATAACAGACAACATACTGAAAAAAATATGCAAATACCTTAAATTCTGAATTCTGGAACTGTGCACTCTTCCATAGATTCAGATAATTGACCCTTAATGCACAATGTGAGACAACAGAGAAGACAACAGAAATGTTTTAGGTAATATTTTTAGAAAATCAGTTTTGACATTCGATTTTAATCATCTTCCAGCAGACAATTCACATTAAATGTCAAGCCCGATTTTCTCTGAAAAATTTGCACAAAAAATGCAATCAGCTCAAGTCACAATTGGCATGTTAACCAATTTTGTACCAAATGGAATCTTCTTCCTTGTATATAACAGAAATCCATTTCAAAATTTTGGGCTGTCAGACTGTGTTTTCTTCAAAATTTATTTGGAAAATGGCTGCACTTTTTGCAAACAGTGTAGGCTGTGATCAGATGCCACTTTCTGTGGTGTCTGATCTTGGCTTGCACTATTTTCCAATTACCCATTAGGGGGTATCCGGTACAAAATGGGTTAAGGGCTGAAATACTTTTTTTATTCCTTATTTCTTGTCAGAAGTTATGTGATTTAAGAAGTACCAACAACATTACATTCAAACTTACTCAGCTTAAGTCATGATTGGTGTTTAAGGGTTACAAGATATTCATTTTTTCTTGATATGCATGTAAGTAAAATGTTTGTGATCCTTGTTAGAATCACCTCTGAGTTGATTCTAATATGTTGTGGGTACATGTAAGAATCACCTCAAAGAGAGCAGGGGTATCTCCCAAAATTACATTTTATGGAGAATTAAGTTCCCTCAACCTGCAATTTTCTTTAAAAATGAGAAAAAGTATCTCAAATGTAACTATTTACTGCTGAACATTGCTCCTTCTCCCACAATGCATTCGTTGAGTGATTGAGACTTACGTCCTACCAAAAGCTAAGGCCATGTGGAGATGGGACCTTGATTTAAAGACTCATCCAAAAGTCTGGAGAAGCACGGGATCAAACCATCAAACCCACGATCCTTGGTTTATGAGAGGAGTAACATAACCACTACACCACAGAGGCTTTGCGTTGAAATAAATGCTAAACAAAGTACCTGAGAATGTTACATGACTGAGGAAGTATGGCATGAAGTTTCATGGCCCTCGCACTGTGCTTGACATTCTGCTGTTGAAGATCTTTAAAATATATTCAAAATATTTTTTTTACTCTAAGAATATAGACCTTTTTGTCTTCATTAGCAGCATATCAGCAGCTATTTTTAACCCATTGCAGGCGGGAAACCCCTAAAGGGATACCTTAGCAAACCGTGCAGGCCCAGATCAGACGTTGCATCGTGTGGCGTCTGATCACGGCCTACACGGTTTGCTAACAGAATTGAATATTAAAATCGAAAAAGTAGGCCTATCATCCCTTATAGGACAAACGGACTTGTCCTACATACAGCAATGGAAGAGTCCACTAGTATACAATGGGGTAAAAGGCTATCAGTGCAGTAATCACTGAAGACAAGGGGTTCATACCATTTTCATAACCTGTGCTATCAAGTTGTTTTGTTTTGTTTGATTTGAGGTTTAACGTCCCCGTCAACACTGTATAGGTCATTTTGGAGACGTCGCTTCCAATTGTGTGGGACTTTTACCCGACATTGAGATGAAATGACATCTCAAGCCCTGTCGCCCAATGAAACCAATAGGGTTTATAAGCAGGGACGGTCCGACTCGGACCGCTTTGCCTGGGCAGGCTTAGATCCTCTAAGCGGTTTACCAATACTCGTGTGCGGGTCAGATTTAGCTCTGCGTGGAAGCATCGTGCAACCCATTTATTTCTTCAAGCCCCGATGGGCGGGGGCGGACTATCAAGTTGTCAACTAACCCAGACAGTACCTATAAATTTCAATCGACAATGCTGCTGTTATTTGTTCCTTACAGCATAAAAGAAAATAAAAACAATAGTCTGTTGAAAGGTTTGTAAAATATAGACATATTCACCACATCCTGACATTTCAAACGTCGGGGGACACTTGGCCTGCGTCTTTTTATTAGAATTCTTTTAGACACCTTTGTCTGAACTTTTTTTTCGCAATCAGTGAAGGCCCTGATCAGAGCTGGCACATTTTGTGCCATCTGATCAGTACCTGCACTCATTACCCATGACTGCCCCGCCCATCGGGGCTTGAAGAAATAGATGGGCTGCATGATGCTTCCACGCAGACCTGAAACCGACCCGCACACGAGTACTGGTAAACCGCTTACAAGGTCTAAGCCTGCCCAGGCAAAGCGGTGCTAGTCGGCCTCTCAATGCTTATAAACCCTATTGTTTTTATTGGGCGGCGGGGCTTGAGATGTCAATTCATCTCGGTGTCGGGTAAACGTCCCACAAAATTGGAAGCGACGTCTCCAAAATGACCTTTACAGTGTTGACGGGGAAGTTAAACCTCAAATCAAACAAACTAACATTGCAAATGACCAGTTTCCACTAGGCCACTTAGGTCTGTCTAAAAACATGAATTGACGGTTTTATCATGTTATATACTGTGCGGCTGCATTTATCTTTAGTGTATTACCCCACCCACTCACTATTGGTAGAAATAACATGTGCTTTATGACCTTCATCAGTTAACCTCTCACATTGATTGTTTAATTCTTAGAAAGAGGTGCTTCATTAAATAAGGTAGTAAATAGCTGCTACTCACCTTGTTGAATCTGTTATTTTCTTCTGTAAAGTTCAAATATTGGTGGGAAGTAAACTTCAGAATGTCATTCTGAAGGTCAAGGATAGGAACTGACTGAATTTATTTATTTTTTTTTTTTAATTATTCTTTATTACTATTTATCAATGGCATTGTTTTTCTGTTTGTTTTTAATATAAACAACACATTGCACGACCCGCAGAAAAAGAAACCGACTGAAGTCGGTTGATTTCTAAGAGTGCCCTAAAATCACCGTGTCATTCTGTCATTCTGTCATACTGTCAGTCTGTCATTCTGTCAGTCTGTCAGTCCGTCCGTAACCCGTTTGTGAAAATTGGTGATAGTGACTTAACCGCTTGGAATATTTAAACACTTTTTGGCATACTGATAGATATCAATGAGATCTAACCAATGAGCTTGCGAAATATTACATTCCATTTAGTATAGCCTCGCCGAGGCAAAATATGTGAAAATTTTTGATCTGCTTCTCCTCGGAAACCGTTGGGCCGATTGAAGTCAAATTTCATATGGAGCCTCTATAGGATGGGGGAAACCAAACTTCGCTCATGGGGTCCAGGTCACATGACCAAAATGGTCGCCAAGCCATATATGGTCTGTCTGTCTGTCCGTCCGTAACCCATTTGAGAAAACTGGTGATAGTGACTTAACCGCTTGGAATATTTAAACAATTTTTGGCATACTGATAGATATCAATGAGATCTAACCAATGAGCTTGCGAAATATTACATTCCATTTAGTATAGCCTCGCCGAGGCAAAAAATGTGAAAATTTTTGAACTGCTTCTCCTCGGAAACCGTTGGGCCGATTTAAGTCAAATTTCATATGGAGCCTCTATGGGATAGGGAAACCAAAATTTGATCTTGGGGTCCAGGTCACATGACCAAAATGGCCGCCAAGCCATATATGGTAAAAACCCTTCATAAATAGTCTTCTCCAGAACCACTGGGCAGATTTCCACGAAACTTGATAAATAGCATCTGGGACGTAGGCCCATCATAAATTGCTAAAATGGTGACCCTGGGTTGACCTTGACCTTCTTTGGGTCCGTCCGTAACCCGTTTGTGAAAATTGGTGATAGTGACTTAACCGCTTGGAATATTTAAACAATTTTTGGGTTACTGATAGACATCAATGAGATCTAACCAATGAACTTGCGGAATATTATATTCCATTTAGTATAGCCTCGCCGAGGCGAAAAATGTGAAAATTTTCAAACTGCTTCTCCTTGGAAACCATTGGGCCGATTGAAATCAAATTTCATATGAAGCCTCTATGGGACGGGGGAAACCAAAATTTGCTCATGGGGTCCAGGTTACATGGCCAAAATGGCCGCCAAGCCATATATGGTCTGTCTGTCTGTCCGTCCGTAACCCGTTTGTGAAAATTGGTGATAGTGACTTAAGCGCTTGGAATATTTAAACAATTTTTGGCATACTGATGATGACCAATGAGATCTTACCAATGAACTTGTGAAATATTACATTCCATTTAGTATAGCCTCGCCGAGGCAAAAAATGTGAAAATTTTTTAACTGCTTCTCCTCGGAAACCGTTGTGCCGATTGAAGTCAAATTTCATATGGAGCTTCTATGGGATTGGGGAAACCAGAATTTGCTCATGGGGTCCAGGTCACATTACCAAAATGGCCGCCAAGCCATATATGGTCTGTCTGTCTGTCCGTCCGTAACCCGTTTGTGAAAACTGGTGATAGTGGCTTAACCGCATGGAATATTTAAACATTTTTTGGCATACTGATAGAGTTCAATGAGATCTAACCAATGAGCTTGCGAAATATTACATTCCATTTATGCTAAAATGGTGACCCTGGGTTGACCTTGACCTTCTTTGGGTCCGTACGTAACCCGTTTGTGAAAATTGGTGATAGTGACTTAACCGCTTGGAATATTTAAACATTTTGGCATTCTGATAGATATCAATGAGATCTAACCAATGAACTTGCGAAATATTAAATTCAATTTAGTATAGCCTCGCCGAGGCGAAAAATGTGAAAATTTTCGAACTGCTTCTCCTTGGAAACCGTTGGGCCGATTGAAATCAAATTTCATATGAAGCCTCTATGGGCCGGGGGAAACCAAAATTTGCTCATGGGGTCCAGGTCACATGACCAAAATGGCCGCCAAGCCATATATGGTCTGTCTGTCTGTCCGTCCGTAACCCGTTTGTGAAAATTGGTGATAGTGACTTATTCGCTTGGAATATTTAAACAATTTTTGGCATACTGATAGATATCAATGAGATCTTACAAATGAACTTGCGAAATATTACATTCCATTTAGTATAACTTCGCCGAGACGAAAATGTGAAAATTTTCGAACCGCTTCTCCTCGGAAACCGTTGGGCCGTTTGAAGTCAAATTTCATATGGAGCCTCTATGGGGTGGGGGAAACCAAAATTTGGTTTAAACAATATTTATTTCAAATTTGATCCATTTACAATACATATATATAATACGATATGGCTAAAGGATCTGACAGTAAGCCTTGTGGCTTATAGACGTCATCTCCCAAACCAAAATTTGCTCATGGAGTCCAGGTCACATGACCAAAATGGCCGCCAAGCCATATATGGTAAAACCCCTTCAAAAATAGTCTTCTCCAGAACCACTGGGCAGATTTACACGAAACTTGATAAATAGCATCTGGGACGTAGGCCCATCATAAATTGCTAAAATGGTGACCCTGGGTTGACCTTGACCTTCTTTGTGCCTAGGTCAAACTTTGACACATATGCTTTTGTATTGGAAAAGTGAGAATGCATTTTATCCTGCAAACGATTCAGAATACAGTACTAAGATATATTTACGATAAGGCGCATTTATTGGGGGAACCGTTTTAGGTCCAGGTCACATGACCAAAATGGCCGCCATACCCATATATGGTAACACTCATAAAGCTAAAAGCATCTGGCGGGTCGTGCACTTCAGCTGGAGCACTGGTTGTTACATAATAATACAGCAGAAAAAAATATTTGTAATATTATATAAACATTGTTATTATAATTGCTCAGTGCAAAACCCTATCTAAGTCAAGTTAGCAATGGTTTTGCACTAACAATTCTCTTGAATTCTATAAAACTGTTTGTGCAAAACCATACCTAACTCCACTTAGAGATAGTTTTGCACTGACAATAAAAACATTTTAACTTAGCATATTTTATTTAAAAAAAAATAAATATTTGTAAATACTTGGAATTTATTCACAATGTTTTGACAGATTTATGAGGATTTGTCATGTTTTTAGAATTAATGAAAAAAACTGATTTCGGGAACATATGGAGTTACCCTAGTTTTACGCCGAGCCATTGAAATAGAATCACAGAAAATATCAACACGGGATCCCAAACAGGTATTCATAATTGCAAGGTCGAGCCATTGAGTGAGATTCTGTATCATACCGCTACAGCTACAGCAACACATGTCAAATCAGCCATTTCTATTCATATTTAATGTAGATTCAAAGAACTTCCTCTTGGTTTAGGTGATGAATTCTTGCTTAGTTTAGAAACAAAATAACAATAAAAAAAACAAACCTCTGCGAAAGTGTCTGTCATAAGGTATGTTGTAAGTTGATACAGTTTTATTTTTTACGCTGGCAATATACACTGGCATCTATTAATAGCGAGGAGTTTCAACGGGAAACAAGGGTAGACCAATCTCTTCCTTTGCAGACAGCCTTTCAAATTTCAAGGGTGACGGGGTATTGATGTTCACAAAATGTCTAAGCAAATATATATACCTTGCACAAATGGTGTATTCTGCGGCGATGGATCTGGGTCTACACTGTTTGCAGCTTGAAACCTGAACCTGGCCTCGATAAAATTGTCGTCGGTTTTGCGCCGGTTATGACCTGCCCAACTTCGCATGCCAGCAATAGTCTATAGAGACCAGAGGTTTTGAAATATTACTGTTTTAGTCGCGAACTAAAAATGCACGAATGCACGCAAATGACAAGTTAAGTTTTTTTTTTGTGACTTGACTCATGGATTTGAATCGTTCAAGCGTCAATTTGCTTGTTCGACTTGTTTGTTTGTTTGTTTGTTTGTTTGTTTGTTTGTTTCTGTTTGATTTGAGGTTAAACGTTCCCGTTAACCCTATATTGGTCATTTTGGAGATGTTGCTTCAGATTGTGTGAGACTTTGATCCAATGAAATCTCAAGCCCTGTGGCCCGATGAAACCTGTATGGTTTATATAATCATCGACGGTCTGACTCGCAACACCTTTTTGGGCAGGCAACTCATTTTTGATTTTTATTAGGCCCTGTAACCAGTTTACCAGTACTCGTGTGCGGTCGGGTTTAGTCGCGTCTGCCTGGAAGCACCACGCATAACAGTCAATTTCTCCAAGCCTCGATGGGCAGGGGCCCATATTCGACTGTGACCTGTTAACGTGCCGTAGAAGCCACAATGGCAACAAGAACAATTTAATTTTTTACTTAAATTATCATAGAAATTGTGCAACGCAGGGAAACTCTACTAGCACACGACCTATAGTGTTGACGGGGACGGAAAACCTCAAATTCAGACATACTAGAGGGCACAGTCATGAACTAACAAAACGCATTGCTCGACTGAAGATTAGAAGATTAGAAGTTACAGATGGAACGTGTTGCCTGAATCAGCATTAACGACACCCTAAAAGCTGCTAAACAAACACTCATGCGTTGCCTGTAACATTACCGCCGACCTAATAAAACTGGACTGAGACGGCTTTAATATCAAAGTAGCTAACGAAGAGTATAAAAAGTTACAGTATAACACAGCGCAAACACAAAAATAAAACACAATGAATGTGCACGAGAACTCGTGTTTCCCTCTGTGATGCAGGTATTGCCAAGCTGAAGTTTCAAATTCGCTCCCCATCAGTACTCTCAGTGCTTTGATTTTGAAGAGTAGGGAAATGTTCTCTAGGAGACATTCTTTTGGGATTTCACCCGTATCGAAGAATTGTTCGAACAGATGTACAAAACTGGCCCCACCTCAGTTGTTAGTTCCTTCAAGCTCATCAGGTCCTGAGGCTTTAGATGGATTCAAGCCTTTAAGTAACTTGATCACTTCCGCCGCTGACACAACAGCATTATCCGTGAAAGGAGCCTGTCTGCCAGTCAATGGAACATTCTTGAACACAGTTGTACTAAATGCATCATTGAATTGACCAACTAGTTCCACTGCCGTTTTAGAAGCCTCCGTGGTGCAGTGGTTACGCTACTCGCCTTGTAAACCAGGGATCGCAGGATCGATCCCGGGCTTCTCCAGACTTTCGGATGAGTCTTTAAATCGAGGTCCCGTCTCCGTATGACCTTAGCTGTTGGTGGGACGTAAAACTAAAACTCACTCACTCACTCACTCCACTGCCGTTTCAGAGTCTGATTCAGCAGCCCTGTTCTCTCCTCTTGTATTTAGGGGCGGGATACCTAGAGCGTCTTTCTTCTGACTATTGATAATCTGTAGAAGTTTGTGGGATTTGCCTTTATATCACCTACCAAGTTATTCTCATACAAATCATGCTGATTTTTGATGTCATTCTTAATTTCTCACCTCATGTTTTCGAATTTTGCCCGGAGTTTACCACTTCCGAACAATGATAATACTAATAAACGTATGCATACAATATAGTCGATGATCTGCCTGTAGAACCGCGCAATCTGATCAGGTACAATCTGATCAGCACGTTTGCTAATTGATTGATGGGAATGGGAACACCTTCATGGGAGGCAACTCCTGTAAAAGTTGTTTGTCTCCCATGTCAATATTGGTCAACTCTTAAAGGAAAGGATTTGCTCCTGAGGAGCAAATTCTTTCCTTTATGAGTAGACCCCCTTTTCAGTGGGAAAGGGCTTATAGAAGGCGAATTGGAAGTCCCTAAAGTTATCTCCCTTTGAAAAATGGAGGAAAATATGTCATGTGTTTCCAATTTCCCTTAATGGATATAAGCACATATGCAAACAATACAAGGATCAGCCTGCGCAGCCCCCAGTACTATCAGCGCTTATATATTATGTGTTTATTATTTGCTGCGTGTGAGCTACGAGCGTAGACTATCTAATGATGACTTTTGCTCCGGAAGCATTAAAGAAAAGGTCACGACCGGTTAAATGACTTCCTGTTAACTGGACATCATAGTTATTTGTCACATTTACTTAAACCTGGTAATTACCCGTACAATGCCTTAAAGGCATTTATTCTTGTAAGGTAGGACACACCGTGTGCTCATAATTGTTTTATTGTCCCTTGTGATATACTCTCTGTAGCAGATCAAAGGCAGTCCCTAATATGGTGATTAGTAGCTCTTGTTGAATCCCTGACTGAGGCACTAAAGGGGAAAATCAATATGGTACACTCTAGTCAACAGTTAGTTAACTATTGATTTTCCCCAAGAGGTCTCTTACCTGTTGAAGACAGAGCACTTCTCTTCAGTCAGCACTGAGGGAGCCCTATAAAATATTATGTAATGCAATGATGGTCCTCAATAAACGAGAAATAATGCCTTTAAATTAATCACACGTGCATACATGAATGCTCTCACACTTGCAAAATAAACATATATTCGTTGATAACCTGCTATTGACTTTGCCCGCATAATACAGCACTTCTATTTTTTTTTGTTTTGTTTTGTTGTTGTTGTTGTTTTCATGTTTTTGTTTGACAGCAAGCTAGTAGGAGGTTAACTTAGAATGCAACATGTAAGGTAAACCTAGAATGCGAATTGAAAGAAACCGTAAATGTAGTTGTAATTGTTAGTGAAAGATCGGTAATTTTGTTTTTATGTCACATTGGAGAGAACATTTGGACATCCTTATTTGTTGGGACTGCCTCGATGAGGCAATTCAAGCAGGTACCTCAACATGGCTTTGTTAAGGGATAGGAAGAATTCTTCGAAAAGTGTCCTTGATGGTGTTCCTTTGCTTCATGAATCATGGATTATTTGTATGTTTACTCTGATAATCAAGGGTCAAGTGCGGGACACAGATGCGAATTTGCGGTTCTCGCCGGTGTTTCAGAGATCTTATTTTTCGTTTCGGTAAGGTCGATGAACTTGGCATCTGAGGACCACAAACGTGTGGGTTCATTGTCGGACCAGTTGCAAACGATATTCATACATTATTTATCTATACATATATATAATGTTTCCTATCATTTTTGATTATAACATTACCAACAGTAATGACATAGGAAAAGTTGCTTTTGCAAGGGTGCACACACACAAACACACACGCACGCACGTACGCACACACACACTTTGCCCAGTGGCATAGATTGTGGTTGCTGGATTTAAGCTCACATGAATGTGCACGAGAACTCATGTTTCTCTCTGTGATGCAGGTATTGCCAAGCTGAAGTTTCAAATTCGCTCACCATCAGTACTCTCAGTGCTTTGATTTTGAAGAGTAGGGAAATGTTCTCTAGGAGACATTCTTTTGGGATTTCACCCGTATCGGAGAATTGTTCGAACAGATGTGCAAAACTGGCCCCACCTCATTTGCTAGTTCCTTCAAGCTCATCAGGTCCTGAGGCTTTAGATGGATTCAAGCCTTTAAGTAACTTGATCACTTCCGCCGCTGACACAACAGCATTATCCGTGAAAGGAGCCTATCTGCCAGTCAATGAAACATTCTTGAACACAGTTGTACTAAATGCATCATTGAATTGACCAACTAGTTCCACTGCCGTTTCAGAGTCTGATTCAGCAGCCCTGTTCTCTCCTCTTGTATTTAGGGGCGGGATACCTAGAGCGTCTTTCTTCTGGCTATTGATAATCTGTAGAAGTTTGTGGGATTTGCCTTTATATCACCTACCAAGTTATTCACATACAAATCGTGCTGATTTTTTATATCATTCTCAATTTCTCATCTCATGTTTTCGAATTTTGCCCGAAGTTTACCACTTCCGAACAATGATAATACTAATAGCAAACACACGAAGTGTTTGCTTTACTGTAGAGAGGCTGGAACAACATACTTATGCACCCAAATCTCACCTGGAATCTCGTTCTATTTCTCGCGATAATCCGCCATCTTTACAGAGTTCATGAGAATTGTATCCACATCAAAAAATTACTCTTGAAAAGCAAAAGTCCCATTACAAAAAAAACAAAACAAAAAAACACAAAAAGCGTCGAAATAATTTTAAAAGGTCTTTTCGAAGACCGTTCCATCAAACGCTGAAGTTTGATCGCGGGAAAAGTTCGAAACAACGTCACGCGCACTGAGCCGAAAAGGTTAGCAGGTAAAATCGAGCACCGCGCTTGGACCAACGAGTTACCGGAGCATTTACCGAAGCATTTACCGGAGCTTCTCGGTAGTGTGGAAAGCGCTTCTCGACTGGCCAAGCAATTAAAACTTTTCACAATCTATTGCTCAGGGACATAAAATAAAGCCCTGTGTATAGTTGAGGACACAAAGAGCTATCTGGCTGAACCCGTCGTTTCGCCCCAGACCGTTTGCCCACTAGTCGTTTCGCCCAAAAGAGGTTTCCTCCCTGGTCGCCCCTCCCGCGCCCCTAGTCGTTTCGTCCCCCCTAGTCGTTTCGCCCACTTTCCAAGTTAAAACTAATTTCCACTGCAGAAATTTTATTCATCTTTAACTTAACAGACGTGAGAAGAGGCAAATATTAAAGTAGCATCATCGCCCTCTCACGTGAGTCCAAGGATAACTGATCCATAGTTACTGGCCGACACCGGGCCTTAAAAGTGGCCACTCGGGGAGTTGTGACTAGAATTTGTTACACAAAAATTTTGATTGTTTGATTTATAGTTTTGGGGCGAAACGACTAGGGTTTGGGGGCGAAACGACTGAGGCCATAAAGGGAGGCGAAACGACTAGGGTGAGTGGAGGGAGGAACGTCTTGGGAGCGAAACGTCTTGTTACCAGCTGGCTTCCTGTGGATTTCTACCTTGCCAAGATTTTTAAAGTGATGATAAGCCCCAAATCCATAGCATAATGCTAGTGTTTCAGGACACTTTAAAGTGCCCATGCATCAAATTAACCGAATCACCATATGTAATTTTCTGCCCATGAATTGCACACAGGACCAACACTGGAGCATCGTCAAACTAAGGCTATGTGCAAAGCAGCTGTGGAGCTCAAACAATTGCTTTGGGTTTAACCACACGCCAACCCTGGTTGGTCAGTTTGTGTTATCTCCCAGAGAAAGGGACTAAAGAGATAGAAGAGTTAGTAGAGGAGAAGAGAAGGAGGGACAGGGGAGAAAGGGGAAAATGTATAAAAGTGTACAAATAGAAGAGATATCAACACTCCTTTTCTACCCCTACCTGCCGCAAGGACAGCAGGCCTCGCCCAACTGTAAATCAATATCTGTGTACTACGGTCACCTTTGCCTCACAACAGAACAAATTAAAAACTTTGAAAAAACAGTTTTATGTACTTTATGGAAGATCCCTCTTGAAGCACTCAAAGATCCCTGAAGTGACAATATTCTTTGGAAGTTGGTATTAAGTCTGATGCCCGTGCCGATGAAGGTGGGCTGATAGCAGATGCCGGTCCATATACCCCCAGGGAGTATCCTCTACTGTTCGCTGCTTTCAGGTCGGAGAACCTGCAAGCATGTCTGCCCAGAGATAGATGATGCCCGGGATTGACATCTTGATGTCAATGCTATCGAGTTTGCAGGTCAAGGTGTTGTATCACTCGGGAGGTAATGCTGGTAGTCACCTCGAGACAAACCGAGTTGCTCGCCGTTGCACGGTCTCGAGCTGATACTATATGTGGGCCCCATACTGATGTGGCATATTCCAGGATAAGTCTTATCATAGTCACTACATCATGCTTTAACATCTTCAGACCAGCTGGTTATCTTCCTTCCAAAGAAACACCAGGCTGCTGTTTGGCTTTTAACAGTTGCATCAAAAAAAGGATGTCAAGGTACTTTCAAGTTTTTAAGATTGACAGTACATGGCTGTATTCCATTATAGACATTGTTGTAGTCTGTAAAGATCCATCTGAAGTGCTGCAGCATCAGCAATGCTTGAGATCCTGTGGTATAAAAGGCTGTAATTAGCAAAGAGGTGAACTCCAGAGCTGACTTTCTGTGGCAGGTCATTTATGCGTGGGCAGAACAACAATGGCCTGAGAATGGCACCTTGAGGGACACCAGCTACAGCTGTGCCAATCACGGTAATCAAGCCTTTTTACCAGGTCTGGTTAACCCCTGTTGGTCAGTAAGTGGTTTATATTTTGTCGTCTGAGCTTGATAGTACCCAAGCCATTCATGTGGAAATTTGCCAAACACCCCCCTCTCTCTATATATATCTATCTATCCTTACTGCGTTAGGTCACATTTGGTTATTGCTCACTTGAGATTTGAAGGACAAACGCCTATGCGGTAATCATGACATTGCGGTAAGGATCTTAACTTGCAGAGGAGATTATTCTTTTTGCACGTGGGTGGTGGGGGTGGGGGGGGGGGGCTCCAGTTATCGTCCCGATCCGAAGGACGGTGCACTTAGTGACATTCATCCCTACAAATGATGCCAGTGGAACATGTTCTTCGGATACTTAACTGTATTGTCGCTGCCGGGAATCGAACCGGGGATATCCAGCATCAGAGGCAAGTGGTTTAACCCGGAAGCAACCACTGTTGGTGTGTTTTTGATGTCCACACCGCTACTCTTTCTTTCTATATATATATATATACTGCAACAACCCCGCCCACAGTGTACATTTCATACACGCAAGGTCCTACACAGTAATCATGTAATTACGGTAGGGATCTTTCTTTCTTTCTACTTATACTCCGATCGGTCACATTTGACCATTACTCGCAGGAGATGGTTCTCCCTGCATAGGGGGGCCTCCAGTCCAGTTAACTTTTAACTATCTAAGGGGTGTAAATGAGTGTGTTTGCTCAAAAGGCAGTGTCTTTATTTCATATTAAACGTATGCATACAATATAGGCGATGATCTGCCTGTAGAACCGCGCAGTCTGATCAGGTACAATCTGATCAGCACGTTTGCTAATTGATTGAGGGGAATGGGAACTCCTTCAGGGGAGGCAACTCCTGTAAAAGTTCTTTGTCTCCCATGCCAATAGGGGTCAACTCTTAAAGGAAAGGATTTGCTCCTGAGGAGCAAATTCTTTCCTTTAAGGGTAGACCCCCTTTTCAGTGGGAAAGGGCTTATAGAAGGCGAATTGGAAGTCCCGAAAGTTATCTCCCTTTGAAAAATGGAGGAAAATATGTCATGTGTTTCCAATTTCCCTTAATGGATATAAGCATATATGCAAACAATACAAGGATCAGCCTGCGCAGCCCCCAGTACTATCAGCCTATATATATTATGTGTTTATTATTTGCTGCGTGTGAGCCACGAGCGTAGACTATCTAATGATGATTTTTGCTCCGGAAGCATTTAAGAAAAGGTCACGACCGGTTAAATGACTTCCTGTTGACTGGACATAATAGTTATTTGTCACATTTACTAAAACCTGGTAATTACCCGAACAATTCCTTAACGGCATTTATTCTTGTAAGGTAGGACACACCGTGTGCTCATAATTGTTTTATTGTCCCTTGTGATATACTCTCTGTAGCAGATCAAAGGTAGTCCCTAATATGGTGATTAGTAGCTCTTTCTGAATCCCTGACTGAGGCACTTAAGGGGAAAATCAATAAGGTACACTCTAGTCAACAGTTAGTTAACTATTGATTTTCCCCAAGAGGTCCCTTACCTGTTGAAGACGGATTACTTCTCTTCACTCAGCACTGAGGGCTATAAAATATTTTGTAATGCAATGATGGTCCTCAATAAACGAAAATAAATGCCTTTGGATTAATCACATATGCATACATGAATGCTCTCACACTTGCAAAATAAACATATATTCGTAGATAACCTGCTATTGACTTTGCCCGCATAAGACAGCACTTCTATTTTTTTTTTTTTTTTGTTTTGTTGTTGTTGTTGTTTTCATGTTTTTGTTTGACAGCAAGCTAGTAGGAGGTTAACTTAGAAAGCAACATGTAAGGTAAACCTAGAATGCGAATTGAAAGAAACCGTAAATGTAGTTGTAATTGTAAGTGAAAGATCGGTAATTTTGTTTTTATGTCACATAGGAGAGAACATTTGGACATCCTTATTTGTTGGGACTGCCTCGATGAGGCAATGCAAGCAGGTACCTCAACGTGGCTTTGTTAAGGGATAGGAAGAAATCTTCGAGAAGTGTCCTTGTTGGTGTTCCTTTGCTTCATGAAGCATGGATTATTTGTATGTTTACTCTGATAATCAAGGGTCATGTGCGGGACACAGATGCGGATTGCGGTTCTCGCCGGTGTTTCAGAGATCTTATTTTTCGTTTCGGTAAGGTCGATGAACTTGGCATCTGAGGACCACTAACGTGTGGGTTCATTGTCTGACCAGTTGCAATCGATATTCATACATTATTTATCTATACATATAATGTTTCCTATCATTTTAGATTATAACATTACCAACAGTAATGACATAGGAAAAATTGCACACACACAAACACACACGCACGTACGCACGCACGTACGCACACACACACTTTGACCAGTGGCATAGATTGTGGTTGCTGGATTTTAGCTCACCAGAGCCGAAGGCTCCGGGGGAGCTTATAGGATAGGACGTTGTCCGTTGTCGTCGTCTGCGTCGCATGTCCGTCGTCAACACTTTCAAACGACTTCTCCTCTGAAGCCACTGGGCCGATTGAGCCCAAATTTTATCTGTAGCATCCTTGGTCGGGGGGATTGAAAGTTTGTGTTTTTTATGAAAATCGGCTCATTAGTTTGGTTGCTATGGCAACTTAGAGTTCCCATAGACTTAAAATGGGGAAAATTGAAAAATGGCATTTATTGCCAAGCCTATGCAGATATTTTGACAAAACTTTCATAGAAATGTTCTTTAGGCAATCTACTCTCTGCCATATAAATTTAGGGCTGATGCTCATTTGTATTGGTTGCCATGGAAACCAAAATGAAAAAAAAAAAAAGAAAAAATACTTAAAAAATCATCTCATCAGAAACCGTATGCTCTATGAGGCTGAGAGTTTATGCAAATATTCAATATATTTGCCTTTACAGGTTTTGTGTTTTTTATGGAATTCGGATCTTTAGTTTGGTTGCTATGGCACCTTAGATTTTCGATAGACTTGTAATGGGGAAAATTGAAAAATGGCATTAACTACCAAGCCTTTGCAGATATTTTGTTAAAATTTTCATAGAAACGTTCCTTGAGTAAACTTCTCTCAGCCATATGCTTTTATGTCAACGTGTAGGTGCCGTAAGTTGTGCCAGGGCCATGTCCCGCCCCCTCCACTTCATAAAATGCCTTATATCTCACAAACCTTACAGATCCCCATCCCTAAACCATATATTTTATTGTTCCTTATGATAAGACACATTAAGTGACACCAACCTGGGGGTTCCCCCAGATGTGCCGGGGACATGCCCCACCCCCTCTACTTCATTAAATGCCATTTATCTCAGAAACCATTCAGATTCCCACCCCTAAACCGTATATATTCGTGTTTCTTATGATAAGACGCACTCAATGACAGCAACCAGGGTGTCCCTCGGGATGTGCCTGGGCCATGCCCCACCCCCCCCCCCCATTTCATAAAGGGCCCAATATCTCAGAAACCCTACAGATCCGCACCCCTAAACCATATATATTCTCGTTCCTTATGATAATTCGCATTCAGTGACACCAACCTGGGGGACACCGAGGATGTGCCGGGGCCATGCCCAGCCCCTACACTTCATACACTGAGAAACGGTTCAGAGCCCTACCCCTAAACCATAATATATTCTTGTTCCTTATGATAAGACGCAATCAGTGACACCAGAATGGGGGACTCCCGGGGTGCCGCGGGCCATGTCCCACCCCTTTACTTCATTAAAAGCCATATATCTCAGAAACTGTTCAGATCCCCACCCCTTAACCATATATATTCTTCTTCCTTATGATAAGTCCCCACTTCATAATAGGCCATATGTCTCAGAAACCATTCAAATCCCCACCCCATAATCACATATATTCTTGTTCATTGTTATTAGACACATTCAGTCACCCCCATCTTGGGGGGTCCACAGGGGCGATTTCTCTCCCATCCACTTCATAAAAGGGCCTCATATCTCAGAAACCGTTCAGCATTCCGTGACACCAATATTTTCTGGGATCCACCATGCCCGAATCCCTCCACTGCTTAAAAAGCCTTACATCTCAGGAGCCATACATATCCCCACCGCTAAACCACAATGTCTCTGTTCCTTTTGATAAGACGCAATTAGTGACACCAACCAGGGCTCCATTGGGTTCATGCCCCACCCTCTCTACTTTATAAAACACCTATTATTTCAGATACAGTCCACATGAGTGCTCATTTGGGTATGGGGTTTGTTTTTGGAGACTTTATAATTGGTAGATTAAAATCATATCCTGTTAAAATACTATGTCATGGGCAGTGCCCACCTGAGCTCTGGTTTATGAAATTTGGCTCTTTGGTTTGTTTGCTATGGCAAGTTAAGACTTTCCATTGACTTATAAATGGGGAAAATTGAAAATGACATTTATGCCTTTCAAGATATGTTGTCAAACTTACATAGAAATGTTCCTTTAATAATGTTCTTTTAGGCCTATTATTTGCCACAGATGGGAAATTGTCAATTGTCATCTGTTGTCATGCAACAACACATTCAAGCGACATTAGACCTCTGAAGCCACTAGGCTAATTGGGTCCAAATTATATCTGTAGTATCATTGGGCGCAGGGCTTCCATGGTTAATTAAAATACATTGCTGCCAGTGGGCAGTGCCCCCTGAGCTCTGGTGAGCATAGTGGCCCATAGGCCTTTTGTTTTGTTGTTGTTGTTGTTTTGTGTTAAGGCGGGCGCCGGCCATTTGTGATTTGGCCAGACGTAGGGTAAACTTTATGAGTTGTGATCTGGTTTACACATTATATCACAATGACATTTTTCCGTTGAATGTTTTTTGTTTTTTTTTATTGTTAATATATGTAGTTGAGGTGTTTGCATCCTTTTGACTAAACCGTGATGTTGTTACCCAGTATACCACTGAAATTTCCTTAGCACACGACAACCATTTTTTCTCTCTCTCTCTCTCTCTCTCTCTCTCTCTCTCTCTCTCTCTCTCTCTCTCTAAAAGGAGGAGGTACTTGACATTTCATATGAATTTTTAGCCTGCCAGATATAGCTGAAATAAAACGATGTTGGGGTTTATCTGGCTTCGAGGGGGTCGCCATCGCCTGCAAAATAATCTTTGCTCCCCCTTTTCCATACTGTACAACTAAGTCTCGTAAATATGAACATCTCACAGTAACCTGTATATACTCCCCAGCATCTTTATAGTACTGTTGTAGGGGTTCAAAGAGAAAAACACGCTTTGTCAAATATTCGTGTTGTCTCTAAACAGAAGAAAACGTATCTTGAAGAGAAAGATGACCACCATTGGTCTTTTTTCTGTATATTCCTTACATTTCTGGATACTTCATTGGACCATGCTGTATCAATGAACAGTATTATGAGGATGTTGTGGTGTATCATTACATGATACCAGGATCCCGTAAATTGTTGTATACATTCCATTATTTTGTATTGCAACCAATGTTCAATGATTGCCTTTTACTATGCTGCTCATCTAGTACACATTCTTATCTACTTATGTTCACTTATGTTCTTATTATTGTCGGGAGTTCTGTTTTCGATGAGTGCATGGACGGGCTTGTGGGGGCTCTCTTCCAGAAAACAGTCATCTCTGACCTATGGGTATCTCTGTAGATCAATGGAGAGTCCCCATAGGCCTGTTTCATGCATTCACCACGATCAGTAGCCATAGATGCATATACTTTTCATTCAAGCATTTTTTCTTTTTGAATATTGTCCTTTATGGTGCCTAATACTTTCGTAGCAAGGTAAATGCCTTTCTGATGGATAGCACTTGCAATATAAGTTTTAATTTGATAATTTTTCTGCTTTTGCTCCAGTCCTTTGACATAGAGCCGAATCGAGGTCAATTAAATACATAAGCTGACCTCTCAATACTTCATCTGAACATAAGAAGTATAAGAAACAAGATAGAATATATCAAGGATAATCTCACTGGTTTTGACATATTCTGTTTTACTGAGACTCATCTTGATCATAATTTTTCGACCGATGTGCTTTTTCTGAATGCCTTTTTTGACGAACCTTACAGATAAGATAGCTCAAACCAGGGTGGGGGTGTGATGATTTACCTGAATTTCAATCTTTATCACTCTAAAAGAGCTGATTTAGAAGTTTTCTGTGAAGAGTCAATTTGGGTGGAGGTCAATCATGTAAAATAATTATCTTCTTGGACTATTTTATAGTCCTCGAACAGCAGACTTTGATTTTTTTAATAGTCTAAATTTAAACATTGAGGAAGCACTTGATTTTTCTAAGAACTTGATAATACTTGGAGACCTCAATGAAGATATGTTAAATCGTAACTGCCACAACCTGAAAGATATGATTACTATAAATTCACTGCAGAATGTTATTCATGAAGGTACTCGTCGTCAAGCTATATTAGACCCCATTCTCCTTCCTGATGATATGCCATACCTGGATGCAGGTGTTTTAGAAACCCCCTCTGATATAAGCGACCACAAAGCAACTTTTATTAGAATTAGTTTCCAGTACAACTGTCAGGCAACTTTTAATAGACTTGTATGGCCATATAAAAATGCGGATTCTCAACAGTTGAAAGCTTTAAGTTCTAACTTTTATTGGAGTGTTCTATCTGAGGGTTCTGTAAACGATGCCTGTAGTAAATTTACTGATACATTCCTTGAATTGTTTAGATTATGTATATCTTCTAAACTTGTAATAGTTCGGCCCAATGACAAACCGTGGTTTGACTCCGAAATTCAACATTTCACTCGCATTAGAGATAAACTCAGAAAGAAATCAATTAAATCTGGTAATTTTAATGGTTGGAACAAATTTAAACAAACGAGAAACAAAGTTAATAATCTAAAAAGGCATGCTAAAGAAAAATTTTACAACAGTCTAGAAATTTTTTATCTGATTGTCACAATAATGATAAGAAAAATTTTTGGCAAGTTATCCACCATTTCATAAAGAATAATAGCAACTCTGGAAATATACCCCCATTATTGAATTCAACTCAAGACCAAAATGTTTATTGTTTTACTGATAGTGAAAAGGCTGAATGTCTTATCAATTATTTTTGTTCAATCTATGACTTGGATGATAGTAATGCACAGCTGCCTTTTTTTCGAACTTTAACCCAAACAATTATTTTTGTTCAATCTGTGACTTGGATGATAGTAATGCACAGCTGCCTGTTTTTCGAACCTTAACCAATAATTCACTCTCAAATATCATATGTACTCCTGAAGAAATAAGAGACCTGATATTAATTCTGAATCCTAATAAAGCTACAGACCCAGACGCTATAAGTAACAAATTGCTTAAGACTTTTGCCAGGGAAGTTTCGATATCATTATCAATTATTTTTAATAGATCTTTTAGTGAAGGTTATTTTGCGGATATATGGAAAACTTCCAATGTTTTACCGCTACATAAAAGGGTGACAAGTCTATTTTATCCACTTACAGGCCAATTTAACTTCTCAGTGGTGTAGGGAAGCTTTCAGAAAGAATAGCACATCAGAACATGTACAATTTCTTACATGAGAATAACCTCTTATACAGATACGAATCTGGATTTTAACCACACCACTCTACTAGTTTTCAGTTAATTGATATTTTCCAGCATATATGTCAAACGTTTGATAATAACCAGTTTTCATGTATGGTATTCTGTGATGTATAAAAAGCCCTCGATAAGGTGTTGCATAAAGGGCTCATTTTTAAATTAAAACAGCACGCATTAATGGTTCTCTTCTCAACTGGATTGAAGACTATCTAAGTAATGGAAGTCAAAAGGTTGTCATTAGGTCTTGCACCTCAAATTCTAGAGGGCTACACGCTGGGGTACCTCAAGGTTCCGTGCTAGGGCCACTTTTATTTCTAAATTTATGTAAATGATATTTCAGACTCTTTGTTAAGTTTAACGCGACTCTTTGCTGACGACAGCTCACTATTTTGTGCTGCATCCTCAATTGCTGATATAGAAGGAATCATAAATCACGACTTTCTTATTCTTTCTGCGTGGGCCAAGCAATGGTTGGTTACCTTCAATCCTTTAAAAACTGAGGTAGTATTTTTCATTTTAAAAAATTCGAAAATTACCCCCAGATTCACTTCGATAATACCCCAATGAAGTTCGTAGAATATCATTAACATCTGGGTTTAACATTTCGTAATAATGGCCAATGGCACACACATATAGAACATATAATAACTAGTGCATCCAAAATCATAGGGCTTATGCGAAAACTAAAATATACATTCAGTAGGTCTGCTTTAAACCAGATATATATTTTGTATGTACAACCTATCCTTGACTATTCCTCAATAGTATGGGATGGCTGTTCGGTCCAAGACATGCAAAGTTTAGAAAAATTACAGAATGAAGCTGCTAGGGTTGTAACAGGTCTTACAAGGTCAGTGTCGTTAGTAAATCTTTACAGGGAATGTTATTGGGTACCCTTAGCTGCTCGGCGTAATCAACAGAAAATGGTTTTCATGTACAAAGTTTATAACGATACAGTTCCTCCATATATAACTGATCTTATTCCCAAACTAGTTAGAGAAGTCTCAAATTATCCATTAAGAAATAGCAACAATATCACAGTACCATATACTCGCACTGAAATTTAAAAAACAAACCTGTATTCCGTCATCTATCTCTCTATGGAACTCTCTTGATAACAATGTTCGTACTACAGGAAGTGCTTCCGCTTTTAAACAACAACTTAAACATAATACCCCTCAAAATCCTAAAGTTCCCGTATATTTTCTTTCTGGCGAAAGGTTCTTTTCAGTAATGCATGCTCGGAACAGGAATAAATGTACTAACCTTAAAGGTGATTTATATTCGAACCACATTAGTCTTACTCCATACTGTAATTGCTCAGAATTTGTCGAAGACGCCGAACACTTTTTCAAATGCCCTTATTTTCAAATAGAACGTGTCATAATGTTTCAGACAACAAGGACCTTTCAACCTTGAAATTTGAATACAATACTGTACGGTGATGGATCTTTGACCGAATTAGAAAATTCACTTATTTTCAGTGCTGTCCAAAAGTTCATTAAAGACAATAAAACGATTTAACAATTCCTAATGTAATCAAAATATCCATCTGTTGTTGTTTACCTGTTTCCTCTTATGCACGGCTACCATGACTATCAGATTCTCCCGACAATACCATATTTATTTATTTATTTATTTATTTATTTATTTCAACATATGTTTTTTCTATATTGTGTTGCTATTACCACGTGCATAATGAAACCGTGTATATAACTGTAGGGGAAGGGCCGTAACTAATGTTGAGAGAACTTGTGGCCCAACTCCGTTGCTTATAATTATATGCAATAAAATATGATTAAACTATCCCTATTTGTAATCTGTGACTGTTATACTCGTACATATCAAGTGTCAAATTTATACAACATGCACGTGATAAGTTTTGTCATTTCACTTTCCAGTTCAGCTTTTTCACAAATTAGTGTGTGCTGAGCGTAGACTCAAGCTTTTTGTAAAAGCTAATACTTGTGAAAGCAATACATCTTGCGAATATCATCTTGCGCAGCCTCACAGTCTGATAAGCGCTTTGCGGCGGCGGCTTGCTTAAGTTTTATTAGACTTGCCCAAGTCCCTACATTTACATTTTTTATTTTAAATGAAAGTCCCTTTAAACAGAAAAATAGGTAAAAGTCTCTTAAGTCTTCATCTCTGAATGTAGGGACTTGTATACTCTGCAAATTATCCGGCCAGCTTCCAGCTTGATGTAACAAGATCTCCCATTTGGTGATAAGAGCATTAGCCTCTGCAGTTAATGTTTACTTAATAAATAACACCCACCTGCGTCTGTCAGTGAAAGGAAGGAAAATTCTAGTATTTTGGAGATTTTTGTTTTGTTTGATTTAAGGTTTAATGCCCCTGTTAACACTGTATAGGCCATTTTGGGGATGTTGCTTCCTTCGTGTTGGGACTTAAAACTTGTCCGAGACAGTGGTAGTTCCTGCCATCGAGGGTTGAAATTAATGAAGATAATTTCGGCAAAACTTTCAATCTTCTATTTTATTAATACATTTTGTGTGTGCTCATTAGAATGACTATATTCCTTTGGTTACCACAGGACACCAAACGCTGGTTACACTGCAACACCCCTTAAGTATTAAAACACGGTAATTACCGGGAACCTGCCCGGAACGGAGCGTGGTAGCTCAGATGTTAGTGCAGGAGGGTTATAAAATTGTGGTATCCGAACATGCTCCGTTGGCATTATTTGCAAGGAAGAATGCCACAAAATGCACCGTCCTTCGGATAGTAACGTTAACTGGACCCCCCCCCCCCACGAGCAGACAGAGTCATCGCCTGTGCAGGTAAAAGATCCCTATCGTAATTGCATGGTTACTTATAGGCCTTCAACATGCAACTATGTACACCTGCCTAGAATGTTCGCGAGTGCATATGACAGTATATTGAGAAAGAAAGAAGATTTATCGCCTATACATGCATGATTGCTCTCACGGTTGCAAAATAAACAAATATTTGTGGTTTACATGATTTGACTTCGCCCTCATCTAGTTCTTCACACATCTAGTTCTTACAGCTCGGACGATTTATTCACCTAAAATGCGAACTGAAAGAAACCGTAAATGTAGACGTAGTGCAAGCAGTTGTTAGTGAAAGATCGGTAGTTATGGAGAGAACATTTGAGCCCCGCCAAGCGAATTTGTGTCTTCGAGCATTCGGTCATGACAAATTTCAACTGCGCATGCCCAGCCATTCAGAGGGGCCAGGGATATGGCTTTCTGTCTGAAGGTTCCTCTTGATTCACTGCTTGTATGAGCGAGCAGCGAAGGTTCTGGCGAGACTGCGCGGATGCACAGGCTCGCCTGAACCTTCGCTGCTCGCATAGGCGATAAGTACCAAAATCGCTTGACGGGGCCCATTTAGAAATCCGTGTTTGTAACACATTTGCATATTAACTGGCATATTATTACAACATACGCATGGTAAGTTTTGTCATTTTAGTACTGTACAAATTAATATGTGCTAAGAAGCGTAGACTCAAGCGTTTTGTAAAAACTAATATACTTTTGTAGCAAAAACAGTAGAAAACTACATCTTCACACCGACCCAGGCTCTCACCCATCCGACGTTTATGTGACATCCACTGATGGACTGAACGCCTCTTGTTCTTTTGAAGGTTATAAATTGCTTTCACTACTAAAATATCGACACTGAACAAACACATCACACACGTATAATATCTTCAAACTTTTAAAAGCACTGCTAGTAACAGAAGAGATTGGCCAAGACAAAAACAAATGTCATTTTGGATAACTTCAGGCAAGAGAAGATTCAGATCAGCTGGTGCATCGGTACAACCAGCTTAATCGCCATGCTTTCTTTATACGCATGTCTCATTACATTGAGACTGATCATACTGGGCAAATGCGCGACCCTATCGGAATCTTCATTGTTCAGGGTTTGCGTATTGTATGGGTTATTGTCCGTTTCAAGTTAAGGTGTGTGTATGTTCTGTTATTAACAGGGGAGGTAAGTAAGTCTCGTATCTGATGCCCAGTTTGCTTTTCTGTAATGTGAGCCCTTCGGAAAATGGGGTCTACTAGTCAAAGAAAGACTGCCCCTTATGACTTCTTCAAAAAATGGGATCTACTCTTCAAAGAAATAATTTGCTCCGATTCCTTCAGAAAATGGGGCATTCTCTTCAAGTAAAGAATTTCCACTGTTGAGTCCTTCAGAAAATGGAATCTACGCTTCAGGGAAAGAATTGGTCTCACCTGAGCCCCTCAGAAAATGGGTCTGTTCTCATGGAGATAACTTTCCCCTTAGAATATCATCACGCAAAACATGCCTGTACAGTTTTTACCCCCTTGAACCTCACTTTTATATAGTAAAACTGGGGTTTAAAGGGGTAAACCTTATTTTTCTTATGCTCTAAAATATAGATTGCGTGTACTCGTTAGAACCGCGGTTTTAACCAGTACCTACAATCTATATTTTGAGCAGAAATAAGAAAATATCACATTTTTTTCATCTTAAAAGTTTTTCGATGGTAAAGTTTTCAATGTAATTGTATAGGCGTGTTTTCGTATGAGGGTCTACTCTTCACGGAAAAACTCCCCTCTACACACACTTATGAGTCCTTCAGAAAATGAGATCTACTCTTCAAGGGAAAACATTGTTTCTTCTGAGCCCCTCAGAAAATGGGCTCTACTCTTCAAGGCACGACTTTCCCCATTCTAAACCCATGAGAAAATGGGGTATTCTTATCAAGGAAATAATTTGTTCCTCCTGAGTCATTCAGAAGAAGGGATCTACTCTTCAAAGGAATGGATTGGTCTAACTTTATCCTTCTGAGCCCTATAGACTATAGGGTCCACTCTTCAATGAAATAATTTGTTCGTTCTGAGTCCTTGAGGAAAATGGGGTCTTCTTTTCAAGAAAAGAAGTTTCTCCTTCTCAGTCATGCCTATATATTTCTGACCCCCTTAAACCCCACTTTTGTATAGTAAAACTGGCGTTTGCAGGGGTATACATTATTTCTCTTATTACTGCTCTAAAACATAGATTGTAGGTACTCGTTAGACCCGCCTCACCGGGGCGGTTCTAACGAGTATCAACAATCTTTGTTTTGAGCAGCAATCTGAAAAATATCACAATATTTCATCTGACATTTTTCTTTTTTCGGTGGTAAAATTTTTAATGTATTTGTATAGGCGTGTTTTCGTAATGTTTAGCAAAAGGGATGTATTCTTAAAGGAAATAATTTGTGCATTCTTAAAGGAAAGAATTTGCTCCTCATTCTTAAAGGAAAGAATTTGCTCCTGAGGAGCAAATTCTTTCCTTTAAGAATACACCTCTATTGATAAGCGAGACTTTTTTCTTCACACATTACCGTAACACACCCGTGTGACTTAGTGCATTCTTTCATATCCCCAAAATGGCTGCTTTTTTCAATAGAAATTTGTGATATGTTTCCTTATTCCGGATCCATCACGAAAACACGCCTATATGATTTTGACCCCCCTCGGACCCCACTTTTATATAGAAAAACTGGGGTTTACAGGGGTAAACATTATTTTTCTTATTACTGCTCTAAAATATAGACTGTGGGTATTCGTTAGAACCGCCTCGATGAGGCGGTTCTAACGAGTACCAAAAAATCTATATTTTGAGCATATATAAGAAAAATATCACACTTTTTCGTCTGAAATGTTTAATTTTTCGGTGGTAAAACTTACAATCTATTTGTATAGGCGTGTTTTCGTAATGTTCGGAAAAAGGAGTGTATCCTTTAAAGGAAGGATTTGTTCTTGAGGAGCAAATTCTTTCCTTTAAGAATACACCTCTATTGATAAGCGAGATATTTTACTTAATACTGAGTTGCCTTCCTTGTTAGATTGCCCAAGCATCTTAAGTAGTATTTGGAACAGAAATAGATTTATGTATTTCTTTATCCCTTTCATTCTTTATCTTAAGAGGATTTTGACATTCGAATTTTATATAACAAAATTTACATCTTTAGTACAAAAGGAGATTAAAATGCTTAGCATTCGTATATGTTCATCAATCAAGCTTTGTTGGTTTCGTAAGCTACAATGTAAAAGTTTACAAACAATTCAGTAACAAACGGACAAGAGATATTTCCAGAGATTCTGATAATTAGCATACCTGCGTTGTCATCCTGTCTACGTCAGTGGACATTATCTTATAAGACAGGGCATGGACTGATTAAAGTAGCCTTTTTTCTGAACAATAATTCTTAAGATTTGAAAAAAAAGAATTATTTTTAATCATGTTTTACATATATATTTTCTTTTGCTAATCACCCCTAACGCTTTGTGGTCATTACGAAAACACGCCTATACAAATGCATACAAATGCATTGTAAACTTTACCGCCGAAAAAAATGAAAATTTTAAGAAGAAAAATGGTGATATTTTTCTTATTTCTGCTCCAAATATAGATTGAGGGTACTCGTTAGAACCGCCTCATCGAGGCGGTTCTAACGAGTACCCACAATCTATATTTTAGAGCAGAAATAAGAAAAATAAGGTTTACCCTTGTAAACCCCAGTTTTACAATATAAAAGTGTGGTTCAATGGGATCCAAATTATATAGGCGTGTTTTCGTGATGCAAGCTGTGCACTATTCAAATAATTTGAAAGTTCAATAACTACAATTGTGAAAAGTTTATAAGTTGGCGACAGTTGCAAAGCAATGTAGATCTTAAAATACTTTCCCGAAATTTTCAAAGAGCCAATTAGTTGGATACCTGTCTAAGTGAAAGGAGAACAAAATGGATTTAAACATTACAACAAGCGAACGCAATAAAAGTCCAGAAGAAGAAAAAAATATGAGTGTTTTGATGAAACATTTGACTGTTAATACACATGGAAGTAATGAGCATTTACATAAGAACTCTACGTTGGCAGCCAGCCTACTTCTCCCTACGCCTATGAATGGACCTAAAACGACGTCCGCAATGATGGCGGAAAAGGCCAACTTTTGGTCGGAGAACAAGTTGCACGAGAAAAACTCACAGCTGGATAAACAACTGTATCACAATATGGTTAAACTTAACGTTGACAGGCTTGAAGTTGTCAAGGATCTTGCCAGGCTCAAAAGAAGTTCCTCCGCGGGTTCATTAAATAGACCTGAGGACACCATGTCACACAGTAGACCTAGATCCCACTGCAGCTCACCAGTTACGGGAAGCAAACAAATAAATTCTTCAGTCGCTTCTGCATCCCAGAAGTGTGTAAATGACAGCGCCAATAAGAAACCGGAACGAGTTTCTGGGATTGAAATTCGGATAACCTCGGACTTTAGTTCCGACGAGGAAGACGTGCAAGACAATGTTCATCTCAGGTGCGCCTCCTCGCCCACCGTTAGGAGACATGGTCTGGAAGAAAGATTACAGGGTGACATGGTGGAGAATGTGTTGCGCCGTTATGCTAGACAAACCAGCCCAAAGTCGCGTAACAATAAAAGATAGTGAGACTCATCGACATGATCCCGGGGGTATATACTCCACAACCTCTTCATAAGACTATTTATGAGATCCAAAGCAGAAACAGTGTTAGTTAAACAATCGTGTTATATCCAAACAAAAATGTATAGATTATATAGAACAATGACCATACATGGTCATTTTTCTATATAAACTAGATACTTTTTAATCCATCTTGAAACTGTGTTATATCTAAAAAATGTTTTATAATGAACAGTGTTAAAATGAGGTTGTGGTGTAGTGTTAAGGTTGTCCATACATGCGTACCGGCTTACGGTCCATTACGAAAAGATGTTGCGTCTTTCATATCTATAGAACCAGTTTTGTTTTTCCATGGAAACGTTTGATATTTTTCTCTTGTTTTCCAATCCGAACATAGATTGTGGGTGCTCGTTAGAACCATCCCATTGAGGCGGTACTAAAACATGTACCCATCAACCTAGGTCTTGGTGCATAAATAAGTCTAAAAAAGCCAACAAACAAAAAAAGCAATGCATACCAATCGAAACTCCGAATTTCTCTGTCATGATGAATTTGAGTGTACATGGGGTGTTCATTGCACGGACTTGGTAACAATTAACAGTATTTTTAAATTTTCAATAACTTGAAAAAAAAATCAAAATTTTGCATAATGCCTAATGTCTGTACATACACCAACAATTGACTGGAAGTCATCCATGTGATATAAATTGCCTGTGTTGGATTAAAGTACACAAAACATATAGAAGTTAATAGGGAACATGTTTCTATGACATAAATTTTAGCATTACTAAAATGTGGTTTAATTTTGATTGGATAGTGTCAAACATTACGACAGTGTATTATTATTAGTTATTTTGATTCAGGACGGGGAACTTGGCATCCCATTCCTATGGTGTACCAAAAGGGTCAAAATGACCGATACCGGTCTACCCGCATTTTAGATATACGGGTATACCCGTAAATTTGCGGGTACACCCCTAAATTTGCAGGTACACCCCTATTTCAAATGCGGGTGTACCCGTAAATTTGCAGGTACACCCGCATTTAGCGGTCTACCCGCATTTTACGGGTAGACCTGCATTTTACGGGTACACCCCTATATTTGCGGGTACACCCCTAAATTTACGGGTGTACCCGCATCTTAAAATGCGGGTATACCCGTAAAAATAGGAGTGTACCCGTAAAATGCAGGTCTACCCGTAAATGCAAGTAGACCGCTATTTCTTATTTTCCAATTATCCAATCAAAATGCCGCTTACATATCCACATTTTTTGGATAAGGCTCTTATCTTTCTTGCGGCGTCTTTGATATACCTGTCCAATTCATGCTGTGTAAACACTCAATAATTTCAAATTTTAATGAGAATCAAGAGCGTTTACTGCACCCTTGAAAAAATCACGGGATAATCAGTCTGATTTGATATATTAAAATTTAACTAAGCCTATAATAAAATGTTTTGCATTTACTTTCCTGTCATTTATTTATTTATTTACACATATTATCATGTGGGGTTTAGTTCTAGATATACAATGTTGAAGCATCAAGAATACATGCCTACATATGTTTGACCCCCAGAAACCCCATTTTCATTTTGTGAAACTTGGTTTTATTGGGCTATATATAATTTTCCTTATTTTTGCTGAAAACATAGATTGTTGTTACTCTTTAGTACTCTTTAGCTGAAGCGGTTCTAACGAGTACCCACAATCTATGTTTTGGAGCAGACTTGACAAAAATAAAGTATACCCTTGTTAATCCCCGATTTTCTTTATGTATAGTTTGGTCTTCAAGGGTTTCAAATACGCATGATGATGACTCGAATCGCGCCCGCCATCGGGGCCTGGACAAATAAAATGGGCTACACAGTGCTTCCGCGCAGAGTTGAAACCGACCGAACTTGAGCACAGGTAAACAGCTTAGGTCTAAGCATGCCCAGGAAAACTGATGCGAGTCGGACCACTCCTTAAACCCCCGCGGTTTCTATTGGCGGTAGGGCTTGAGATGTCATTTAATCTCAATGTCGTGTAAAATCCCACAAAATCGGAAGCAACGTCTCCAAAATGACTTAAATAGTGTTGACGGGGACGTAAAACCTCAACTCAAACAAACAAACAGATAACTCGAAAAGCTTAATTATTTCGAAAGAATGTTTCCTGTTTCCTATTAAAGAAAAAGTGTGTGTGATGTGGATTGGGGGGGGGGGGGGGGTGCTTTGGGGCGGCAAACACATTCGTTTTTGTCTGAAAAAAGAAATCCGAAACTTTTCGTTTCTGTGTTGTAAAATTTTCCAGTATATCTGAAAAGGCGTGTTTTCGTAATGTCTTGTGTTATTCAAGCAAAGAATAAGAATGTGCGTAAATACTGCGCGGAAGCGCAGGCAGATGCATGTATGTGTGTGCGGAGTGCGTTTTAGATGTAAGTTTCACAAACTAAGGTAAAATGGATACGGGCCTACTACCACTACCACTATAAGTTTAAATACCACTACTAATACCACTATTATATGTGCCATAACAACTACAGCTATATAAGCCTGCCCAGAAAAAGCGTGGATAGGAAAACTGACTGGCTCAAAAATGACCTAAAACAGTGTTGACTGGACTGTTAGACTCCAATACAAACAAAACTACTACCGCTGTAGCGTGAGATCTTTAAACCCATGAGAAAGTTAATACCAAGGTATATCTGCGCATGCGCAATAAGGCCGTGAGAAATGTCATCCATTTCCTGTTAGCCCCTGCTCCTTTCATCTTGAGCCTATGTTTAAAATGCTTACATTACGAACTTTAAATAGAACACTATTTATTTATTTATTTTTTATTAATTAATTAATTAATTAATTTCTTTATTTATTTACTTTCGAAAGATATCCGTATTAAATATGCCATAAATAGGTATCATGTGTTCAACAAGAACAAAATATATGCGGGTACATGTATTTTCTTGAAATTATTACGAAAACACTCCTATAATTTAGACCCCATTAAACCCCACTTTTATACAGTAAAACTGGGGTTTACAGGTGTGTATTATTTTCATATTTCCGCTGGAAAACATAAATTGTAGGTACTCGTTAGAACCGTCTCGGCGAGGCGATTCTAACGAGTACCTATAATCTATGTTTTCCAGCGGAAATATGAAAAATATCAGAATATCTAAAAATTTGATGGTAATGATTCAATATATTTTTATTAGGCGTGTTTTTGCAATTAATACTTTTAAAAGCAAGTTCTTTGGAAATTTTAAAGTTACTATTCTGCCTAAATAAGCCTGATCTCAATATAAGTGCCCTTTTACAATAATAATAATAATAATAATAATAATAATAATAATAATAATAAAAATAATAATGACAATAAAATAACAATAATAATAACAATTATAGTAAATAATAATGATAATATTAATCATAATCCGAGGCTTAGAGTAAACATGTACATTCTTACCTTTTCAGTTCTACGGTGTATTCTTAGCTTCCAAAGGATATTGAATCCTGTTAAACATGGGTTTCATGGAATTTAAATTTTAGCTACATACCAAGGTGATTAACATGTGTGATTTATGGTCTGTCATTTCCTTTTGTCCCCATGCTTATCAAAACACAATGACTAATTTTCACACCTTTCTGCTCATAATAATAATGCCTAATGTCAACCAAACAGGTTTTGTTCTTAACCGTTTCAATAAAAAAACAAAAAAAAAAAAAAAAAACACCCACACATACCCACACACAAACAAATACAAACTTTACAATACAAAACAATACTTAAAAAACAAAAACAAAACAAAACAAAAACAGAAGTAAGAACCGAACCAAGTGCTCACTATCCACCAATCAAAATCGCCCCGACCCAACGGGGCTTGAAGAAATAGATGGACTGCATGGTAGCTAGGTAGGCCGGAAGGTAGGTATATAGGTAGGGTGAATGGTCTGGTGGATGCGTGGCTGTATGTGTAGGTAGGTAGGTAGGCTTACTTTTAACTTCTTTCTTCGACGCTGTAGGTTTTATTTGTTTGATTTATTTGTTTGATTTAAGGTTTAAGGTCCCCGTCAACATTGTATAGGTCATTTGGAGACGTTGCTTACAATTTTGTGGGACTTTTACCGAAATGACATCTCAAGCCCTGTCGCCCAGTGCAACCAATACGGTTTATAAGCATGGACGGTCCGACTCGCACCGCTTTACCTGGACAGGCTTAGATCCTCTAAGCGGTTTACCAGTACTCGTGTGCGGTCGGATTTAGCTCTGCGTGGAAGCATCATGCAGCCCATCTATTTCTGCAAGCCCCGATGGGCGGGGGGGGGGGGGGGGGGGGCTAACGACGCTGTAGGTAGGAAGGAAGTTAGGTAGATAGATTGGTTTTGTTTGTTTGTTTGATTTGAGGTTTAACGACCCTGTCATCACGGTACAGGTCATTTTGGAGACGTTGCTTTCATTTTTGTGTGACTTTGTCCCGACAATGAGATGAAATGACATCTCAAGCCCTGTCGCCCAATGAAACCAATAGGGTTTATAAGCATGAACGGTCCGACTCCAACCGCTTTCCCTGGATAGGCTTAGAGCCTCTACGCGGTTTACCAGTACTCGTGTGCGGTCGGTTTCAGCTCTGCGCGGAAGCATCATGCAGCCCATATATTTCTTCAAGCCCCGATGGGCCTGGGGCGACAGGTAGGAAGAGTGGAGATATGCATGTAGGTAGGTATATTACGAAAACACGCAAATTCAAATATATTGACAAAATTTTACCACCCAAAACGAAATTTTTCAGATAAAAAAAAATCTGATATTTTTCATATTTCTGCACAAAACATACATTGTGGGTACTCGTTAGAACCGACTCACTGAGGCGGTTCTAACGAGTACCCGCACTCTATGTTTTGAGCAGAAATAAGACAAATTATAAATAGCCATGTAAACCCCAGTTTTAATATCTGAAAGTGGGGTTTAAGGGGATCAAAATTATATAGGCAATTTGGCCAAACTGATTTCTCCTAGCGGTTTTTCAAATTCTTATTCTATCAATCAATTCATTAGCATTTTTTCTTCATTTGGCTTCATATTTTCATCAAATATTTCATTTTTTTTCAGTAATTTTATCTGTCATTTCTTGTCAGCAAATCAGTTAGCCAATTAACCATGAATACAAAAACATATAGTTAATCCATTTCGGACTGGAAACCCCAAAACGGGTACCCGGGCAAACAGTGCAGGCCCAGATCAGACGCCACAGAACGCGGCGTCTGATCAGGGCCTCAACCCTCAACTGTTTGCTTAAAGTTCAGCCATTTTCCAAATCAGTTTTGAAGAAAAGACAACCTGACACCCCTAAATTTTAAAATGGATTCCTGCTGTATATAAGGAAAATGATTCCATTTGGTACTAAAACGGTTAATCTTGTTTTCCAGCCAATTTAAACAACACCATTAATTTTATTTATTTATTTATTTTATTTTATTTTTTATTTATTTTATTGTGTTTTTGAGTGGATTATAGTTAACCATTTTTATTAATTTGCACATAAAGAATATCTCTGGCCAAAAGTTATAAAAGTTTATAAACAGCAATAAAAAAATCTAATTGTTTAAAATCTTCTTTAAAATGTGCCTGCCACATATTCAAACATTACTTATATTAAAAGCAAACCTAAAACATTAAATTTTCAGTTTAAACTAGTCATATTATTAATCTGGCCAAATTGTCCTACCCAATATTTTGGCTGGCCAAATTGTCCTAGGCCGAATTGTCCTAGGCCAAATCGTCCGGGCCAAATCGTCCGCTGGCCAAATCGTCCTACACTTACCTACTACAAATCGTACGTATATCGATAGGAAGGTATGTAGACGTATAGGCAGGTAGGAATGTTACTAAGTAGGTAAAACTGTAAGTTTTTGTTTGAATTGAGATTAATGACCCCGTCAACACTATTTAGGTCATTTTGGAGACATTTCTTCAAATTTGTGGGACTTTTACCCGACACTGAATTGAAATGATAGCTCCAGGCCTGCCGCCCAATGAAACCAAAACGCTTTGGACGGATTGACTCATACCACTTTGCCTGGGCAGGCTTAGTCCTTCTAAACGGTTTACCAGTACTCATGTGTGGTCAGTTTAAGCCCTGCGTGGAAGCACCATGCAGCCCATCTATTTATCCGAACCCCGATGGGCGGGGCTGACTAAGTCGGTATGTGGATTGCGTGGTAGTTAGGCAGGCATGTAGGTATGTAGGTATGGTAAATGCAGGTAGTTAGGAAGGTGTAGGTAGGAATGTGACAGACGGACCGCCTTGGAACGGTCAGTGAAACGAATTCAACCGAGGGGGGGGGGGGGCTTGAATCGATTTTACGTGGTCACAATCCTCGCCCTTACTTCCGTCGCAATTCAGACAAATAATTTGTTCAGTCTGCACGAAGGCCTCCTAACTCATCAGTGCAACATCTATGCGAACACAAAACTCAAACAACCACAGCGATGAAACAACGGTGGGGACTCGACAGCAAGAGTTTGTCATTCAGTTTTACGACTCACCTACGGAGGCGGGACCTCGGTTAAAATACTCATCCGAAAGTCTGTGAAAACCCGGGATCGAGTATGTGACCCCAGGTCTATGAGGCCAGTTACATAAACTACACCACGGAGGCTTCTTTCATGGGAACGGACGGTCAGACAAACATTTACATATTTCTACCAACCCACCTACCTACCTACCTACCTAAGTACTCTATTGGTTTCATAAGGCGGTAGAACTTGAGAAGTCATTTCATCTCAATGTCGGATAAAAATCCAACAAATTGGTCGCAATTGGTCGCAATGTCTCCAAACTTACTTTCACAATGTTGACGGGAACGTTAAACCTCAAGTCAAACAAACATGCAAACAAACATCTACCTACCTTCCCTTAGGCCCCCGCCCATCGGGGCTTGAAGAAATATATGGGCTGCATGATACTTCCACGCAGAGCTGAAACCGCCCGCGCAAGAGTACTGGTAACCCGCTTAGAGGATCTAAGCCTGGCCAAGCAAAGCGGTGCGAGTCGGCTCGTCCATGCTCATTAACTCTATCGGTCTCATTGGGTGGCAGGGGTAAAGTCCCACAAAATTGAAAGCAACGTCTCCAAAATGATCTTTACAGTGTTGACGGAGACGTTAAACCTCAAATCAAACAAAACCTACCTTCCCAACAACAGCCCCCCCCCTCCCCTATGCCTACCTAAATCTACCCCGCCCATCTGGACTTGAAGAACTAGACGGGCTGCATGATTCCTTACCACTTGAGTACTGGTAAACCGCATAAGCCTGCCCAGGCAAAGTGATGTGAGTAGGACCGTCCATGCATCAAAACCCTATTGGTTTCATTGGGGGCAGGACTTGAGATGTCTTTACACCTCAAAGTCGGGTCCCACGAAATTGGAAGTATCGTCTCCAAATGACCTATATAGTATTGACTGGGACGTTAAACCTCAAATCAAACCTACCTACCCACCAAGACACATCTCCTTACCTACCTACCTAAATCTACCCCGCCCATCGGGACTTAAAGAAATGATGGGCTGCAATATGCTCGACCGCACATGAGTACTGGCAAACCGCTGAAGCCCCAGCCCAAAGTGATGCACGTCGGACCGTCAATGCATATAAACCCTATTATTCTTTCTTTCCTTCTTTCTTTCTACTGATACTGCGTCGGTCATATTTGGCCATTACCGCAGATGTACATTACACACACTCCAGGTTTGCAGGATGAAAGCCTACACAGTAATCATGTAACTACGGTAGGGATCTTTAACCTGCACAGGGGGTGGTTCTGTCTGCACAGGGGGCCTCCAGTTAACGTCCTGATCCGAAGGACGGTGCACTTTATGACATTCAACCCTGCAAATGATGCCAATGAAGCGTGTTCGGACACCGAAATATTATCGCCGCTGCCGGGGATCGAAACCGGCACCTCTAGCATCAGAGGCAAGTGCACTAACCACTGGGCTATCACACTCCATATCGTTTAATTGGGCGGCAGGTCTTTTTATCTCAAAGTCGGGTCCCACGAAATTTGAACATCGTCTCCAAATGACCTATGTAGTATTGACGGGGACGTCAAACCTCAAATCAAACTTACCTACCTACCCAGCCATCCATCTATCTACCTATCTAGCCACCAACATCCTACCTACTTACTCACCTACCTAAACAACGTCGAAGCAGAAGTTAGAAATAAGAAGTCAGCTGGCCCCCGCCCATCGGGGCTTAAAGAAATAGATGGGCTGCACGATGCTTCAACGCAGAGCTGAAACCGACCGCACACGAGTACTGGTAAACCGCTTACATGATCTAAGCCTGACCAGGAAAAGCGGTGCGAGTCGGACCGCCTATAAATAAATAAATAAATAAATAAATAAATAAATAAATAAATATTATAAAATCACTCGCAACACAGCTTCTAATTTCCTTAGATAGGTTTCTGCAGCATAAAATTAAAGTTTAATTAATGTGCCAGCATAATTTATCTTTTAATATACTAAGAGAGTTTCGATACCCCAGTCTTTTACAGGGTTATCGTATTACACTTCTCACGGCTGAATTATCTCACACCCCTCCGTGAGGGATTTCAGCCGCTTCCGGTGCGACTGAAGAATCTCACGGGATCAATAATCTCACGCTACACCGCCACTATTCACGCTACCTCTGTAACCACTACTTCATCTATGTCTACTACAGTCACTAGTAAAAGTAGTTGTAGTAGTAGTAATTGTTATTACAGAAGAAGCAGCAGTAGTAGTAGTAGTAGTAGTAGTAGTAGTAGCAGTAGTAGTAGTAGAAGCAGAAGCAGTAACAGCTGAAGTAGTAGTAGTAATAGTAGTAGAAGTAGCATTTGCAGTAGTAGTAGGAGATATAATTGTAATAGGTGCAGTAGCATAAGCAGTCTTATCATTCTCGTTATTATTAGTATTATTATTATTAGTAGTAGTAGTAGTAGCATAGAAGTACAAGTATAACTAGTTGTAGTAGTAGTTGTAGCAGTAGAAGAAGTAGCAATAGTAGTAGAAGTAGTAGGTATAGTAGTAGTAATAGTTGCAGTAGTAGTAGCAGTTATAATCGTAGTAGGTGTAGTAGCATATGCAGCAGCAGCAGAAGTAGTAGTAGCAGAAGTAGTAATAGTAGTAGTTTTTTTGGGTGAATTGAGATTTAACGTTCCCGTCAACACTATTTAGGTCATTTTGGAGATGTTGCTTCCAGTTTTGTTTGTTTGTTTGATTTAGATTTAACGTCCCCGTCAACTCTGTGTAGGTCATTTTGGAGACGTTGCTTCCAGTTTTGTGGGACTTTTACCCAACATTGAGATGAAATGACATCTCACGCCCCGCCGCCCAAAGAAACCAGCATGGACTTTCCGACTCGCACCACTTTTCTTAGGCAGGCTTAGAACCTCTAAGCAGTTTACCAGTATTCATGTGCGGTCGTTTCAGCTCTGCGTGGAAGCATCATGCAGCCCAATCTATTTCTTCAAGTCCCGATGGGCTGGGCCGTGCTTACAGTTTTGTAGGACTTTTACCCGACACTGAGATGACATGACATCTCAAGCCCTGTCGTCCAATTATATGCAACGAACGATCTGACTCACATTACTTTGCATGGGAAGGCTTAGTCCTTCTAAGCGGTTTATCAGTACTCGTTCGTCGGTTTCAGCTCTGCGTGGAAGCACCATGCGGCCAAATCTATTTCTCCAAGCCCCGATGTCTGTTTTTTTATATATTGGAGTTTAACGGCTTCCACGCAGAGCTGAAACTGAAACGACTACTGCTCTGCGTGGAAACATCGTGCAGCCCATCTATTTCTTCAAGCCCCGCGGTTCGGGGGCCCGATAGTAGCAACAGAAGCAAAAATAGAAGTAGTAGTAGTAGCAGTGGTAGTAAAAATATAAGAAGTAGTAGTAGTCGCAGTAGTAGGAGTAGCAGCAGTAGGATTGGAAGTAGTAGTAGTAGTAGTAGTAGTAGTAGAAGAAGTAGAAGAAGTTGTTGTTGTAGAAGTAGTACTGATGGTAGTAGAAGTAGTTGTTGTTATTGTTGTTTTTGTTGCAGAAGTAACAGAAGTGGCAGTATCAGAAGAGGTAGTAGTAGTAGAAGTAGTAGTGATAGTAACAGCAGTAGTAGTGGTAGTGGTAATAGCAGAAGTTGCAGTAGTAGCAGAAGTAGTAGCTGTAGAAGCCATAGTTGTAGCGATTATGACAATATTAGTAGTAGTTATAGTTGTAGTAGTGTTTAATGATGTAGAAGTGTTTGGAATAGAAGAAGCCATTGTAGCAGTAGTAGTGTTGTTGTATTATTGGTAGAATCCGTATAATTATAACTTTTATGATTGTTGTTATTAGTAGTGGAGGTTGAAGTAGTAGTAGTAGTAGTTGCAAAAGAAATAGTAGTTTTAATTACAATTGGAGGCGCAGTAGCATAAGCATTAGTGAAACTTCTGTCACAACAACTACAAACTCTACAATAGCAGCTTCTACTACTACTTCTACTACTACTACTACTACTACTACCACAACTACTACTACTACTACTACTTCTATTTCTACAACTTCTACTACTACTACTTTGATCATAGTAGTAGCAGTTGTAACTGTAGTAGTAGTAGTAGAAGAGTAGTATAAGTAGTATTGGTGTAGCAGTAGTAAAAATATTAATAGTAGTAATAGTAGTAGAAGTAGTAGTTGGAGTTATAGTAACAGTAGTAGCAGAAGAAGTAGTAGTGATAGTAGTTTTCGTAGTAGTAGAAGTAGTAGTATTAGAATAAGAAGTAGCAGTAGTAGTTGTAGTAGTAGAAGAAGTAGTAGCAGTAGTAGAAGTAGTAGTAGTTGTTGTTGTAGAAGTAGTAGTAATAGTAGTTGTTGTTGCTGTTGTTATAGTAGAAGTATTATAAGTATTAGAATAAGCAGTAGTAGTAGAAGAAGTAATGGTAGTAGTATCAGCATTAGAAGTGGTAGTGGAAGTAGGAGTAGCAGTAGTAATACTAGTTGTAGAACTAGTAGCAGTAGAAGCCCTAGTTGTAGCGATTATGACAATATTAGTAGCAATCATAGTAGTAGTAGTGCTTTAAAATGTAGAAGTGTTTGGAGTAGAAGAGGCCATTGTAGCAGTAGTAGTGTTGTTGTCTTATTGGTAGAAGTCGTATTATCATTACCATTGTTAGTTTATACTAATTTGATTAAGTTCGATTGCGATGGAAACTGCAAGCTTATTTAATCGCTCTCGAACATTCATTCAGGATGTTTTCACACGCGCGAGAGAGCGGCAGTGACTATTGCACCACAGTGTCATTACGTGTCTTGCACAAGGGGACACCTCGATACCGGGTGCCGAATTCGAACGCACAACCTCTCGATCATGAGTTGAACGCGTTAACCACTGCGCTATCGAGGCTGACAATTACCATTATCATTATTATTAGTAGTAGTAGTAGTCATAGTAATAGCAGTAGTTGCAAAAGTAATAGTAGTTTAAATTGCAATTGCAGGTGCAGTAGCATAAGCATAAGTGAAACTTATAGAAGTTGTAGCTGTAACAACAACTACACATTCTACAAAAGCAGCTACTACTACTACTACTAGTATTACTTCTACTACTTCTACTACTAGTTATACTACTACTTTTTGTAATAGTATTTGCAGTTGTAACAGTGATGATGATGATGATGATGATGATGATTTTGTGTTTAACGACGCGCCAACCGTTTTTGTGGATCATAAGCGTCAAGCGGTAAATGGTTAAACGGCATGAAGAATTATGAGGATATTAAAAGTGAAAAAGTTAGTCTGATATTTATAAAAATCTTAAACAGTTAAATCTTATGAAAAAGTCTAATTTCTTTTAAGAATAAAATTATATTATCAACAGGTACATCTTGAAACAATTGTGTCAGCTTTGAAGTATAAGTTACGGAATTGTGAAAAGTCTCTACACATTCAATTAAGATAGTTGTAACAGTAGTAGCAGTAGTAGTAGTAGAAGTAGTACTAGTAGTAGTAGTAGTAGTAGTAGTAGTCGTCGTAGTAGTAGTAAAAGTAATAGTAGTAGAAGTAGTAATAGTAGTTATAGTAGAAGTAGTAGCAGAAGAAGTAGTAGTAATAATAGTAGAAGTAGTAGCTGCAGTAGTAGTAGTAGATATAATTGTAGTAGCTGCAGCAGTTTAAACAGTCGAACAATTTTTATTTTTATCATTATTATTTCTATTATTGTAGAAGAAGTAGTAATAGTAGTAGTTGTTGTATTAGTATAGAGCAATAGTAGTAATAATAATCATCGTAGTAGTGGTAGTTATAATTGTAGAAGTAGTGGTAATAGTAGTAGTAGAAGCCGAAGTCATAGAAGAAGTAGAAGTGCTAACAGTAAAAGGCGTAGTAGTATTAGTAGAAGTAGTAGCAATAGAAGTAGTAGTAGTAGTGGTAGTAGTAGTACTAGTAGTAGTAGTAGTAGTAATAATAGTAGTAGAAGTAGAAGAAGTAGTAGTTGCTGTTGTAGTAGGTAGTAGTAGGAACAGTAGTACTATTATTTCTGCCATAATTAAGTCCACTACTGCTGCTACTACTTCAACATCAACAACAACAAAACCTACTACCAGAACTACTACTACCACTACTTGTGCTACCAATGTACCCACTGCGGCTCCAACTTCTATAAAAAAGCAATTGTAGAAGTAGTTGTTATAGTAGCTGCAGTAATAGTAATAGTAGTAGTATGGTACTATAAATAATAGAACAAGCAGTAGTAAAAGTCCAGTTTGTTTGTTTGTTTGTATTGGAGTTTAACGGCCCAGTCAACACTATTTAGGTCATTTTTGAGCCGGTCAGTTTGCCTATCAACACTTTCCTGGACAGGCTTATACGTAAGCGGTTAACCAGTACAGTGCACATTCTTTCGCCAGAAACTGACAACTGCCCTTCTTGAATCAGCGGAAGGGAGAGAATGACCGTAGAAAAGATTTCATGATCAATCTCCACGATAGAATGTTGCCGACCCCGGCGGGAGTCGAACCCGCGTCCTCCTGATTATCAGTCAGACGCGCATCCGACTGAGCCACTGAGGCCGGCAGTAAAAGTCCAGTAATGGTAGCAGTAGTAGAAGTAGTAATATTACTAGAAGTAGACGAGCAGTAGTAGAAGTAGCAGAAGTAGAAGTAGAAGTTTCGGTGGTATACTGATATTGTAGGAGTAGCAGCAGCAGTGGTATTGAAAGTAATATTAGCAGTAACAGAATTATTAGTAGGAAGAACAAGCAGTAGTAGAAGTCCAGCAGTAGTAGCAGTAGTAGAAGTAGTCGTACTAGTAGTTGTAGTAGTAGCAGTAGCAGTAGAAATAATAGTTGTATTAGATATTGAAGTTGTTGTATTAGTAGTAGAACTACCACTTATATTATTACTGCTACTACTACCACTGCCACATATACTACTTCTACTACTACAACAACTACTACTATTTCTACTACTATAACAACAACTGCTACAAATACTACAACTTCTAGTACTACTACTACAGTAACTACTTCTACTACAGCAACCACTTGAACTTCTACTTCTACTACTACTCCTACTACTACAACTTCTACTACTATTTCTGCTACTACTGCTTCTGCTTCTATTACAACTACTTTTACTATTACCACTATTTCTACTACTAGAACTACTTCTACTACTGCTGCTACTTCATCTTTTTTTCTACTTCTACTACTACTCATCGGGGTTTGGAGAAATATATAGGGTTGCATGGTGCTTCCATGCAGAGCTGAAACTAAAACGACTACTGCAACTACTCCTACAATATTTGCGTATACTACTACTTTTACTATAATCTGTACTACTACTGAAAATTCTACTTCTGCTACTGCTACTACTACGACTTCTTCTACTACTGGACTTCTACTACTGTTTGTTCTTTTAATTTTTGTTTTCCAACTAATACTTCTGTTACTGCTAATACTACTTTCAATACCACTCCTGCTACTACTTCTACAATATTTACTTATACTACTACCTCTACTATAACCAGTACTTCTACCGAAACTTCTACTACTGCTACTACTTTTAATACTACTACTATAACTACTACTTCTACTACTACTACTACTACTACTACAACTTCTACTGCATCTACTACTACTACTACTACTACTACTACTACTACTACTACTACTACTACTACTACTACTACAACAACTACTACTACTACTACTACTACTACTACTGCTACTACTACTACTACTACTACTACTACTACTACTATTACTACCATTACGGGACTTCTACTACTGCTTGTTCTATTATTTATTGTACCATACTACTACTATTACAATTACTTCCGTTACTATAACAACAACTTCTACAATTGCCTTTAGTAGAAGTTGAAGCCGTAGAGGCTACATTGATAGCACAAGTAGTGCTAGTAGTAGTTCTAGTAGTAGATTTTGTTGTTGTTGATGTTGTAGTCGTAGCAGCAGTAGTGTACTTAATTATGGCAGAAATAATAGCACTATTGTTCCTACTACTACAACTACTACTACTACAGCAACAACTTATACTACGTCTACAACCATTACTACTACTACTACTACTTATGCTGCTGCTATGCCTACTACTGTTACCACTTCTACTTCTTCTATGACTTCCGCTTCTACTTTTCTAATACAATTTCCACTACCTCTACAATTATAACTACTACTACGATTATTATTATTACAACTACTCCTACTACTACTACTTATACTATAACAACAACAACTACTACTACTACTACTTCTACTAGCAAGCCGGGTCGGCAACATTCTTTCGTGGAGATTGATCATGAAATCTTTTCTGCGGTCATTCTCTCCCTTCCGCTGATTCAAGAAGGGCAGTTGTCAGTTTCTGGCGAAAGAATGTGCACTGTACTGGTTAACCGCTTACGTATAAGCCTGCCCAGGAAAGTGTTGATAGGTAAACTGACCGGCTCAAAAATGACCTAAATAGTGTTGACTGGGCCGTAAAACCCCAATACAAACAAACAAACAATTCTACTAGCACAATTATAAAAATAATAATACTAGTTATAATTGTAGAAGTAGTGGTAATAGTACTACTTCTACTAGAACTACTACTACCACTACGTGTGCTACCAATGTAGCCACTACGGCTACAACATCTACTAAAAGCAATTGTAGAAGTAGCTGTTATAGTAGCTGCAGTAATTGTAATAATAGAAGTATGGTACAATAAATAATAGAACAAGCAGTAGTAGAATAGAAGTAAAACAAAGATCAGGAATTGATACAATTAACTTTCTCCACCCATAAAAGACACCAAAGGGAAAGAAATACAAACATTAAGCGACCAGACCATAATGGAAACCTAAACAAAGGAAGGCCATAAGGACAGTTACTTTCCCACAAAATGGCCATATGGCCATCCAAAATTAAAAGACACAAGTGATACACACAGTAAGTAACAAACAACAACATAAATAAATCGCCACAGAAGAGCCGCCTTGGAACGGTCAGTGGAAGATTTCCACTGGGGGGCTTAAATCGATTTTACGTGGCCACAATCCTCGCCCTTACTTCTGTCGCGATTCAGACAAATAATTTGTTCAGTCCGCATGAAGGCCTCCTAGCTCATCAGTGCAACATCTCCGTGAACACAAAAATCAAAGAACCACAGAGGTGAGACAACGGTGAGGACTCGACAGCAAGAAACCACTGAAATGCTGGAGCAAAAGAAAACCAACAGTTAGACTCCGATGAGCCCAACCAGAGACAGAGCATCAGGCACCAACCAGCATTATCTCTCTAATTCTCAATAAGCCTTTACGTTGGAGCCGTCATAGAATCTGAGGCCTGACCTACCGGCGTGCAATTAAAGAGGGAAGCAAAGTTGCCAACCGTGATTGGGTTAACTACCATGCATGCAGTCTGTCGTATACTATCCATGTCGTACCCAATCTTTTTATATCGAAGAATGATTTTACGAAATTGGGTGCTGAAGTCATTGCGGTTATATATTTTTTTGAATTTATATACTAAGTCAGCATAAAATTCGGGTTCCGATAGACCTTGTTGCAGAAGAGATTTAAGTCCAATATTGAATTTTGAAATTAAATCAGAATGGCGTCTATAAAATTTTGAAAAGGCTTTGCGTAGTTTATGGTACCGATAACCCTGATTAAGGAGTTTAGCCGTTAATAATTTATTACGAGTGTTGAAGTCAGTTACATGACTACACACTCTAGCAAATCGAATTAATTGCGAAATATAAACGCCATAGGATGGCGCACGAGGAACATCACCATCCAAAAAAGGAAAATTTACAATCTCAAAATCAAAGTCATCGCGTTTATCATAAATTTTGCACGAAACAAATCCATCTACAATAGATAGATGTAAATCCAAAAACGGGGCCTCGGTATCAGAAGAATTTGCTTTATTTAACTGAAGTTCTAGGGTGTAAATCTGACTGATCAAACCATCAAAATAGGTATTATCAATATTTAATAAATCATCTAAATATCTAGAAGTAGAGCTAAAAGCTTCATTAATTTCAGAATGGTTATCAATGGAAAGCGACAAAATGAAGTCTCTTTCATAACAATACAAGAACAGATCAGCCACAAGAGGTGCGCAATTAGTACCCATCGGAATACCCACAATTTGTCCAAATAACTTAGTACCGAATCTAATATAAATATTGTCAAGTAGAAAGGTGAGGGCATCACACACTTTCTGACATGACCAAAGTGTATAATTCTTATGCTCTTTAGAAGTGAAAAATGCATTTCTGACATTACATGCAAGATAGAGGGAATCTTCTCTGTGAAAAGCCCATTCAATTAAATCATTAAGCTTTTCTTTTATAAGATTATGAGGAAGTGTAGTGTAAAGAGTGGAAAAATCGTAGGTAGACAGACTAGAAGCACGAAAATGTCTAGATTTCAATTTATTTAAAACCTCATTCGAATTTTTTATAGACCAAAACAGATTTCTTCCTGATCTTTCAAAGACTTTATCACAATATTTAATTACATGCGTTTTAATAGCAGTAAGACAGAAAGTTAATAATTTAGAAAGTTCAGTGGTAGTGCAAGAGCTAGAGTTTGCAATAAACCGTGCTTTGTAAGTTTTTTTTAATGAAGTTTTGGTAACCAGTATAGCGTAGGAAGCTTGTCTTGGCCTTCGTTAACACACACAGCAAACTTGGTGGCTGAAAGACAAACATGTTTATCTACTATAGCTCTATCTTCAGCTCAAGGCTGAAGTTCATAGGCCTCAGTACCACCAAGCTCCTGCTTAAGCGTGTTAACATAGTGAAGCCGTCACACAACGACGACGTTATAACTACCACTACCATTACTACGTTGATTATTATTACTGCTACTGCTACTTATACTAATACAAGTACTACTACTACTACTTCTGCTACTTCTACTACTAAAATAATAGAAATATTAATGATAAAAATAAAAATTGTTCGACTGTTTATACTGCTGCAGTTACTACGATTATATCTACTACTACTACTGCAGCTACTACTTCTACTACTATTACTTCGACTACTTCTTCTGCTACTGCTACTATAACTACTACTACTACTTCTGCGGCTATTACTACTATTATTACTCTTGTTACTACTACTAATACGACGATGACGACTACTACTACTACTACTACTACTACTACTACTACTACTACTACTACTATTACTACTACTTCCTCTGTTACAACTGCCACTACTATGGCAAAAAGTAGTAGTTTTGTTTGTTTGATTTGAGGTTTAACGTCCCCGTCAACACTGTAAAGGTCATTTTGGAGACGTTGTTCCAATTTTGTGGGACTTTTACCCGACATTGAAATGAAATGACTTCTCAAGCCCTGTCGCCCAATGAAACCAATAGGGTTTATTAGCATGGACGGTCCGCCTCGATCCGCGGTTCCTGGACAGGCTCAAAAAGTAGTAGTATTACTAGTTGTAGCAATAGAAATAGTACTAGAAGAAGTAGAAGTAGTAGTAGTAATAATTGTCATAGGGTGTTTTTAATGTCAAAGTGTAGGTTTTTATCCAAATCGTAGGTCGTTGTCTTGTTCCGATTCGGATCCGCGTCTAGTTTTGCGGTTCGGCAAAAACACGACGATTATGCGGATAGTATGAGTGAGATAATGAATGTGATTGGCTAATCTAATGAATTTCCAGCACTGACGTCACTCCTAACAAAAATTTAGTTTTCTCTTTGTTTGAGTTGTGCTGTTTCTCACATACAGCCACAATTTGCTGTCTTTTATAACCATTTATTGGTTATACACATCTAACATGTCTATAGATTTCATCTGGTGATGCCTTTTTGACCAGGCACCCTTTTTCTCAACCAAATAAAGATTGATTTGTCTACCGGCTGAGTCACCCATTTAACCATCTAAACTCCCGATACGACATAATAGTAGTAGCAGTAGCAGCAGCAGCAGTAGTAGTAGTAGTAGTAGTAGTAGTAGTAGTAGTAGTAGTAGTAGTAGTAGTAGTAGAAGCAGTAGTAGTAACTGCTATAGTAGAATTCGCGCCAGAAGTAAGGGCGAGGATTGTGGCCACGTAAAATCGATTTAAGCCCCCCAGTGGAAATCATTCCACTGACCGTTCCAAGGCGGTTCTTCTGTGGCGGTTTATTTATGGTGTTGTTGGTTACTGACTGTGTGTATTACTTGTGTCTTTTTATTTTGGATGGCCATATGGCCATTTTGTGGGAGAGTAACTGTTCTTATGGCCTTCCTTTGTTTAGGTTTCCATTATGGTCTGGTCGCTTAATGTTTGTGTTTCTTTCCCTTTGGTGTCTTTGATGGGTGGAGTAAGTTAATTGTATCGATTCCTGATCTTTGTTTTACTTCTACTTTGTAGTTGTTGTTACAGCTACAACTTCTACAAGTTTCACTTATGTTTATACTACTGCACCTGCAATTGCAATTAGAACTACTATTACTTTTGCAACTACTACTATTACTACTACTACTACTACTAATAATAATAATAATAATGGTAATTGTCATCCTCGATAGCGCAGTCGTTATCGCGTTCGACTGCTGATCGAGAGGTTTTGCGTTCGAATCCTGCACCCGGTATCGATGTGTCTCCTTATCCAAGACACGTAATAGCAGTTGTAGTAAAATACTTGTATTATACTTGTATTTTACGACTACAACTGCAATAAGTACTACTTCTACTGCTGCTACTACTATTACTAGTGCTACTCTGTTACTACTACTCTTAAAATTGTAATAGTAGTAGTATGGTAAATAAATAATAAACAAGCAGTAATAGAAGTTCAGTAACAGTAGCTGTAGTAGTAGTAGCAGTAGTAGAAGTAGAAGAATCAGTAGTTGTACTAGTTATAGTAGAAGTAGTAGTATAAGTAAATATTGTAGGAGTAGTAGCAGTAGTAGTATTGAAAGTAGTAGCAGCAGTGACAGAAGTAGTAGTAATGTAAGCAATTAGTGTGATTATACTTTGTCTATAGATTAATGATTTTGGATTAACGCTTTGGTACTACGACCTAAACTACCTGTGATACCAATATTAGATTGAGATGATTTCTTGTTTTACAGTGCGGCGTGATGGCAAAAGCAATAGTAGTAGTTGTAGTAGTAGCAGTATTGTTTAAAAGAGAAACAGTAGTAGTAGAAGTAGTTTAGTAGCAGTAGTAGTAAAATACAGGTAGTAGCAGCAGTATTAGAACTAGTAGTAGTAAAAGTGGTGCCTTAAGATATAGAGGAGGCAGGAGTAGAAGAAGTAGTTGTAGAAGTAGTAGTGTAGTTGTATTAGTAGTAGAATGCGTATTATTATTTTTATTGTTATTATCATTATTATTAGAAGTAGAAGTAACAGTAGTAGAAGAAGAAGTAGTCGTAGTAGTAGCAGTAGATGTAGAAGCAGCAGTAGTAGTAGTAGTACTAGAAGTGGTAGCAGAAGTAGTAGTTGTTGTTATTGTTGTTTTATGCGTCGTAGTAATAGTAGAAGCATTACTAGCACTAGTAATAGTAGTAGCAGTACTAGAAGTAGGAATTATTGCAGCATTAGTAGTAAAATACAGGTATTTTACTACTACGGCTACAATCATTACTACTACTGCTACAATCATTACTACTTCTACAAATGGTTGTAGCAGTAGTAGTATTTTAATACTACTGCTACAATCATTACTACTTCCACTACTGCTACTACTACGAGTGGTTGAACTAGTTTTAGAAGTAGTAGCAGAAGTGGTGCTTCAAAATGTTTAAGTGGTAGGAGTAGAAGAAACAGTTGTAGAAGGAGTAGTGTTGTTGTATTGTAGTAGTAGCCGTATTATTATTTCTATTATTATAATTATTATTATTATTATTTGTTGTTGTAGTGTAAGTAGAAGTTGTAGTCGTAGAAGTAGCAGTAGATGTAGAAGCTGTAGTAGTAGCAGTAGTGGTAGAACTAGAAGTTGTAGTAGTAGAGGAAGTAGTTGTTGTTATTGTTGATAATATAGTAGTAGAGAAACAGTAGTAGTAGAAGTAGTTTAGTAGCAGTAGTAGTAAAATACAGGTAGTAGCAGCAGTATTAGAACTAGTAGTAGTAAAAGTGGTGCCTTAAGATATAGAGGAGGCAGGAGTAGAAGAAGTAGTTGTAGAAGTAGTAGTGTAGTTGTATTATTAGTAGAATGCGTATTATTATTTTTATTGTTATTATCATTATTATTAGAAGTAGAAGTAACAGTAGTAGTAGTAGAAGTAGCAGTAGTAGTAAAATAGATGTAGTAGCAGCAGTAGTAGAAGTATGTCTACTAGTTGAGGTAGTGGTAATAGTAATAGTAGTAGTAATAGAAGCAGTAGCAGTAGTAGCAGTAGGAGCAGAAATAGTACGAGGACTGTTCAAATATGAATGCAAGTAGAACGTTTTCTCATGCACTAATGCGAAAATCACCTTGAAATAAATATCACAGCGTAGAAAAACATTTTACCTATACATTGATACCAAAATTGTTTAAATCCGTCCACTTTAGCCATGTATATCGCTCGATAAACACTGTCTACTCTTGAATACTAATACAAAACATGGTTGGAAGAAGGTCAGAGTACGCCGTTGAAATACGGTCCTATATTAAGAATCGTTGTATTCTTGGTATACGGTGCAAAGACATTTTTGATGAAATATGTTCGGTTTATGGGCATAATGAAATGTCTTTTCCGACAGTTTTTCGTTGGTGTAAGAAATTCAGCTGTGGGCTAGCCTCAACAGAAGATGCACCACATGATCGTCGGCCGAAAAGAGCAACATCTGCCAAGATGGTTGCTAGAGTGAAAGAAATAGTTGCTACCGATGCACGATACACCACTAGGCAAAAAGCTAGTATGGTTGGCATCTCAATAGGAGCAGATCATACAATTCTGAAACGGGATTTGAAATTGAGAAAGATCTGTGCTAGATGAATTCCCCATCTGTTGACAGATGAGCAGAAAAAGACACGCGTTCAGTGCGCCAAGAAGTTGCTTAAAAAACTTCCAAATTACAATGCACGGTCTTTCGCTAATGTCGTCACAGGTGACGAGGCATGGGTTCACTTTTTTGAACCAAAACGAAAAATTCAGAACAAAATATGGGCAACAAAGTATTGCAAAAGACCATGCATTGCAAAGCGACCATGAGGGTCAAGAAGGTAATGTATGCCATATTCTTTTCAAATCAGGGCCCTACTATTCAGGTTGCTGTGCCTAAAGGCAAATCTGTAAATGCGAAGTTTTACAAGAATAAAGTTCTTTGAAAATTGAAGAAATATTTCAAAGAACGAAGACCCGCAACTGGTTTGGCCAATGTCAGATTGCTACATGACAATGCGTCATCGCACAAGGCGTTCATTGTGCAAGACTATCTGAAGCAGGAAAAGGTTGTTGAACTCCCTCACCCCCCGTATTCCCCTGACCTTGCCCCTTGTGACTATTTTTTTGTTCCCGCGGCTAAAAAATACCTTTCTGGTCGAAAATTTGTACAGCGCAAACACCTCGGTTCTTCAATATTAAAGTGCCTTCATAGTATACCTCGAAAAGACTACCAAAATGCATTCAATGATTGGATCAGAAGACTGAAAGTTTGTATATCTGTTAAAGGGGAATACTTTTAGGGGACAAAATAAATTTTTCATCGAAATCTATCACGGAATCATTTTTATGTGCTTAGTTGCTTTCATATTTGAACAGTCCTCGTAGTAGTAGTTGTAGTAGTAGGAGTAGTCGTAGAAGAAAAAGTTCAAGTGGTTGTAGTAGTTGTTGTTGCTGTAGTAGAAGTGGTTAGTATAGTAGTAGTGCTAAAAGTTGTAGTATTGGTAGCATTTGTTGTTGTAGTAGTAGAAATAATACTAGTTGTTGTAGTAGTAGAAGTAGTATATGTGGCAGTGGTAGTAGTAGCAGTAATAATATAAGTGGTAGTTCTACTACTACGACAACAACTACAACATCTAATACAACTATTATTTCTACTGCTACTGCTACTGCTATTACTACAACTACTAATACTACTACTCATCGGGGCTTGGAGAAGTATATTGGGTTGCATGGTGCTTCCACGCAGAGCTGAAACTAAACACGACTACTGCTACTACTCATACAATTTTTACTTACACAACTACTTCAACTTTAACCAGTAGTGCTACTGAAATTTCTACTTCTACTACTGCTACTACTACGACTACTTCTACTACTGCTACTACTGCTGGACTTATACTACTG
>OY757013.1:82046522-82111522 GCA_963580285.1 Lucinisca nassula
AAAGTGCACTGTACTGGTTAATCCTGCCCAGGAAATTGTGGATAGGAAAAACTGACCGGCTCACAAATGACCTAAAAATGTGCTGACTGGACCGTTAAACTCCAATAAAAAAAAAAAAACAGACATCGGGGCTTGGAGAAATAGATTGGGCCGCATGGTGCTTCCACGCAGTTCTGAAACCGAAGAACGAGTACTGGTAAACCACCTAAAAGGACTAAGCCTTCCCATGCAAAGTAATGTGAGTCAGACCGTTCAATGCATATAATTGGACGACAGGGCTTGAGATGCTATGTCATCTCAGTGTCGGGTAAACGTCCCACAAAACTGTAAGCACGGCCCCGCCCATCGGGACTTGAAGAAATAGATTGGGCTGCATGATGCTTCCACGCAGAGCTGAAACGACCGCACATGAGTACTGGTAAACTGCTTAGAGGTTCTAAGCCTGCCCAGGAAAAGTGGTGCAAGTCGAACAGTCTATGCTGGTTTCATTGGGCGGCTGGGCGTGAGATGTCATTTCATCTCAATATTGGGAAAAAGTCCCACAAAATTGCAAGCAACGTCTCCAAAATGACCTATACGGAGTTGACGGGGACATTAAGTCTAAATCAAACAAATTAAACTTGAAGCAACATCTCCAAAATGACCTAAGTAGTGTTGACGGGAACGTTAAATCAAAATTCAACCAAAGAAACTACTACTATTACTACTTCTGCTACTGCTACTACTGCTGCTGCTGCTTATGCTACTGCACCTACTACGTGTATAACTGCTACTACTACTGCAACTACTACTACTATACCTACTACTTCTACTTCTATTGCTACTACTTCTACTTTTACAACAACAACTACTACTACTAGTTATACTTGTACTACTTCTGCTATTACAATTACTACTACTACAACAACTTGTACTAGTGACTGTGGTAGACATAGATGAAGTAGTGGTTACAGAGGCAGAATGAATAGTGGCGGTAGTTGTTTTGTTTGTATTGGAGTTTAACAGTCCAGTTAACACTGTTTTAGGTCATTTTTGAGCCGGTCAGTTTACCTATCCACGCTTTTCCTGGGCAGGCTTATATAGCTGTAGTTGTAGTAGTTATGGCAGATATAATAGTGGTACTAATAGTGGTATATATAGTGGTAGTGGTAGTAGGCCCTTATATATTTTACCTTAGTTGTTTGTGAAACTTACAACTAAAACGCGCTCCGCACACACGTGTAGACATGCATCTGCCTGCGCTTCCGCGCAGTATTTACGCACATGCTTATTCTTTGCTTGAATATCACAAGATATTACGAAAACGCGCCTTTTCAGATATACCGGAAAATTTTACCACCCAAAAACGAAATGTTTTGTTTTTTTTTTCCTTTTTTACAGACAAAAACGAATGAGTTTGCCGCCCTCCTCCCCCCCCCCCCCACCCACCCACCCCCAACACACACACTTTTTTCTTTGATAGGAAACAGGAAACATTCTTTCGAAATAAGAAAGCTTTTCGAGTTATCTGTTTGTTTGTTTGTTTGAGTTGAGGTTTTACGTCCCCGTCAACACTATTTAAGTCATTTTGGAGACGTTACTTCCGATTTTGTGGGATTTTACACGACGTTGAGATGAAATGACATCTCAAGCCCTACCGCCAATAGAAACCGCTGGGGTTTAAGGAGTGGTCCGACTCACATCACTTTTCCTGGGCATGCTTAGACCTAAGCTGTTTACCAGTGCTAAAGTTCGGTCGGTTTCAGCTCTGCGCGGAAGCACTGTGTAGCCCATTTTATTTGTCCAGGCCCCGATGGCGGGCGCGATTCGAGTCATCATCATGCGTATTTGAAACCCTTGAAGACCAAAACTATACATAAAGAAAATCGGGGATTAACAAGGGTATACTTTATTTTTGTCAAGTCTGCTCCAAAACATAGATTGTGGGTACTCGTTAGAACCGCTTCAGATAAAGAGTACTAAAGAGTACCAACAATCTATGTTTTCTGCAAAAATATGGAAAATAATGTATACCCCAATAAACCCAAGTTTCACAAAATGAAAATGGGGTTTCTGGGGGTCAAACATATATAGGCGTGTTTTCTTGATGCTTCAACATTGTATATCTGGAACTAAGCCCCACATGATAATATGTGTAACTAAATAAATAAATGACAGGAAAGTAAATGCAAAACATTTTATTATAGGCTTAGTTAAATTTTAATATATCAAATCAGACTGATTATCCCGTGATTTTTTCAAGGGTGCAATAAACGCTCTTGATTCTCATTAAAATTTGAAATTATTGAGTGTTTACACAGCATGAATTGGACAGGTATATCAAAGACGCCGCAAGAAAGATAAGAGCCTTATCCAAAAAATGTGGATATGTAAGCGGCATTTTGATTGGATAATTGGAAAATAAGAAATAGCGGTCTACTTGCATTTACGGGTAGACCTGCATTTTACTGGTGCACTCCTATTTTTACGGGTATACCCGCAATTTAAGATGCGGGTACACCCGTAAATTTAGGGGTGTACCCGCAAATATAGGGGTGTACCCATAAAATGCAGGTCTACCCGTAAAATGCGGGTAGACCGCTAAATGCGGGTGTACCTGCAAATTTACGGGTACACCCGCATTTGAAATAGGGGTGTACCTGCAAATTTAGGGGTGTACCCGCAAATTTACGGGTATACCCGTATATCTAAAATGCGGGTAGACCGGTATCGGTCATTTTGACCCTTTTGGTACACCATACATTCCACACCCCTCTCTCACTCTAACAGCGATAAATATCGCTTTCAGACTGGGAGTGGTATGCCATGTTGCCCGCCAGGATCAAAATAACTAATTTGTTATAATTAAAAGCTTTCTGACGACATTTTGTACATTGTTGCAATGTTTTCAAATGGATTTTTGTGTGTAGCGGACGTCGTCAGAAGTACATGTTTACATCTGACGTCATCAAACGCGCCCATCTGCATGCACTAGGAAAATGTTTACGTCGTGCTAGCATGGGAAACAATGAAATAAAGTACCTAATGAATATAAAACAATCAAAGCTGTTTTTTTTATTTATTTGTATTGTTGTGCATGAAATTACATTATATGTTGGTTATATTGGCCCACGCCCATCGGGGCTTGAAGAAATAGATGGGCTGCATGATGCTTCCAAGCAGAGCTGAATCCGACTACACATGAGTACTGGTAAACCGTTTAGAGGATCTAAGTCTGCCCAGGCAAAGCGGTGCGAGTCGGTCCGTCCATGCTTATAAACCCTATTGATTTCATTGGGCGACAGGGCTTGAGAAGTCATTTCATCTCAATGTCGGGTAAAAAGTCCCACAAAATTGGAAGCAACGTCTCCAAAATGACCTATACAGTGTTGACGAGGACGTTAAATCTCAAATCAAACAAACAAATAAACAAACAAAATTTTGTTTATATATTTTCTTATCAGCAGCAGTTAATCCAAGATGGCGGGCATCGCAAGTCAGCGATGACAAGCGCCAGAGGGGTATATATTTTTTCTCTCAGGGTATATGGAATATAATTCCACTTGCGCTGCCCAATTGTTATACTGCAAAGAAATTTCCATGCTTTTGATTGGACAGCGCAAGTGGAATTATATTCCATATACCATATAAGCAAAAACAAATTACCCTCTCGCGCTTGCCTTCGCTTCGTTGAATTGAGATGTCTGACATATTGTATTTACTGCATATGCAAATTAAGTTCAAGCACCACGATAATTTTCAGTCAATAAATTTGCATACGTTCGGTACTTCGTTTCACTGTTTTCCTTTATATAACTATCACTCTAAAATCCATCTGAGCACCGTTATCAATGTATTGCGTGCAGAAGGGTGCGTTTGATGACGTCACATGTAAACATGTAGCCTACTTCTGACGACATTCGCTGCAAAATAATCTTTTGGAAATCATCGCAACAATGTACAAACTTTCAAAAATCTTTATAAATTCGTTATTTTGATCATTGACAGGGAATATCCCACGCCAAAAAGCAATATTTAGGTTACCATAGCCTAACAGCTCGTGTAAATATCGCTCTCAGGCGTGGAATATGATCCCATGTTCTCCGCAAAGAATCACAATAACTTTTAATATATTTCCGGATACCCTATTTCACTACGTAGCAATTGATAGACATTTCAGTTTATGCAGCTGACAAGCCTTACTGCTTCGGGGGTTGGGTGGGATGGGGGTGGGGGTAGGTTTAACCTAAAACAAACATATCGGTGAATCACAACGGAGACATCTGCATTGTCCATTATCGTTTAGGGAGACCAATCGTCGATTTTAAAGACGCGAATTGCGTATTACGGCTCCGCTTCTTCATCGCGATAAGACGAAATTTCAGATCGTATAAGCGCCTCTCTGCCTCCCCAAATGACAGTTTTCACAACAAATACCCCATAATTGCATTGCACCTTTTTTGTGTGTTTGTGTTAATATCTTATTCCGTTGTGATTGTCGTAGCCGCTTTGAACTTTTGGTGATCTTACTGAGCGTTCATATATTATGGAATTTATTAAAGAGTTGAGGAAAAAGGGATAAAATGAGAGGGTCTGCCGGTCGTTTTATCTCTTTTCCTCAAAGAGTTTGATAAATCCAATAATACATGAGCACGAATGCAAGATTCTATTTATTATATGACATTTAAAACCCAATTTATTCGCGATTGTTTTACAAAAATGTCAATATTTTGCCATTAGTAAACGCGACGTCATTAAGGACGCCGTAGGTGCAACGTTGCTGGCGTATCTAAATAATTTGCATATTTAATCCACTAGTGGTAGTTTTACTATTGACGGTCCCAATGCGGTCATTCTTTTGCAGTGTCTTATTTGTCATTTGGCTTTGTGCCGTTGGTTAATGTTTCATCTGTTTATGTGTGTGCCCCGTGTCACTTTCTATAGGTGACTTGAGACGGCTGCGTTTTTGGATTGTGGCCTTTCCTGGGTGACCTTTTCCTACTGGTTTAAGGGATTTATTACATGACGGTATTACACTCTCAGACGCGACGTCATATGATAAATTGCGTATATGCACCCTGTAGGGCGTTAACAGTCTAGCAAACTTTAGCACCGTTTAAAAAAGAATCTGAGTAAAATCGAGCCTGATCTTTTTGTGTGTTTGTTTCCCAGGACAGTCATTACAGCTTAAATTGCCTTCACTTCTATTTTTCATTTTCACAGCAGAATGCTAAAAGGTTGCATTTATGTATAAAAAGTAAACATTCGTGAAACTTTGTATTTTTAGCAGTCAGTGTACTTGCTGTATTTTTTATATCATGAATGGCATATAACCCTCTATGAAGTTGACAATAGGGTCTCTTCAAAATATTATTGTATTTGCTTTTCACTTGAAAGTTGCATTTAAGTTGCTTAAAGCGTGTAAAGTACATATCGTTTCGCCCGGCAAATATCTTATTATTGTCAGAGATGATTTACGACAAGCCGAAGTGTTTGATTTCGTTCTTAAAGGACAACGGGTACACCTCGTCCTTTTCTGCATTTGATTTCAAAAGAGAGATAACTTTTGTCCGACTTTCTGTTACATCACGAAAATATGCCTATATAATTTTACCCTCCTTGAACCCCACTTTTATATATGGGGTTTACAGGGATAAACTTTATTTTTCTTATTTCTGCTCTAAAATATAGAGTGTGGGTACTCGTAAGAATCGCTTCGATGATGCGATTCTAACGTGTACCCAATCTATATTTTGAGCAGAAATAAGAAAAATATCACATTTTTTTCATTTTAAAAATTTTCGTTTTTTCTTCGGCGTAAAATTTACAATGTATTTGTATAGGCGTGTTTTCGAAATGAGCTGTTTTTTATGGATGGAACACCTTTGAAAAAGGGGTCTACTCTTGAAAACAGAATTTGCTCTTCATGAACATCTTTCCTTTGAGAGAAGCGCCGTAGTTCAATTATTTAACTTTTGTTCAGGTTGGCCATGGTATTGTAACCCTAGCTGTAGGAGCTGGCTCTTTTGGCAACGCCGGTAGAGTGTTTCGCCTTTGAACGAAGTTAAGCAAAGGGTCTCGTGGTTAGTACCTGGACCTATTACGAAAACACGCCTATACAAATACATTGTAAACTCTACCGCCGAAAAAACTAAAATTTTCGGATAAAAATTGTGATATTATTCTTATTTCTGCTAGAGCAGAAATAAGAAAAATAAGGTTACCCCTGTAAACCCCAGTTTTATTGTATAAACGTGGGGTTCATGGGAGTCAAAATTATATATACGTGTTTTCGTCATGGGTGGCCGCGTTGCCTGACTTCGTGGAAGACCCGGCAAACGCTACATTGGTGGCAGCGGTGGGATTGAAGCAGTATTCCAGAGACACTGCCATCGGGTTCGCCTGGTGAGGCATGTGTCACTTCGAGATGAAGTCCAGAGAAGAGGTGGAGAAATGTAACGGTTATTGATATATACTTCTACAGCCTTTCTGTAGGAGCCGACATTTTAGCGACTCGTGTAGAGTGGTTGGCTGCTTCACGAAGTTAAGCAACGGATCCTGGATAGTTTACCACGTTGCCGGACTTTGTGGACAACCCTGCGAACGCTACGATATCTAATGTGATTCTTTCTTTTCTGCCGATTCAAGAAGGGTAATTGTCTTTTTTCTGGCAACAGAATATGTTCATCGCTCATGAATAGGCCTTCCAAGGAAGTGGCTGTGTAAAATGTCCGACATGATTGAGTAATTTCCGAGCAAATAATTTAACACTTAACCTGCTGAATATTTATATATGTCACACCCACTATTGATTATCAACCAATCAGATTACTTGATGCAAATTATTGAAACAAATTCATGAGCTGAATGAAAACCAAAGAAGATCCTGATCAGATGGCTTCTTCAGAAGCCATTTGATCTGGATCTTCATTGTTTGAAAGATAAGGCATATCCGGGCTCAGCAGGACAAGGGTTAATAGAAGACTCCTATTGACATGGTGGACAAACATAATTTTGGAAGCGTTGCCTCTCCTGCAGTTGTACCCATGCCCCTCAAGTTATTAGTTACTCAGTTCAAGCCTATAGACCCACACTAAGTATCCTGTAATAGAGTCCGTTACACCCCAGCAACGTCTTACTACCTCTCTTGCTGGTGCCCGTTAATCTTTGTTTTCTCTGTTTGGTTACATACATATCCTGTTTCAAACGGAGAACCATTCTTTCTCACGCTTGTCACATGACCTGAATATTCTTTTCTGAAGTACTTTTCACTTTTATTATCTGATTTACGCTTCACTCAAGTTATTATCATCCCAAATACTAAATAATTGTTCATGATCATGAACAATCGTTTCATAATTGGCATGGGACAAAATATTCACCCCCGCTGTGCTTTCACACAAAGCTCCCCATGAGGTATAAAATAATGTCATGCCGAAATCATTAAACACTCTAATCTTGCTGAGCTTCGACAAACAAATAAAATATCGAAATTATTTCTGAATTTGCTTAGAAGAAGAAAACGAAAGACTGTAAGAATAATATCTACAATGCCTGCACCGATAGTTCTACCTATGGCCGAGAATCTACCAACAGCGGCTTATTATGCAGAGAAAATTAATCAAGTGTCAGAGAACAAACTTCAGATAACTAAAGGTATACTGGAACAACAACAGAATTTGAAGGCAGCAAAGATACATAAAGAAATGTTTGATCTCAAAGTAGAACTCAGGGACATGAAGCAAAATTCGTCAAAACGTTTTGGGAAAAAGGAACCCGGCCGAAACTCCCCAAAGGCCAAAGTGACTAAAGTGACATTGTATAAGGATTGCGAATTTGAAATGAAACAGGACGATGCAAGCTCTACGAGCAGTGAAGAGGAAAACGTGGATCAGAAAAGAAACGGAAAAATGGAGAACACTATGGCTAAACGGCTAGAAAACGAAAGAATTAATAACTTACATCGAAGATATACAGCCAAAATGACCGACGTTAAACTGAACCAGTTAGACAAGGGCATGGAAAGCGTGAAAAGGCAAAGCTGAACATTTAAATGTGCTTAGCTGAGGCGAAATGGCTGATAAAGTCGGTGTAGCGTTGATCTGAGAATGCATAACTCGTTGACAGCAGATTCGGGTTCGCGGTTCGTGTCAACAGGACGTTGGGAGAGAAGAGTATAAAGACGGTGACTAAAGCATATAAACTGAACTGAAAACGTGAAATATGACAGGAGCAGAATGTTGCGACTTGTGTCTGTGTAGTTACCGCCTGATATGTAATATATCTTGATATGGACATAGAACTGATCTTTCAGGTACAATAGATGGACTCTACGGGTACTGATACTCCAGCTGTAGCAGCAGGTCTGATTTTGGACTGTAGAGAGGAATACCGCCAGAATAGAAGTGTTCTGAACAGAAACTCGAGAGTTAGTGTGCTGAACAGTTAGAAATGCAAATGTGTTTAATAACAAAAATAAATACCAGCTCAAATAACATTTCTGATTCTAAAATTGCATTTTAGTTCTGTTATGTGCATTTTTATTCTATGTTTCAAAATATTTGCGTTCAAAATAAATGTTTGAAAATTCATTTTTGCGTATTTCTGTGGTTGTTTACGTTTTTGAGTATTTTGAATTTTCCACACAGTCAAGTTGATACATTACGATAACACACCCGTGCGACATAGAGCATTTTTTCACATCTTCAAAATGGTTATTTTTTATGAAAACCCATGATATTTTTCTTATTTGTACTGCAAACACAGGTTGTGGGTCCTCGTTAGAACCGCCTCAATCGATTACCCAGAACTTATGTCTTGTAGCAGAAATAAGAGAAACAATGTGTATCCCCGTAAACCCCAGTTTTCTCTATATAAAGTGGGGTTTTTGGGGTATTCATTTCACGGATTTGTTTTCCTGATTCATAGAGGCTCTTACACGAGTTGTCATTTTATATGAAATGTATGATACGAGCCTTTGGCGAGTTTAATTAATTTCGTATGAAATGACCACAAGCTTGAGATTCTTTTATCAGATAACAATGATTCTATGTACAGTCGAACTTCGATAACTCGAATACCTTTGGGACCGTGAAGATGTGTTCGAAATAGGGGTAGTTCGACCTACTGAGATTTTAATCATAGTTTCAGGTCATGAAGCATAATGGTTAAACTTTAATATCTGTACGATCTTTTATAAAATAAAGGTATGTTGTCTGTACTCATTAGAATCGCCTAACTGAGGCGAATCGATTCGAATGAGTAGACACATTATCAGTTACCCCCTGTATATTTTGCATTGTAACGCATTGACCTGATAAAGATACTCTATCTCAGGACAAGTAACCTTTATCACGCCAACGTGACATTGCACTTTTATGAATGAACCGGACTACTGGAAAATGACAAAAATGTTATTGTAACTGGGGAAAATGGCAATATTTTTTTTTTTAAAAAATATCATAGGAAAAAACATGATCAGCTGATACTAAATATATCGACCACCAGAATGCGTAGACGCATTGAGGATCATCAATAACTGATCGTATATTGCTAATTTAAGAGTGTACAAGGGGATGAACTGATAAATAGAATACCAGATTCGTGTCATTTGATATCAAGTTTATCAGGCTCGGCTTCCAGAACGCATGCAGAATCGCTCGGCAAGCCTCGCGATTCTACAAGCGTTCTCGAAGCCTTGCCTGCTAGCTTGATGTCAAAAGACACCAACCTGGTATTTTCAATATATTCCTTTAACCGATCAAATCTGAAAACCTCCCTAAAATACAAATACAGTAAAATTACCTTATTAAGACCACCTAAAATTAAGACTAATTCTGCTTTAAAAAGCTTATTTAGAAGGGTGCAGTTATTCTTTCTTCGAATTTCCTGCACACAATGTCCTCTGGTCTGGGACCACCTTTGAAACTGTTCAAAAATGTTTTTTTAAGACCACTTTTGAACAGTCTCAGAGGTGGTCTTAATATAAGAATTTTATGTCTGGAGGTCCTTTGAAGACTTCTCTAGTGACCCAATAAAGAGTTTGAATTAGCCATGGTAAACGAGATATCCGCATTCGACGTTTCGGAGTTTCACTGTTTTTTGTCTGTAGCATATTCCACTCCGATCAAGAACCATAATCCCAAATAATTTCACACCAGAATTTCAGAAAATGTGAAATACCGCTGTTAAAGATCTGTCAAAAGGACACAGCAGTTTTCATTTTATTTTCTGGATTGTTGATATATTTTTTATTTGTATTGGAGTTTAACGACCCAGTCAACACTATTTTGGACATTTTAAGCCGGTCAGTTTACCTATGGCAGGCTTTTACGTTAGCGGTTAGGTTAACCAGCACAGTGCACATACTTTCGCCAAAATCTGGGAGAGAATGACCGTAGAAAAGATTTCATGATCAATCTATATGAAAGAATGTTACCGATCCCGGCAGGTATGAAATCCGCGTCCTCCTGATCACTAGTCAGACGCGCATCCGCCTGAACTACCGAGGCCAGCTATTTTCATTGCTACCACTACAATTTGCTTCTTGCAAAAATATACTAATATGCTATTCACATGAGATATTGTTTTAGTTTTATTCCTAGACCCAGTATATAGAGAATACCAGGTGAGTGTCTTTTGATATAAAGTTTATCAGGCAAGGCTTTGAGAACGCTTGTAGAATCGCGAGGCTTGCCGAGCGATCCTACATGCGTTCTCAAAGCCGAGCCTGATAAACTTGATATCAAATGACACGAATCTGGTATTCTGTTTATCAGTTAATACCATTGTACTCTCTTACTTTTTTGCCCATTTTCCCAGCAGTCCAGTTCTTAGAAGAGCAATGTCACGTTGACCTGATAAAGCTCTCTTGTCCTGAGATAGCATATGTTTATCAGGTCAATGTGATACAATGCAATTAATATAGGGGGTGGGGGTGACTGATAATTTACTGTATCTTTTTTTAATTATTTAAGGGGAATGGGAACACCTTCAGGGGTGGCAACCCCTGCAAAAGTATTTTTGTCTGCCATGTCAATAGGGTTCAACTCTTAAAAGAAAGAATTTGCTCCTGAGGAGCAAATTCTTTCTTTTAAGAGAAGACCCCTTTTTTCAGTGGGATTGGGCTTATTCAATAGCGAACAAGAAGCCCCGAAAGTTGTCCCCCTTTGAAAAAGACGGAAAAATCTGCCAGGTGCTTCCAGTCCCCTTAAACAGGGGGTTAAAACAATCGACAACAGGTGCAGCAATTTTCTGTCGTGGAAATATGAAAAAATATAACCGCATTTCTGAATAAATGCAGTATCTGTATTTTCCAGCCAAAATATTGCATTCGCACAACATATTATCTTGTTTGCACAACAGAGATCTTGGGAAGTTGTGCGAACAAGATATTATCTTGTGCGCACAAGATTGCGCACGAGATATCATGTTTTCCGCACAAGATATCAAGTTGTGCGAACAAGACAATTTGTGTGTTTGTTTGTTTGATTTGAGGTTTAACGTCCCCGTCAACACTGTAAAGGTCATTTTGGAGACGTTTCTTCCAATTTTGTGGGACTGTAACCCGACATTGAGATGAAATGACATCTCAAGTCCTGTCGCCCAATGAAACCAATATTATTTATTAGCATGGACGGTCCGCCTCGAACCGCGGTTCCTGGACAGGCTTAGATCCTCTAAGCGGTTTACCAGTACTAGTGTGCGGGCCGGATTCAGCTCTGCGTGGAAGCATCATGCAACCCATATATTTCTTCAAGCCCCTATGGGCGGTGGCTTGCGAACAAGACAATATCTTGTGCGCACAAGATATTATGTTGTCTTCACAAGATCTATGTTGTGCAAACAAGATGATATGTTGTGAGAACAAGATATTTTGTTGTCTTCACAAGATCTATGTTGTGCAAACAAGATGATATGTAGTGCAAACGAGATGATATGTTGTGCGAACAAGACAATAGCATGTGCGCACAAGAAAATATCTTGTGCGTGCAAGATATTATGTGCGAACAAGATATTATCTTGTGCGCACAAGGTAAAACTTGTCCGCACAAGATATTATCTTGTTCGCACAAGATAATATCTTCAGTGCACAAGATATTATCTTGTTTGCTCACCATTTTAAAATAAATTGCAAGTCCCTTCCAGGTTTCCGTACAAAAGCGTCCCAATGTATTTCGTTATATTTTGCCGCTGATATTATTACAGACATCATATTAACAAGCACATGTAATAACAACGCTTGTAAGCCTCAAACTATGTAACAAAATATGGGCTTACAAGGGTTAGCACTACTTTTTGGGTCGATTATTTTAGGGTTGACCCCTATTGACATGGGAGAAAAATGACTTTGGCAGGAGTTGCCTTCCCTGAAAGTGTATCCATTCCACTTAAGTCTCAGTTTCGGCCCCCGCCCATCGGGACTTAAAGAGATAGATGGGCTGCAGGATGCTTCCACGCAGAGCTGAAACCGACAGTACACGAGTACTGGTAAGTCGGTTTGAGTATCTAAGCCTGCCCAGGCAAAGCGGTGCGAGTCCATGCTTACAAACCCTATTGGTTTCATTGGGCAACAGGGCTTGGGATTTCATTTCATCTCAGTGTCTGGTAAATGTCCCACAAAATTGGAAGAATTGTTTGTTTGTTTGATTTGAGGTTAAACGTCCCCGTCAACACTGTAAAGGTCATTTTGGAGACGTTGCTTTAAATTTTGTGGGACTTTTACCCGACATTAAGATGAAATGACATCTCAAGCCCTGTCGCCCGATGAAACCAAATGGGTTTATTAGCATGGACAGTCCGCCTCGCACCGCGGTCTCTGGACAGGCTTAGATCAACTAAGCGGTTTACCAGTACTAGTGTGCGGGGCGGATTCAGCTCTGCGTGGAAGCACCATGCAGCCCATATATTTCTTCAAGCCCCTGTGGGCGGGGGCCGCAAAATTGGACGCAACGTTTCCAAAATGACCTATACAGTGTTGACGGGGAAGTTAAACCTCAAATCAAACAAACAAAATGTCTCAGTTCAGGACCATTTTCCCAGTATTCACTGAGAGACAATCGACCCATCAGTACTCAAACTGCTTTTTCAGTTAACCTATATTTGACACGTAGACCGGCCCCCGCCAATCGGGGCTTGAAGAAATAGATGGGCTGCATGATGCTTTCACGCAGAGCTGAAACCGACCCGCACACGAGTACTGGTAAACCGATTAGAGGCTCTAAGCCTGCCCAGGCAAAGCGGTGCGAGTCGGCCCGTTCATGCTAATAAACCCTACTTGTTTCATTGGATTGCAGGGCTTGAGAAGTCATTTCATCTCAAGGTCGGGTAAAAGTCCCACAAAATTGGAAGCAACGTCTCCAAAATGATCTTTACAGTGTTGACGGGGACGTTAAACCTCAAATCAAACAAACAAACAAATTGACACGTAGACTCTTCCAGCTAATAGCTCAAGTTTGGACCGTTTCATTTTAAATATTAGGGTTGTTTGTTTGTTTGAGTTGCGGTTTAACGTTCCCGTCAATACCTTTTAGGTCATTTTGGAGACGCCGCTTCCAATTGTGTGGGACTTTTACCCAACGTTTAGATGAAATGACATCTCAAGCCCTGTCGCCCAATGAAACCAATAGAGTCTATAGGCATGGACTGGCATCAGTTTGCCTCGACAGGCTTAGACCCTCTAAGCGGTTTATGTGCGGGCGGTTTCTGCGTGGAAGCACCATGCAAACCAATCTATTTATTCAAGCCCCGATGGGTGAGGGCCCTCCAATAGAAGGTGTGTCAGATTTGTGTTTTGTGTTGCACGCTTTAACCGGTATATGACAATGGAATCTTCCACCTAATAAGTCTGGAGTGGTCCATTTCCAGTTATAGGGATGTCAGGTTTGTCATTACGATAACACACCCGTGCGACAAAGTGCAGTTTTTCACATCTCCAAAATGGCAACTTTTCAGATGAAAATCTGCCATATTTTTCTTATTTATACTGCAAACATAGGTTGTGGGTGCTCGTTAGAACCGCCTCATTGAGGCGGTTCTAACGAGTACCCACAATCTATGGGTTGGAGTAAAAATAAGAAAAATAATGTTTACCCCCGTAAACCCCAGTTTTCTCTATACAAAGTGGGGTGTAAGGGGGTGTTCATTTCACGGACTTGTTCACGTGATGTTTCGGCTGTGGTTAGTTTTACAAACATATATTATCTTTAAGCAACTAATATACACCTACATCAGACGCCGCATATTGCGGCGTCTGACCTGGGTCTAAGCTGTTTGCAAGTGTCCCAAAAATAGTTAAACAACTCTTTAGTGCCAGATCAGATGCTGCATTGTGCGGCATCTGGTCTTGACCTACCTTGTTTGCGATATGCGTTTACTGGCTGTGGATGATCGCAGTTCATCGAACAAACGGATTCACATGCTCGTCTTTCGCCCCCGCACATCGGGTCTTGAAGGAATAGGCTGGGCTGCATGATGCTTCCACGCAGAGCTGAAACTGACTGCACATGAGTACTGGAAAACCGCTCGGAAGGATCAGGCAAAGTTGTGTGAGTCTTTGTCGGGTAAAATTCCCACAAAATTGGAAGCAACGTCGCCAAAATGACCTACTTAGTGTTGACTTTGGACGGGGATGTTAAACATAAATTCAAACAAACACATGCTCGTCTGAATGTAATGTGGGCGTGAAGAGCAAAAGTGTGCTCTTAGTTGTGCATACAGAGAAGAATCAACTCAATTTTCGTATACAGAAATACCTACAGTTCAGGGGGGAAGCACCCTTTCTTCTCCACACAATGCAGCGTCTGATCAGGGTCTACACTGTTTGCTTGCAGGACAGGAATTTAAGGGTTAAACGAAACAGTCTAAGTTCCCGTCCACGATTTTCATAGCCTACACTCAGAGACAATCGACCCAACGATGCTGCCATTGCTTTGATTGCCGAAACGCCTACTCAAACTACGGTAATATTCCTATATTAAGCCCACCTTTGGGACTGTTAAAAAGTGGTCTTAACTTTAAGACCACGTTTGAACAGTCCCAAATGTGGTCTCTCATTAGGAGACACAAATTGCAGAAAATACAAAGAAAGAATAACCGAATCCTTCTCAATAAGCTTTCTAGCTCACCTGAGCCAAAAGCTCAGGGTAAGCTATTGTATCTGTCGTCGTCGTTCATCTGTCCATCCATCCTTTCACAATTTCTATAAACGGCAAATCCTCCTAAACCTCTGAACAGATCTTGACTAAACTTGGCAGAAATGACCTTCGGGTGGTCCTTGTTCAATGTTGTTCAAAGAATTCTTTTCCATGCAGAACTATGGTTGCCAAGGCAACGAGAAATTGAATTTAAGAGAAAACTTTAAAAATCTTTTCGTATGAAACCAGAAGGCCAAGTGCGTTTGTATTTGCTATAAAGATTTAGCCCGTTGACCTTCATCAAGATTGTTCAAATTATAGCCATAAGACCAAAAAATGGCCCCGGCTCAGTGCCCACATGTTTTACATAGTCTTACATAGGAATATCCTTTAAAAATCTTCTTGTCTATAATCAAAAGGCCCGGGCTTTTGATATTTGGAACACAGCTTCACCTAGAGGACCTTTACCAAGATTGTTCAAATAAACGCACTGGGGCGAAAATGTCCCCGCCCAGGAAGGGGGTGGGGTGGGGGGTGTTGGATAAAACCTTTAAAATTTTTCTTGTCTCAAAACAGAAGGCCCAGGCCTTTGATATTTGGTACAAGGCTTCGTATAGCGTACCTCTACCAGGATAGTTAAAATTATAGCCCTGGGTTCAAAAACGGCTCCGCAAAGGGGCCCACGTTCTTTTCATAGAGTTATATACATTGTTGGTAAAACCTTAAAAAATCTCCTCGTCTAAAACCAGAAGTCCAAGGCTTTTGATATATGGCACACAGCTTAATCGAGTGAGCCTCTGACAAGATTGTTCAAATTATAGCCCTAAGTTCAAAAATGGCCCCACCACAGGGTCCACCTGCTTTACACAGAGTTATAACCCGTTTTTAGAACATATTTGACTTCACTACAGCTGGTGTGTGGGAATGTGTGGCTGCGGTAAAACGTCTCCCTGCCCTACACTATAGTGTACGTTATATTTTCTTGTCCTTTGTGATATTTGATTCCATTCTGGAATTTTGAAAATATCTGAGGGTCACTGATGAGGCCTAATTGGCCGAAACTAGCTAGTCTGGCCCAGAAAACATGTACACTCCATATTGTTCAGGTCTGTGGTGTATTCCTTGATCCCAACGGACAACCCGTTTATAGAACATATTATATAGGAAAACTTTTTACACTCTTTTTGTCTGAAACCAGAAGGCCCTTGCTTTTGATATTTGGAACACAGCTTTGTCTAGCGGACTTCTAACGGGATTATACAAATTATAGCCCCGGGGCCCAAACTGACATGCCCAGTAATTCAGGGAAATCCATTAATAACAAGATGTGTTTGTGAAACACGAACATGTCCCCGGGCATGGTCATTTTTTATTCAAAGTTGTTCACAGTTCAAGATTTTTGTTTGTGTGGGAAGCCTTTGACACAAGAAACTTACATGCCAAATATGAAAGCGCTATCTTAAATGGTTCAAAAGTTATGCACAATAATATTTTTTCTTTAAAGTAGGTCAAGGTCACAGGTCAAAAAAATTTGCATGAATGTAAAGCTATTGTCACAAGGAACCTACATGCCAAATATTAAGGCTCTATCTCAAACGGTTCAAAAGTTATGAACAATTTTATTTTTTTCTTTTAAGTAGGTCAAAAGTCCAGGTCATGGTCCAAACATTTTGCATGTATGAAAAGCTCTAATCACAGGGAACTTACATGCCAAATATGAAAGCTCTATCCCAAAAGGTTGGAAAGTTATGACCAAAAATGTTTATTTTTTAAGTAGGTCAAAGGTCAAGGTCACAGGTCAAAATTTTGCATGAATGTAAAGCGTTTGCCACAAGGAACCTACATGCTTAATATGAAGGCTGTATCTCAAACGGTTCAAGAGTTATGACAAATGTTAAATTTTTCTTTTATGTAGGTCAAAGGTCAAGGTCACAGGTCAAAAATTTTTGTGTGAATGTACAGCTCTTGTCACAAGGAACCTACATGCAAAATATGAAGGCTCTATCTCAAAACATTCAAAAGTTATGAACAAAATGTTATTTTTTATTTTAAGTAGGTCAAAGGTCAAGGTCAAGGTCACAGGTCAAAATTTTTGACATGAATGAAAAGCTTTTGTCACAAGGAACATACATGCTAAATATGAAGGCTGTATCTCAAACATTTCAAAAGTTATGACCAATGTTAACTTTTTCTTTTATGTAGGTCAAAGGTCAAGGTCAAGGTCACAGGTCAAATTTTTTTGTGTGAATGTAAAGCTCTTGTCACAAGAAAGCTACATGTAAAATATGAAGGCTGTATCTCAAACGGTTCAAAAGTTATGACCAAAATGTTATTTTTTGTTTTAAGCAGGTCAAAGGTCAAGGTCAAGGTCACAGGTAAAGCTTTTGCCGCAAGGAACATACATGCAAAACATGAAGGATGTATCGCAAGCGGTTCAAAAGTTATGACCAATGTTATTTTTTTCTTTTAAGTAGGTCAAAGGTCAAGGTCAAGGTCACAGGTCAAATTTTTTTGCATGAATGTGAAGGTCTTGTCACAAGGAACCTTCAGGCCAAATATGAAAGCTTTATCTCAAACGGTTCAAAAGTTATGGCCAACGTTAAAGTTGTCCACGTACAAACAAACAAACCAACAAACCTACAAACAGACAGGGCAAAAACAATATGTCCCCGCTATCGCTACCGGGGACATAAAAAGTCTTCTTGTCTGAAACAGAATGTCCATGCCTTTGATATTTGGAACACGGCTGCCTCGGGTGGATCTCTTCTGTTCAAATTATATCCTTTGGGCCAAAAATGGCCCTCCACAGGGTCCACTTGTTTTACATGATCTTATATTGGAAAAATCTTCAACATCTTCTTGTATGAAACCCGAAACCGCAGGCTTTTGATATTTAGTACACCGGACTAGTGGACTTCTACCAAGATCGGTCAAATTTTAGCCCTAGGTCGAAAAATGACCCTGCCAAATGGAAGACGCATGTTTTACATGCGAGTTATATTAAGGGAAACCACTAACAATCTTTTCATATGAAATAAGAACGCCCGGGCCTTTGATATTTGGTATACAACTTATTTTAGTATTCTTTATGTTGGCTGACGCCTGATGCTCCGTCTTTGGTCGGGCCCCTCGGAGTCTAACTGTTGGTTTTCTTTTGCTCCAGCAATTCTGTTGTTGTATGCTGTCGAGTCCTCAACCTTGTTTCATCATAGTAGTTTTTTTATTTGTATGTTCTCGGAGATGTTACACTGATGAGTTAGGAGGCCGTCATGCGGACTAAACAAAATTAGTGTATACGGCGATAGAGGTAAGGGCGAGGATTATGGCCATGTAAAATCGATTTAAGCACCCCCCCAGTGGAATTCTTTCCACTGACCGTTCCAAGGCGGTTCTTCTGTTGCGGTTTATTTATGTTGTTGTTTGTAACTTACTGTATGTATCACTTGTGTCTTTTTATTTTGGATGGCCATTTGGCCATTTTGTGGGAAAGTAACTGTCCTTATGGCCTTCCTTTGTTTAGGTTTCCATCATGGCGTGGTCGCTTCATGTTTGTGCTTCTTTCCTTTAGATGTCTTTGACTGGTGGAGTAAGTTAATTGTATCGATTCCTGATCTTTGTTTTACTTCTACTTTCATCTGGTGAACCTTTACTAGGCTTGTTCAAAATATATATCCATGGTGCAAAAAATGACCCCGCCCCAGGGCCCACATACTTTCCAAAGTGTGATAACGGGAAACCTAAAAAATGGTTTCGTCTGACACGAGAAGGCCTTGGTACACAGCTTCGTCTAATGGAACTCTACTAAGATTGTTCAAATTGTAGCACTGGGACCAAAAATAGCCCAGCCCAAAAGGTCACTTATTTTACATAGACCAATATATGGGAAACCATACAAACTTTTGCCTGTTACTAGAAAACTTAGGTCTTCGATATTTGGGACATAGGTACATGTAGGAATATTTGCCAAGAATGTTTAAGTTTTAACGCTGTGGCCAAATTATTGAATATAAAGAATTCAACAGTGGTGAGCGATATAGGACCATCAAGGTCCTCTGGTAAAAGCAGATTTGGTCTTAACATTAGGTGGTTTTACTAGCGGAATTTTATTGCATATCAGATCAGACCCCGATGTTATAAAATGTTTTCATGATCAACTTAGTTGAGCATAAAAAATGCTGCCAAAAATTTTAAAATACCAACAATTATTGATACGAGCCTTTTCAATACCATCTGCATCCCAGAAAACCGAGGCCTTAACCTTCCCAGCTGATAGAACAGTCTTTGCCTTCATTGTCGAAGGTGAGCCGGGGTGCTTCCGTTGTTTCGATTGTTGCTTGACATCTCGGGTAAAATGATGGACCCATGTTTCATCCATTGTGACAAATCTCTCAAGAAAGTTCAAAAAGGTTAAGATTAGCTCGCAATAATGTGCGTCTCGTTTTCTTCTTATCAACTGTCAGAAGTCTTGGTACCCATCGGACTGAGAGCTTTCTCATTGCAAGATCCTCTGTCAAAATGGAATGTACTCTTTTCCTGTGAAATGCCAACTCTACTGGCTATATATCTTTCTGTGACTCATCTGTCAGCTATACCAATATCGTGAACTATATTGACCATTTCTGGGGTTGCAACATTGACAGGCCTTCCAGGACAGGGGTCATCCTCCACCCATCTTTTCTCTATAGCATATGAAGGGGCATCTTTCTCGAGTGTTGCTACCATATAATTATGGATATTCTTAGGTATTAAACCTTTTTATGCAAATATTGGACCACTGCTCTTTCACTGATGTTGTCCATTTGGCAAAAGCTGCTTGACTTGTTTACTTTAGAGTGCTACCTCGTCGATAATAACTGATCAAATGAGACCAGTCCTTGGGTACCCGGTCCTATATAGTCAGAGAATAGAAGGACTTAAAAAGAACATTCCGGCGCCTTCAATCCGAGGCTCAAAACATATCAATCAGCTCTCGTATGTTACATATATAAATTTATGAACGTCACTCATACATATGTCCTTCTCAGAGTTGAGAATGAAAATTCTTCAATCGCCCCTGGAGTCCATTTCGGGGCTCCTCGCCAACGCTGAAATTAAGACCTTACTTAAACTGATGAAGAGGTGCCAATAAAAGATACCCATCACTCAACCCCAATTTTTCAAGACGCACATCAGCGTTAATCCAAGAGATGCGTGCAAGCTACCCTGCTTATCCTCAAGTTGGCATATCCTAATCGCTGATATGCCAACTTGAGGATAAGCAGGGTAGCTTGCACGCATCTTTCGAAATAATGCAGGGCGTATTCTACCTAGCAACATGAACCGGCAACCGGCATGCTCCCCAAAACCAGCACAACGAAAGATGTTCTGTACTGTAAATAGATACTGACAATAGTTGCCGCATTTGTGCCAACATATGTCTGAATAGCGGTTAATAAGTAATAAGTAAGTAAAGTTAATAAATGTTTGTTTACGAGACATTTAAGAAAGTAGTTACTAAAACTTTCCAAATAGAAGCGAAGGTAATGATCAGGATTCGACACAATTAACGCACAGCTCACAGCAACTCTAATATCTTATCATCAGTGTCACCGCACTGACTAAGATATTTATTTTTAATATTGGATTTATAAACAGAGGGGGGGGGGGGGGGTTGTAAACCGCAATTTCTTCAACGGACGTTTTTAGGGGTATATATGCAATATTCAAAATAAAGGAAATAATAAACCGTGCAATAGTTGCACTTTAATATTATGAATAATCGGCTGGGAGATGATACATATCAAACTCGGGATTTGCTCTGAAAAATAAGGAACAATTATGAATGTTGTAAGTCTGCTTTTAAAATTTGCATGGCGCTTTAAGTATTAAAAGCTTTATTTATGTCGTGAATATTCACTTTCCACTTTTAAAAAAACACACGTTAAGGTTTTATTCAGAAATAATAAAGTCAAAGCGTTTGAACTTCGGAATTTCTATTTCACCAGCTAACGTCGCTTTCCGATATTTGGAAAGTCATGTCAAAAGTCGCGTGAAAGGTGTACTGTATATTCTATGAAAACCCATACCTTCAAGGTCTAATAAAAGGTATAGAAATCCTGAAATAAAAAACAAAATGTCATTCATTCAAGGATCGAAAGGCGAAAACCACATCAAATTATCTATAATAGTTTCCAATATATTACAATTTGAAGTGTGAAATATTTCCTGGAAACAGAGCAACTTCAGACTGCCTCATTAATATTCATGAGGTATTCTATGATGTCATAGATGTGCATTAAAAATTTAAAGCTTTTCTATATGAAATACCTATTGTTTTACAGTCCTCAGGAACTGTATCATCAACTGTTTGATTTATTGAAACTGATCTCAATTGATATCCGAATCCAGTTTTCTCCTATTTTCAATGGCAAATTACCTGAAGTTCAAAGTTTAAATATTTTTTAAATAATTTAAAATTCCAGTTTCTGCATTTATAAGTGGATGAAGTTATGAACAGAACCTACTGATCTGTTTAAAAGGAATGTTATACACTTACATTACTTAGTCTAAATGAAATTTTGAATTAAATGGTACTTTTAAACGTTTAAAATTACTTTAAATGTAAATTTAAGTTTGAGAATTTAGAAATCAGATTTCTCTTTTCTATTTAGATAAAATTATGAACAACATACACAGTAATCAAAGGGCATGAGTAAAGTAGAAGTAAAACAAAGATCAGGAATCGATACAATTAACTTACTCTACCCATCAAAGACACCAAAGGGAAAGATACACAAACATGAAGCCACCAGACCATAATGGAAACCTAAACAAAGGATGGCCATAAGGACAGTTTCCCACAAAATGGCCAAATGGCCATCCAAAATAAAAAGACACAAGTGATACCCACAGTAAGTAACAAGCAACAACATAAATAAACCGCCACAGAAGACCCGTTTTGGAACGTTCAGTGTAAAGAATTCCACTGGGGGGGGGGGGGATGGGGGTGGGGGTGGGGGCTTAAATAGATTTTACATGGCCATAATCCTCGCCCTTACCTCTGTCGCTGTATACACTAATTATGTTTAGTCCGTATGAAGGCTTCCTAACTCATCAGTGTAACATCTCCGAGAACATACAAATAAAAAAACCTACAGAGATGAAACAAGGTTGAGGACTCGACAGCATACAACAACAGAATTGCTGGAGCAAAAGAAAACCAACTGTTAGACTCCGAGGGGCCCAACCAAAGACGGGGCATCGGGCGCCAACCAACATAAAGCATACTAAAATAAAATAAATTTCCTTTAATTTTGTGCTTTTACGCTGGAACCGTCATATAATCTTAAGCCCGACCCACCGGTGTGCAATCAAAGAGGGAAGCAAACTTGCCAACCGTGTTTGTGTTAAGGTTCCACCATGCATGCAGTCTGTTTTGTAACATTTATGTTGTACCCAATCTTTATATATCGACGAACGATTTTACGACATAGGGTACTTAAGTCATTACAGGCATGTATTTTCTAAATTTATATACTGAGTCACCATAGAATTCGTGTTCCGATAGGCCATGTTGCAGAAGTGTTTTAAGTCCAACATTGAATTTTGAAACCAAATCAGAATGCCGTCTTTAAAACTTAGAAAAGGCTTTACGTAGTTTATGATACCGATACCCCTGATTACGAAGTTTAGCGGTTCATAATTTAATACGAGTGTTGAAGTCGGACACATGACTAGACACTCTAGCGAATCGAATAAACTGCATGAGGCAACTGCAAAATGGAAAATATGGTAGTTTATTTTGGTTTACAAAAGTTTAAAACCACTATGACATCACAAAATATTGCATTGTGAAAATTCAAGGGAGGTTACTCTTAGAGGATGACAGGTACGTATTAAATATAAATTAGCATAACTTTAGAACGAACGGATACTTTTTATCATGCGTTTTCCTATAAAATAAGCTTCCTTGTGAAAGCTTTCACCCTGTTTCATACTAAGGACTTTTAAAAATTTCTTTGTGATTGCTCTTTAATTATTAGTTTTGTTCGGTACAATAAAATAAATCTTACAATCCTACAGAGATGAATATCAACTGAGGCGCAGCGGCGAGCGGCTGATATTCATATTCCTCAGGGTGGCATTTATCACTCTACAACCCTCTCGTGAATGTAATATTATATAGTACCGAGTTTATGTCAAGTAGAAATCATTCAGTTTGCATATTTCATCAAGTAATTGGATTGGTCGATGATCAGAAATGGTTGTATTTTGCAGGACAAGGTTTAGATGAATATGTGTATCAGAAGCCTTTCACATGTTGTTTGCAAGCAGACCAAATGATAGCAGTTGAAGTCACATAATCGGGTATCGGTGATTTACTTTTTTGTTAATAGAATATTCCGAAATCTCAGCTGTGTCAATCTATCCTGCTACTACAATACCCATTTTCTGCATTTTTTGGCTCAATTGTTTATCAATCAACTAAAAGATACTATAAGAATCTTATATGGGTGTGAGGGTTGGATGGAAAATCCGTCACGAGGGTCACTGTTCAGCATCACGAGGCTTGCCGAGTGATTTGTTAGTCTGTTTGATTTGAGGTTTAACGTCTCCGCGAACACTTGAAGGGTCATTTTTGAGACGTTGCTTCCAATTTTGTGGGACTTTTACCCGTCACTGAGATGAAATGACATCGGACAGTGATCCCGAGGGATGGATTTTTCTATACGCACCTCACAGCCATGTGGGATTCTTTTTATTGCACACCTTCCATTTGTGAGCGTGGATTTTTAATACTGCAGTCACATTGGTTGCCCACGTCCGCCATATTGTGATGATTAGTGACGTCACTTGACCTGATGAGATGTCAACCTTAACGACGGCGCATACGAGGCCTTATTCAACCAGTGCATTTATGAAACACGCGAGAATATTCGATTTTGGGTAAGACAACATAGTGTAGTTCATATTTTCTTGTCCTTTGGGATCATTGATTCCAATGTGGAATTTGAAAATATTTGAGGGTCACTGATGAGGCCTAAATGGCCGAAACTAGCTAGTCTGGCCCAGCAAACATTTACACTTCATATTTTCCTGTTCTGTGGTGCATTTTTTGCTTACAAAGGGTTACCCTTTCTAGAACGTATAAGAACAAAATTTCTTTCCCAAGCTAAAACTATGGATTTCCTTATCTGGTGTGATAGAATATATGTATCTGTTATGTGCTCATGTCCACTTGACAATAAAAATTAGGGTAATGTTACTTTACCAGTTACCCCCTATATTAATTTAATAATAACACCATGACCTGACAAAGACATTCTATCTCAGGACAAGTGAGCTTTGTCTAAGGAGGTTAACGTGACATTGGACTTTTATGAATGACGTCAACTACTGGAAAAATGGCAAAAATACGAGTATAAGAATGTACAAGGGGGAATAATTAAACTGATATATAAAACATCAGATTTGTGTTATTTCACATTAAGTTTATCAGGCTCGGCTTCGAGAACGAGTGTAGACGTCGCGATTCTACAAGCGTTACCAAAGCCTTGCCTAATAAACTTCATGTCAAAAGACAAGAATCTGTTTTTCTCGAATGTGCTATTCTTGTCCCTGTCATGTCCGAATGCTAGGTATTAAAACGGATGATTATCTGGACTTGGCTCGTGTTCTGTGACACTGCAAATCAGTGTAGAAAAAGATCAGATGCCTTTGAAAGCGGAATTTGATCATGGTCTACACTGTTCACTTTCATTACAGAATTTGAAGAGTATAAGAAACAGTCTAACATCACGGCCCCGATAGTTCAATGGTAGAGCGTCAGTGGGAGGTTGCAGGTTCGATCCCCGGCCGCGCCATACCAAAGGCGTGAAAAATGGTACTAGGACCTCCCTTGGCTGACGCTCATTATCAGGGGTAGTCCTAGGAAGATAAATGAAGGCTGATAAGTATTTGTTAAAGGATACTTTGTTTGTCGCAATAAAAGCTCTATAGAGCTTATGTTATTTGTTTCGGATATGCGACGTTAAATAAAGCTGATTTATCTTTATCTTTATCACGAGAACACGCCTATATATATTTGACCCCCTTTGTAGTATCTTGTGGGTTCGTAAAATTGGTACTTGCTGGCTTGAGAAATCAGTTTTATGTCTATGGTCTTACTCTTGTAGTTATGTCAGCTGAGAGCTTAGAACAGATGCTTAATAAAAATGAAGATTCAGTTCGATTGCTTTTAATGTTTAATATCACAGTGGTGAAGGCAAACGCACATGATAAGGAACAAACGCACAGGATAAGGAATTTTTACGCTCAGGATAAGGAAGAAAATGGCGGACTCGTGATCACATGTGCAGGTTTGTTATTGTTTTAGATCACGTGTTATGGTTATTAATCAATATGGCTGCTGACATTAGCTTCACGGAAACCACATGTTATTCACAAATTTATCTTCGATGGTCCGAATTCGACAATTACAGCGAGTCAAACGGAGAATCAGACAAAGTGGAGATAATGACCACGAAATCTCATTATTTTACATGAAACGCTCTTCTGGGAAGATGGCATGCACTATATTGTTGGTTGTAGACATAAATATGATAAATCGGACCGTTCCAAATACGATTTAAGGAAAATTTGATATTGGAAGGCCCATAGTGAGAAATCCAAGTTCCATTTTTGATACAACGCCCACGGGCAAAGAAATTGGTAAAGCGCATTGGATTAGCATCATCTATGACCTTCAGGAAACGTTCAAAGTCTGTGCCTTGTCTTGACATGAGCATTGCTTTGGTAGTAGCAGTATAATCACCCCTTTGTGGGATAGATGGGTTGGGTTCATCGCAATCATGAATTAGAGATTAGTCATTGCAATATTTCTGGTAGAAAATTGTTTGTTTGTCTTTTTGTGTAAAATAAGATAGGATTTTTAACTTTGCCAAATTCGTAAGACATACCTACCGCATGGTTATTTTAGAGCCTGATATGAGTTGGCCCCTTTTTGAGCCGTACCCAAATTCTTCTCGGTTTGTGTCGTTTCACTTGCTAACAGGCTTAGTATATGGAAACATACAGAAACAAATTGTTTCGTCTACATGTATTTTCAGAATAACTTGACTTTTGATGTGTCTGTATTGAGTCAATAAATTAAGACGTAAGTAGTAAGAAAAGTGTAATAAATGTATATCCCTTTGCAAGAAAAAGACAATAGAAAATGCCATTGGAAACAGCTCTAACCAAATAGGTAAATTGAGTTACAAAATCCTCAGGACCTTCAGCTATTGAAATAATCGAATCGGGAAGGGCATTCCAATCTCTAATGGTTCGGGGGATGAACGATTCTTTAAAAATGTCAGTTCATGTCTGAAACGCCATTGAATGGTCCTTTCTACAGTATCTTGCTGTTGAAACAAGGTCATCTGTTGGAATGCTGGTAGCACCCTTAAGATCTTTGTATAAGAGTATGAACTTACTGTTTCTTCTTCTTTTCTTTGGAGGATCTCGTCTTAACTAGAATTCAAGTCTAGTACACTCATTCTCAAATGAATTGGGATTTTAGCCGTTTAAAAAGTCAAATTATAAAGTTACTTAGATTCAGTCACCAATATGTTCAAAATAAAGTATTAACATGTACCTATACTCAGTTAAAATTCCTTGATCAAGAAATCAAAAGTTATTTCACCCCAACAGCTAGAAATATGTCGGTATTTTGATAAATTTTGATTGTGAGAAATGTACGCTACAATCTACTTGTTCGTTGCCCCCGTCTATAACATCACAAAAATCAAGAGACCACAGCTCGCAATGACAGAAACTTACGACCGGGTTATTAAGCGGGGACAAAATTGAACATATGGTCATATATAGGGTAAAGAAATGAATAGCCATTTAGAATAAAATTCGGGGTTGGTTAGAGAATACAGAAAAAGAAATACTTTACTGAAAACATACAACTTTCGTTTTGTTTTAAGAGAAGCACATAATAGCTAGATCACTTACGACTGTTGCATTTGAACAGGTATTGAGTGGTAAATAAGGAACACAAGTAATATTACTTTAGATAAACGATCAACATAAGCAATAGGTTTTTTTAATTATATGTAAAAAGTCGCGGACATTACAGTTATTTTGTTTCTATAAGTCAAGTAGTTTACTAACGCGATAAACTGACAATATAGCTGTTAGTGTCATTTTCATTCATATTTTGGATCTAACTAATGTAACAGTGCATGTTCAGTCATATACTTTTTAAACATGGTGTCGCTATTACGCAAAAAGCTTCGGTATATACTTTTATGCATAAAAAATGCTCTCCTGACAGATAAACTGCTTTCTTAAGGCAGCCGAAACATTAAAAGACACATTTACCACATATTAACACACAACAACCGCATGGCATGTTATCAATAATCAAGTATCTAAAATTAATAATGCAACCGCGAGAAAACAGTATCGAACATTACAGTGCATTCCAGAGTAATATTTGTCTATACAAAAGTCTTCAAAGTGTAACCAAGTTTGTCTACCAGCTGGAAGAAAGTAACACTTTTTGCGCAGTTTGTAAATAAGTTCTCAGAAATGTAAACAAATGCATGTCTTTAAATAGCAGCTATGATGGTCTCGGACATTATCATACACGGTAAAGGGACATGCTATGCCACTTTACCATTTCTACCTGTAAAATTGAAAATGAATCTAATATTGTATTTGTTGTATCTAGGAACATAAACAAGAGTAAACCAGCATATCCTAAAATATACACATTTATTCTAGGTGGGGATGTTCGATACAATTTGTAATGTTCGATACAATAATGTTAGTAACATAAACTGCACTTACAATGGTTTTAACATTCAAAACATGCATTTGGAAATAAAAATTTGAGAGTTGAAGTGCCTTCCTAACAGTGCACATTTTATATTGAAAATATTCATTCTGGCAAATAAAAGTTGGGAAAATGTTATAAGCTATGGGACTTAAATCCAAAATCGAAAATAAGTAATGCATTTGGAATCAACATTGTTACCGTTTGCAGCTATTGGTAGAAATGTAGCAAACATGTATATCACTAAACGTGTTCATTTTACACAACTAAGGTTGCACAATTCAAAATTGTTCATTTATTTGCAGTCATTATCCCTGGACGGTCAACATAGCAAACCTGTCATGTTCGACACCAAATGTAGCGGACATTTCTTCGCATACATCCGCTGCTTATTGCAATAGAATAATGATCTTGCAAGCGTGCAAATGTTGTTCATTAATAATGATGTTTGGTGGCATATTCTTAATTGAACAATAGTAATTGTCACAAATAATATTGGAAAAAGATAAAAAGTTTCTATGCAGGTATTTAAAAACAAAATATGACTTCTGTTTTCCCTTAACTGTGGTATTGTCTGCCGACTCCCTTACCCATCAAACACCGGAAAGGGCAACCATGTCGTCTGCAGATACTTTCTACTACGTAATCTGGTAACGGAAAACTGTGCCACGTGAGAGCAATGTGATCAAGTTGTTAGACTAACAATTTTCGATATCGAACATTACAGGTCTCGAACATTACAAAACACTGGAAATGAGGGAATTTCAACATCAAAATATTATTTTCGTTCCTGATGATGTATTTATGTTAGTCACACATTGCGGGAGTTTAACTCAATCTTGCATTTTTTGTCCATACATTCGTAATGAGCCTGGTATAATGATCGCGAACATTACATGCATTTTTGCAACAAATCCATGCACATTTTTGTATGGCAAGTATTTTTCATTTCCTATTGTACAGGTAACATCAAACAACCTTATATGCTTAATATAATATAAAATCTCCGATTGGTTATGTTTCCGTGTATAAAAACCTAAACGTTGTTTTGAAATAACAAGAAGAAAAACGTCGTCTCGTACATTACAATGTATAATTAATTTTCGGCGACAGCTATAATTGGGGAAAAAATACTTAGTAAGACTCCATGTGGTCCTGCTAATGGTAGTTATTTCCCTACCCAGAACATGTAGAATTTATGGAAACCACCTAACCCTTTCCTTACTAGTGGAATTTCAAATTTGTAAGTGCGCAAATACAGATAATTCGAAAAGCGACAGTCTCGACATTACAAAACCAGGTTTTCCCGTGGCTCATTTTCTCTGAAAAGGTACTTTTCTACAGGAGGTTTATCATGATATCTTCGGGACATGTTGTTCTGTCATATAAACGTATGCATTGGTTAAAAATGACTGCTTGATCTCAGAAAATATACGACGACTGCAATATCCCAATTCATTTGAGAATGAGTGCATGCTCCTAGTTTCAGAGCAGTAATTGCTTGTTCGAAATATAGCAGCTCTATTCTGAACTAGTGCAATTTTCTTCATTAAGGACCACTCCACTTGGGTCCCAGATGCAACTTCCATATTCCAAGACTGGGCGAACAAGTCCCTTTTATGCTGTATCCGTCACACCCTGAGGACACGCTGTTTTCTGTAGCAAAGGAATAAATCTATCCATTTGAGAGTCTTCCACTAATTTCATAACCAAATAATTTGGATGTAAGTAGTTCAGGATGTGGGGTGTCAAAAGCCTTCTCGAGGGCCAAAATAAATGTTTAAGTTATGAATGATTAAGAATAAACTCAGAGCCCGCCTTTTTTATATTTTCAACACCTGTTAACCTTATCTGTATACAAAATATAAAATATGCACACAACTATGCTGATATATTTTGAAAGTCACAGAGGTGGTAAAATTTTGCAATTTTTGGTAAATAATGAGCTGGTGGTAGGGGTAAAGTCATGTTCTTTGATGTTGTATCTTGTCAGTAAACATGATTTGGTTATCACCATAAAACATCATAATATGGGTGTCAATATTAATAATCTATTTCATGCCGATTTTGTCGATATTGCACCCCCCCCCCCCCCACACACACACACACACACAAACACACTCTCTGAGAATTTGTTTTATAAATGGTTTATTGTGATAGCCAAGTTATGTTTAGTGAAAAGATACAACATCATGTAAAAACAAGAACAATAATAATGTTTTGTCATTTACAAATAAGGTATTTTTAGCATGACTTTATCTCTACTCCAGCTGATTTTGACCAAAATGGCAAAATTTACCACATTTGTGGCTTTCAAATTATATCAGCCTAGCCTTGTGCATGTTTTATATTTTGTATACAGAGATAAAGTTTAATATGTTAACATGTGGCGAAAATATAAAAAATGCACAAAGGTTGGCCCTGCACTTATTATAATATTTTCATAACTTAATTTTCTAACTTTTTGTCATTCACTCAGAAATTTAAACATAAAATACCATAACTGTGGTAAGGACACAAGGAATAATTTGGTACATGTTTCATTTCGATCCGGTGATTTTTTTTTTTTTTTTTCATTTTTCGCAAACCTCAATGATAACACACGTGTTCGGGGTAACTAGCTGCGACCCACTTAGTGTACAAATGGTTAGCAGTGCTACCTGATATACTAATGCACCAATTGAATCATATAATCAAGTGTTCTAAAGGCATTTTCCATTTTCTTTTTTCTTTTAAAGAGATATACTTAAATCACACTTTTCCTGCTATTTTCGTGTAAATTTATTGACTCAATACAGACACATCAAAAGTCGAGTTATTCTGAAAATACTTGAGGACGAAACAATTTCTTTCTGTATGTTTTCATTGACTTAGCCTGTTAGCAAGTGAAACGACGCAGACTGAAGTGGATTTGAGTGGGAGCCAAATAGGGGCTAAAAATAATATCAGGCCGTTTAATGACCACTCAGTAGGTATGTCTCACGATTTTGGCGAAGTTAACTATCCTACCTTACTTTCAACAGAAAGGAACAAACATACAGTTTTCTACCAGAAATACTGCATGGACATTGTTACCGTTTATATAATTCACGATCGCGATGAACGCAATCCATCTATCCCCCCACATGGAGTATTTATACTGCCAGAACCAGAGCAATGAACATGCTAAGAGAAGACACAAACTTTGAGCATTTCCTAAAGGTCACACTTGGTGCTTTAAAGAATGTAGGATTAATTATTAATATCGGAAAACTTTACCTGAGAAGGAAATTTACAAGTGCTACGACCATACAGCTACAATTTTCCCCCGGAAAAGTTTGTGTCTTATCATATGCGTTGTACCCATTTCCTCGCCCGTGGGTGTTGTATTGAAAATGGAACTAGGATTTCTCACCAGGATTTCTCACAAAAGTGCATGCCATCTCCCCAGAAGAGCGTTTCATGAAAAGTAATGCGATTTCGTGGTTGAGTATCTCCACTGTGTCCGGTTCTCCGTTTGACTGGTTGTAACTGCCGAATTCGGACCATCGAAGATAAATTTGTGAATAATATGTTGTTTCAGTGAAGCTAATGTCAGCAGCCATATTGATTAATAACCATAACACGAGATCTAGAACAACAACAAACCTGCATATGTGATCCCGTGTCCACTAGGTGAATTACGAATGCAGCATTTGCAGCACTGACATGTTCGACCCGGATCTACACTATCATAACATGTAAAATTATTATCTGAATTTCGTCTTAGATGTCTCATTGACCAAAAACCCCGCTAGCACGTATAAGCGGACCAACGTCGGGCCGACAGCGATACGACGTGCCTGTCAGCCCGACGTTGGCCCGTCATTCTTTGCTGGCTGGGAAGAAACAGTTGAGCGCTTCAGAAGCATGAACAGCTTGCATGAATGATTCTCTGTAGCAGGCGTATTCTTTTACAGCTCAAAGCCTGAGTGTTTTTTTCTGTTATATTTTCTTTTCTTATTTCTGCTTCATACCTCGACTGAAGGTGGTCGTTAGACCTGCATATAGAAAGGTTCTAACGAGTACCCACAATCTGTGTAATACTAATGCATACATTACAGGTCCTATTTTTCACAGAAATAAGTAGGGTCTCGGGAGTGTTCACTACATTGACTCGTTGACCGTATTGATCTAAACATTTCTGTTCTGCTAGATAAACCTTTACCGGTTGCTAGATTTAATCAGATGATTGAGGCATTCATACTGATAAGCACATGTTTAAATATTTATGCTCGATTATAGCAGATGACTAGTTTAAAAATCAAAGCACTGAGAGTACTGGTGGGTCGATCGTCTCTGAGTGTAGGTTAGGAAAATAGTCCTGAACTGAGAATCGAACTGTTCGTTTAACTTTAAGCAAGCACAGTAGATTTATTTATTATTTATTTATTTATTAGAAATTTCATGGTTACATACATACATACAAACATAAGTACATATATATGTACCATTGGATTGGACGTAGGCCAGGCCTATATTTGTCCTTTCCAAGTGGTACTGTTTATGACTATTTTCTTCTACAAAGTACATTTGAAACCAGAGATTCTCTCCCAGATGCTCTCCCAGCAGGCACATGTTGCTAGGGCGACGTCAGGTTAACGTCGGTGCAACGTCATGACGTTGCCCCGACGCAGACTTGACGTTGCTTAGGCTTCATCATTATGGTTTGTGGTTTGTCATAGTGCGCCTGCTGGGTCTAGGAGTAACTTACATACATGTATAAGTGTTGATATACAATACGATATATATATTTATATACATATTCAAGATACAATATATATCCATTATTATATATAAATGCGATTTATTCCTAGTATAAATTGCGAAGTCAGGACGGAGAGAGAGAGAGAGAGAGAGAGAGAGAGAGAGAGAGAGAGAGAGAGAGAGGGGCGAGAGAGAGAGAGAGAGAGCACAGTAGATCTGATCAGACATCGCGTTATGTGGCATCTGATTATGTAGATTCTATTTGCCAATGCCCAAGTGCACGAGCACAGTCCACCTGCCACCGCCAAACGGGTCTTGAATAAATAAATGGGCTGCGTGATGCTTCTATGCAGAGCTGAAACCGACCGCACAGGAGTACTGGTAAACCGCTTTGAGGATCTAAGCCTGCCCAGCAAACCGGTGCGAGTCGGACCGTCAATTCACATAAACCCTACTGGTTGCATTGGCGACAGGGCTTGAGATGTCATTTCATCTCGGGGTTGGGTAAAAGTTCCATAAAATTGGAAGTAACGTCTCTAAATGACCTATACAGTGTATACGGGGACGTAAACCTCAAATCAAACAAACAAACAAGCACAGTCCAGAATTGTCTTCTTACGCTGCGCTCTAACTTCTTAGGGATGCTATAAACAACCAGTACTTGGATTTTGTTCAAGGTCAGCGGCATTTAGCTGGTCAGTAATAGTCACGAGGACAATAGCAAGCTCAGATTCTCTGCTTTATAATGTAGACTGTGGGCACCTGTTAAAACGCTTCATTATAAGAAAAGCATTTAGTCAAATTTTTGTTTGAAAAAAATGGTAGCATTTTCCGTCAAATTGTTTGTTTTTTGTTTTGTTTGATTTGAGGTTTAACGTCCCCGTCAACACTTTAAAGGTCATTTTGGAGACGTTACTTCAAATTTTGTGGGACTTTTACCCGACATTGAGATTAAATGATATCTCAAGCCCTGTCGCCAAATGCAACCAATAGGATTGATTAGCATGGACGGTCCGCCTCGCACCGCGGTTCCTGAACAGGCTTAGATCCTTTAAGTGGTTTACCAGTACTAGTGTGCGGGCGGATTCAGCTGTGCGTAGAAGCATCATGCAGCCCATATATTTCTTCAAGCCCCTATAGGCGGGGGCTTCCGTCAAATTGTTTACATGTACTTGTCATTTGTTAGTGTGTTTAATTATTTCGCTTATACATGTACATGTATACGCGTATATCGATTCATCTTTCTGAATTGATAGTATTTCATTGATAGTGCTTATTCTCATATGCAACGCGATCTGTGCTGAAAAAAGCTGCAAACGGTGTAGATCTATCGATGGCCTCTGATCAGCTCTGCAATGTTTGTTATAGTTTCTCCTCTCTTTTTTCCCTTCCCTCAGTCCCACTACTGCATCACAGCTCCTGAATAACAGTGATCTGTAACAGAGCCCAATTCAGCGATATGTTTAAACAAAGTAGTTCATTTTACCGGTTGATGCAGGCCCGCACACAGTTGGGAGAGTGCAAACGCCGCCCCTCTACCCTTTTGGAAATTATCTCAGATTCATGCAGTTTTTCATCTGAAATTCGCACCCTCAACCCGTCCATTACGGGCCTTAATCATGTTAAAAGCTGTTGCTACATACATATGGCGAACAGTGCCGACCCTGATCAGAAACAATGTACTGTCTATCCGATCTTGGTCTACGCTGTATGTCTAATAACGATACCACCTATAAAGTCTGGGCTACTCGTTTTTGCTCTTAAAAAACGAAGTGCGAAAAGTCTATTTTTACTCGACTTGGTATACATTTGTGTAACAACGTTCCGCAAACGTCACGTGATAGCGCGTATTGTTTTTCTTTCATTACTTGAGCAACCCGGCATTTTTATACTATTTCGTTTAACCCTTAAGCAAACAGTGTAGTCCCCGTGCAACCTGCTTAGCAGACGCCATATTCTGCGGCGTCTGATCTGGTATTCGATATTCGCCAAACAGCAAACGATTTCTGTCAAGACTCTTTAGATAGCTCTGATCCATATGTTGCATCGATAAGAATAGCGCAACGTTTCAAGTTCTATTAATATTGGTTTTCCTAAATCAGTAATGGTCACGTGGACAACTGCATGAATTCCGTTTGGCCATTTAGTAAATTTGGGTCGGGTCGATCGTAAACACAGCTATACACCATCATTCGGATAAACGGCTCCTTTCGCCGTTTCTTTACCAATACCACGTTGGCGGGATACAGTACCGTCATGACAAAGTCCATGTCAACCATGCATTTTTGTGGAAATTTTGTCTATTTAAAGGCGATGAAATACAATTTAAAGTGGCCATATGATAAACTGAATCTTACACTCGTGGTCATATCATATGAAATTTATAAAACTCACCGAAGGCCCGATTCATAAATTTCATATCAAATGACCACTTGTGTAAGATCCTCTATTTACACAGATCATTGATTTTGCAAAATAAGAAGTCTTATGAATGATTTGCATGAATTCTGAATCATCTTAGTTCTGAGCTTCAGTACAGTGTGGACATTGTGGACGGAGCGTTTTAATGTCATGAAGATCTATTTCATTCATTCAGCCAGTGGGTAAACTCTAATTGCAACTAATTACAATGTATTTACTATTAATGCGAGTTTTTATATAAATATAGTTTAAATTATTTATACGACTAAACGATTCATTAGAGATGAATTATTTTCAGCCGCTAGAGAATTGTACTCGGTTTATACAAAAGATTACAGAACTGTCTAGGGCCTTTATCTCTTCTTTAATTTTCTGCAACTCATAAAAGGGTATCGTTGATTTTCAGTTTCCATTTATTAGAAACCCATCGATATATTTCATAGTGGGTCTGATATTTAGATGTAAATAATGGAGTTTTGTGATAACACTAACATGTGAGGAACGGTTATCTTTAATGTTTCTAGAAATGTTGTTCTTCAAAAAGTGATTTTTAATTTGCATTTCGAAAACACGCCTATACAAATACATTGTAAATTTATCGCCGGAAAAAGGAAAATTTAAGATGAAAAAATTGAGGTATTTTTCTTATTTCTGCTCAAAATATAGATTGCGGGTACACATTAGAACCGCCTCATCGAGGCGGTTCTAACAAGTACCCACAATCTATATTTTAGTGCAGGAATAAAAAAAATAAAGTTTACCCATGCAAAACCCAGTTTTACCATCTAAAAGTGGGATTCAAGTGGGTAAAAATTATATAAATCTGTTTTCGTGATCGGGATATTTTCTTAAACATCCTCAAATAGAGATTGCGTGTGCTCGTTAACAACAGCTCCGTGAGAATGGCCTAAAGGGCACCCACAATGTAAGTGTTTGGTTAACAATTTGAGAAATAAAGGGTATCCTGTAAGCCCAAATGTGTTCTTTATAAAGAGTGGTTAACCAGGGCATTGCTCGGCCGTAATGATTGCTTTCCGAATAAATAGACTATAATAATTTAAAACATGAATTTCATGCAACTTACCAAGTGTTCAGTGAACATATCAATTCTTGGATTATTCATTCTTTTCGGAAATGGCATGCCAACAATCATTACAAATGATAGTGAACAAACTTTAGTGAAGACCGCATCATATAATAACGTTACACAGTTGTATAAACATGTTCTTAATGGCTACGACAGAAGAGTTAAACCAAGGAATGATCAGCACGAAGCAGTAACGGTAACGTTCATGTTCCATATTCTAGGCATAACTGAGTTTGATACAGCGAGACAAAAACTGTCGGTCTTGGGATATTTCTATTTTCAATGGAAAGATGAGATTCTGGCATGGAACATTGAAAAGCACGGTGGTATAGAAATTACAAAATTTCCCATTCATGATATTTGGTCTCCTACTATGGTTTTTTCAACAGATTTCAATGGAAACGGCGTCATTGGAGACAAAACAGACCGAGTCATATATACCAGTTCAGGGGATGCTACGTGGACACCCGCGGGAATCTTTAGTGTTATCTGTGATGTTTCCACCAAGTTTTATCCATTCGATAGACAATCCTGTGACATATCGCTCTATGCTGAGGACGCAACTGCTTCAGAAGTTAATCTTCTGCCATTAGCCGAAGGCGTGGACACACACAGGTACCAACCTAATTCTGAATGGATTCTCATACGTGCACATGTTGAGAAAGAAAACCTTAACTTTGCTGGTGTTCATTACTATCATATTGTCATTGAATTAGACCGAAGGATTGATTTTATCATGTACACTGTCGTATCGCCACTTATCCTGTTGTCAGTGTTGACGATCGGCATCTTTGTCGTTCCTATTGATTCGGGCGAGAAAGGATCCATCGCCGTGACATTGTTTCTATCTTATGATATATTTGTATCTGGAATAAAAGATGACCTGCCCCATAACTCCGTAGACGTGTCATACTTTCTGATCTACATTCAGCTTCTACTTATGTTTAGTGTATTTACTGTTCTGTACTCTTTTATTGAATCCTGGATCTACTCTAACCACGCAGATGAAGTTGTAACATTTAATATATTTAACCGAAAGCGGGTACAACTTGAGGACAAGTCAAAGAATGAGGTACATATAGAAAATCGGGAAAGTGTGAAAGCTGCGGCTTCCTCACTCGGAATTGCTTCCGGCAAGATCACTTGGAGACAGATGCTGCGAAAGATTGACATTGCATTGTTGCTGATATTCATTTGTGTTGTTTCTGTTTCAACAACAGCTTTCTTCGTTTCCATTTCGCAAAGAAACACAATCTGAACGTTGAAGTGTTGACTTGACTGGTAGATGGCAGGTGCTCTAAGCATACTCGCGATTAACTTAAGCAACTCATTAGAAGTAGAACTATCAATATTCTATTGTCAAGTCCCGTTATTTAAAGCATGTTTAGCTTAACATTATAGTTTTGCTGAAAATTATATATTTGTGCTTGTATTTCTTCTGAAAAATAATGTGAATATCTTTCGCAGAGGCAAAAGCTTTCAAGCAAAAACATCACGTGAAGAAGTCCGTGAAATAAAGACCCCCCTAAACCCCACTTTATATAGAGAAAACAGGGGTTTACGGGGGTAAACATTATTTTGCTTATTTCTGCTCCAAGACATAGGTTGTGGGTACTCGTTAGAACCGCCTCAATGAGGCGGTTCTAACGAGTACCCAAAACCTATGTTTGGAGCAGAAATAAGGAAAATATCACAAATTTGCATCAGAAAAATACACTTCTATCACATGGGTGTGCTATAGTTATGTATTAACATATTTGTCATATTGAATTATCAGTTGTAACAATACATTAACTCATAGAGGATATTTGATTTTTTCAGTGTAAGATCGAATTTTATTTCATCGAATGAACACCAAAACTGTTATTTTCACGAGTGGCGTAGCCACGAGTGAAAATAGCAGTTTTGGTGTTCATGAGTGAAATAAAATTTGATCTTGCACTGAAAAAATCAAATTTTCTGTTTCTTACATGCTTCAAAAGGCAATTTTTAGCGTCTTTAATGGTGTCGCTCACATTCGGAGAAAATTATCTTTGTTCCTGTTCGTTTCGCGTCAATTTAGTGGTGTCCATCGTGTTTAGTGGGTATACTATTGGTTGTAAACTGAAAGTTTGCACCTGAGAAATGGCCTGGGATGGTATTATTATGAATGATTAATGAAATAATTGAGAGAGTAGTTTTCCAAAGAAGTTGCTGGCAAGTCTAACGTCGCGCGACAAAAGACGTGACGTCAGCGTCATAAATGACGTCAGTAACGTCCCCGTCACACATGAACGGGCTATGCGTCAATTAGAACACATTTCAGTATTGTTCAGTTATCTGACAAAGATAAAATTGAAATTAGAGTTAGATTTGAAGAAAAAAGTAGTTCCAAACAGTGAAAAATAAAAAATCGTATTTTCACTGTTTGAAACAGTGAAAATATCGATTTATATTTCACTGATAAATCTCTATCATTCATTGAAAAGCATGTAAGAAATTAAATTGTTAGTTTTGAACAGTTGGATCCAGTTTAATATTTTCATAAGCCCTGGGAGGACCGGGGGAGGGGATGCGCCCATCGGGGCTAGGATAAATACGTTTGGCTGCATAGCGTTTCCACGCAGAGCTGAAACCGACCGCACATGAGTATTGGTAAACCGCTTAGAGGGTCTAAGCTTGCCCAGGCAAAGTGGTGCGAGTCAGATCGTCCATGCATATATTTACTCTATTGATTTCATTAGGCGACAGGGCTTCAGATGTCATTTCATATCCATGTCGGTTAAATTACCCACAATCTTTGAAGCATCAGAATGCTCACTGTCTGGATAAGGCCTAGCAAAATAGCTCATTACGATAACAGGCCTATACTAGTACATTGAAAATTTTGTCACCGAAAAAGAGAAAATTTTAAGAAGAAAACTTTTGATATTTTTCTTATTGCTGCTCAAAATATAGATTATGGGTACTCGTTAGAACCGCTTCATTGAGGCGGTTCTAACGAGTACCAGAAGCCTCCGTGGTCGAGTGGTTACGCTACTCGCCTTGTAAACCAGGGGTCGCAGGTTCGATCCCGGGCTTCTCCAGACTTTCGGATGAGTCTTTAAACCGAGGTCCCGTCTCCGTATGACCTTAGCTGTTGGTGGGACGTAAAAACTGAAACACTCACTCTAACGAGTACCCACAATCTATATTTTAGAGCAGAAATAAGAAAAATGAGGCGGTTCTAACGAGTACCCACAATCTATATTTTAGAGCAGAAATAAGAAAAATAAGCTTTACCCCTGTAAACCCCAGTTTTACTATATAAAAATGGGGTTCAAGGGGGTCAGAATTATATAGGCGTGTTTTCGTGATGTGCGTTTCCACCAACATGCCGAAAAAAGGTAAGGGTCGGTAGGTCATAAAACTTTTTGCTTTTGTCAATTATTTATATGACGAAAAAAGATCAAAACTCTTCAAAAGGGCTAAAGTCTAACCATATTACCAAAACAATCCCGATTATGAGGTTAAGAGCATCACGGAAGCAAAACGAACAGGTTTTTAAGCATTGATTTTGCTGTTTGTACAGTTTTAAGAAACTTTATCAAAAGTGCTGAAAATATCATGGACGGCTTGTAAGGAAATACTTCTATTTTTTATTCTGGAGATCAAACAAATTGTAGGGTTGGCATAAAAAATCGGGGTCGATGGAGTTAGTGGAAACATATGTAGGTTTAATATAATTGCCGGTCGATGTCTTACCTGGACGCAACGTTTGAAGACCGCTTTTCTTTTGCTTCAGCAATTCAGTTAGTTCATGCTGTCGAGTAGCCGGCCTCGGTAGCTCAGTCGGATGCGCGCCTGACTGGTGATCAGGAGAACGCGGGTTCGATACCTGCGGGGTCGGCAACGTTCTTTCGTAGAGATTGATCATGAAATCTTTTCTACGGTCATTCTCTCCCTTCCGCTGATTCAAAAAGGGCAGTTGTCAGTTTCTGGCGAAAGAATGTGCACTGTACTGGTTAACCGCTTACGTATAAGCCTGCCCAGAAAAAGTGTGGATAGGTAAACTGACCGGCTCAAATATGACTTAAAATAGTGTTGACTGGGCCTTTAAACTCCAAAACAAACAAACAAACAATCATGCTGTCGAGTCCTTATCGTTGTTTCAACTCTGTAGTCGTTTGAGTTTTATTATCTCGAAGATGAAGCTCTGTTGTGTTAGATTCGTAGCTTCCTTGCGAACTGAACACGTTATTTGTCTATGAGGGCATCGAAATCGAATTAAGGCCCCAAGTTAAATTCTTTTTACTGATCGTTCCAAGGCGGTTCTTCTGTCGCGGCTTGCTATGGTTCGTCTGTGCTGCATATATGTATTATAAGAATATAATATGGGTGTGAGGGGTGGATGGAAAAATCCGTCCCGAGGGACACTTACGGCATCACGAGGCTTGCCGAGTGATGCCGGACAGTGATCCTGCGGGACGGATTTCTCTATCCACCCCTCACACCCATATTGGATTCTTTTTCTTGCATACCTTCCATTTCTATTGCGAATTTTTAATGCTGCTGTCACTTCGGTTACCGACGTCCGCCGTTTTGTGATGACACAACAGGAATGTTTAGTGACGTCACGCATGACGACGCCGCGCATGAGGTTGTAATCAACCAGTGCATTTATCAAACACGCGATTATATTCGATTTGGTGTCGGAACAGCAGGGTCAGAACATAAATATCTATCCCAGGGTAAAATCACGGATTTCCTTGTCTGGTGTGCAAGAATGCTTATTATTAGCCATTTGGCCATCTTCTGGTAAATTACCTGCCCCTGTGATGTTTACATTAGGGTTTAGTTTTTTCATGTTCGTGTTTCTTTCCCTTTGGTGTCTCGGCTGGGAGATGTTGGGTGCCTTCATTTTTTTTTTTTCGACAAATCTCATATATATGAGAGACATATATATGAGGCAAGGTACGAGAAAATGTGTTTTCGGGATCCTCGGATCATTTATGATAACGATTATACCTGTTTGTATCTCTAGAGGCATACAGGGACTATCGCCGCTTGCGTTTGTGAAAGCTTTTTCTTGCACACCAGACAAGGAAATCCGTGATTTTACCCTGGGATAGAAATTTATGTTCTGACCCTGATGTTCCGACCCAGGTCACTTACATAAGTGCGCGTCAATTCTATTCAACTGCCGGGACTACTTCCCCACTACTTTCATTTTGTAAACAATATACAAGTGCGAGCTGTCAAAACTAACGGCCGAAAAAAAAAAAAAAAAAAAAAAAAAAAACAAGAAATAAACAAATCAATAAGAATGTTAATTATTTGACTCGTTTATTGTTAAATGACACTGAATACATAACTTTTGTATGAAATTTTAAAAAGAAGAAAAGAAATACTGTCTGTAGTTCTACTATTTGCTACAAAATAAAAATGAAATGTTTGGGAGGTGTTGTGCAAGAAAAAGAATCCAATATGGGGTTCTGTTGTAGATGACCGTTTCCAACCCTCGGGATGACCGTGCTGAGCGGAACCTCAGCGTAGCCTCGGTTCCGCTCAGCACGGTCATCCATCGGATTGGAAACGCCTGTCTACAACAGAACCCCAAATAAGATTCTTATATTCCCGTAGACGAAGAAGGTTCTGAGCTTACTCATGTAACCAGCGGATGCGCATTCTGAAACATATAGCGAAAAAAGAAACGCAAGTATTAATTCTGGGGTTTTATTTTTAAAGAAAACTGAGGACAGCCGACGTTTGCAATAAATGGCGTTAAACACAGACGCCCAACGTTATTGAATAATGGGATCAAGAGCGCGTATGTCGCGCTGCTGTCGCGGCTCTCACTCTTCTACCGCACCGACCGCACCGAACCGAGCCACACAACAGTTCACAAACAAACTTTCAGTATTTAAAAATTTGAACTTGCGTTTCTTTTTTTCCCCATGTACCATTTTCTCTTGTCGAGATCAAAAGTAATAAAAGACAATGTGCATTATTGCATGGTATACGCCTTTCAAAACGCAGCGAAACGTGATTGCACTTTTGTTTGCCTTTAGCTTGTACATAGTTACAATTCTGTTCTCAATTTAAACGTCGTGTTCCAAGATATACATGTAGTCGTAAGAGTCTCGTACAAACACCATTTGTTTTTGAGCTCACCTGTCACGTGGTGACGAGGTGAGCTTTTGGGATCACTTTTTGTCCGTCGTGCGTCCGTGCGTGCGTCCGTCAGTGCGTAAACAATTTCTTCAAACGACATCTCCTCCTAAACCACTGAAAACCTAAAACATCTTCTCTGAAACCCCTACCAAGATTGTTCAAATTATAGTGCTGGGGCCAAAAATGCCCTTTGTTTTTACATAGGCTTATATAGGGAAAATCTTTAAAAATCTCCTTCTCCAAAACCACTGAAAGAAGACATGTAAGGAATCTTCCTTTCTCAACCCGCCTCTCCCCCCCCCCACCCCCGCACACACCTACATATACGTATATATACAAAACATCACGCATATATCAATCAACATACAATCCCAAAAGTATTTAAGAATCTACTACAACGAACTTCTTGGGGGCTTCAATTCCGGAGGAAACGAATATTCCAGACATATCCCCGAACAGATTCTTACAAATTAACATAGATAAATCAACTAACATGGAGTAATCCTAGATGACAGCAACATATACAACCAACAAAGCAACTACGGACAGCCTTTTGGACTCTTCAAAAGTGGTCTTAAGACCACTTTTGAACTCTTTCTAGTCAAAGATACTGGATGAAGAAAACACAAAGAAAGAAAAACTGAAACTTTTCAATATGTTTTAAAAGAATAATCGGCCTTAATTCAGGGATAATTCTGGAATGGGTACTGGGCAAAAAGGCCCATAGCTTTTCCAAAAGACTCCTGCCTTTGAAAAACATGTGCCATTTTATAATGTGAAAAGATAGGGAGTAGCTGTTCTGGACCCAATTTTCATAAAGATTTTGTCAAAAAGGCACATGACATAAAGGAGCCAGAAATATCCCTTAATAATTTTAACTGGTCTTAACCCTTCTCTTGCTGAATATTCAGTTTAGCCACACCCATTTCTGACTTTGAACCAATCAGATTACTTGATGTAATTTATTCCTATAAACTTAATGTCAAACAGTGTAGATCCTGATCAGATGGCTTCTTCAGAAGCCATCCGATCTGGATCTACATTGTTTCCAAAGATAGAGGTTGTCGTGAACAGCAAGATAAGGGTTAATTGCGAAATTTCACTGTATAAATGAATTAAAACAATCAAGACTAAGGGCTCAAAATAAATTATTTGTTTGTTTGTTTTATTTGAGGTTAACGTCCCCGTCAACAGGGTAAAGGTCATTTTGGAGAGGTTGCTTCCAATATTGTGGGACTTTTACCCGGCATTTAGATGAAATAACATCTCAAGCCCCGTCGCCCAATGAAACCAATTACGGGTTATAAGCAAGGACGGTCCGACTCGCACCACATTGCCTGGGCAGGCTTAGATGCTCTAAGCGGTTTACCAGTGCACGTGTGCGGGTCGGTTTCAGCTCTGCGTGGAAGCATCATGCAGCCCATCTATTTCTTCAAGCCCCGATGGAAGGGGGCTTAAAAAATAAATTATTTAATATTTGTCATCGACTTGACAATATTTTTTTTTCTATATCAATTTCGATATCAGCACTCCAACATTGTGGGGATGTGTTTTATGTCTCCATTATTTCTCCAATGATATCAAGTAACTATGTCAGGAGGACGCGGGTGTGACACCTGTCGGGGTCGGCAATATTCTTTCATGGAGATTGATCCTGAAATCTTTTCGACGGTCATTCTCTCTTCCTGAAATCGTTTAAACTCCCTCGCTGATTCAAGAAGGGCAGTTGTCAGTTTCTGGCGAAAGAATGTGCACTGTACTGGTTAAGCACTTACGTGTAAGCCTGCCCAGGAAAAATGTGGATAGGTAAACTGGCCGGCTCAAAACTAGTGTTGACGAGGCCGTTAAACGCCAATACAAACACACAAAATCAAGTAACTATGCTTTTGTAACCTACCTTGCACTATCTAATTGATTGTATGCATAAGGCTAGAAATACAGACCACACACATTACGATAACACACGCGTGCAACAAAGTTCATTTCTTTCACACCTCCAAAATAGCTACTTTTCTAACGAAAATCCATTAAGGCGGTTCTAACAAGTACCCGCAATCTATGTCATGGAGCAGAAATATGGAAAACAATGTTTACCCCCGTAAACCCCAGTTTTCTTCATATAAAGTTGGGGTTTAGGGGTGGGGTCTTTATTTCAAGGATTTGTTCACGTGATGAACCGTATGATCACATTGTCCGCAATGACACAGAATGTAACATTTGACCGCATACGGCCGTTTATAAAATCAATTTTGGACACGGGTCACAAATGAGGTAGCATGCTAATTATGAAGTAATCTATTCTCAATCTTTCTTTTAATCACTTTTAGGTTATTGTTTTAAAAGTATCATGTGACCACAAACTGCTCTCCTAGTAACTATCGAATTACGTTTTCATTATCTAAACTAAGATAATACATACTTTTGTAACTGTTGATATTTGCCTTTCTTTGGTTTCTATTTGCAAGAAATTTGGATAAATTGTCTAAAATCACTACGGTTCCGAAAACTGAAAGAGGTTTTCGATCATCTACACAATATAACTTAGGGAGGACCACGGATGTTGCTGCTTCATGTTGACAAGTTCAAATTCCTGGGGCCTGTTTTGCAAACTAATGATGTCATTAATTAACCTATCATTAAAATGTTGATCATTAAATATGACAAATATAGGGTTCGTATATAGGGTCTATATGGCCACTTTTCACATACCCGTGCGACAAAGTGCATTTTTTCATATCTCCAAAATGGCTACTTTTCCAATGAAAATTTGTGATATTTTTCTTATTAATACTCCAAATAGGTTGTGGGTACTCGTTAGAACCGCCTCATTGAGGCGGTTCTAACGAATACCCACAACCTATGTTCTAACGAATACCCACAACCTATGTCTTGGATCAAAAATAAAACCAATAATGTATACCCCCGTAAACGCCAGTTTTCTCTATATAAAGTGGGGTTTAGTTGGGTGTTCATTTCACGGACTTGTTCACGTAATGGAACAGTCCGAAGGGTGGTCTCTTATCAGGAGTCAGTGGCTGTAGAAAAAAACAACAAAGAATAACTACGAACTCCTCAAAAAAGCTTTTAAAAGCAGATTTAGTCTTAATTTGAGGAGAGTTTCACTGTACCGGTTTCCGCTAACCCTCATTACGATAACATACCCCTGCGTCATAGTGCATTTTTACATCTCCAAAAGGGCCAATTTTCTGAAGAAAATATGTGATATTATTCTTATTTATACTCCAAACATAGGTTTTGGGTGCTCGTTAGAACCGCCTCATTGAGGCGGTTCTAACGAGTACCCACAACCTATGTCTTGGAGCAGAAATAAGGAAAATAATGTTTACCCCCGTATACCCCAGTTTTCTCTATATAAAGTAGGGTTTAGGGGGGTCTTTATTTCACGGACTTGTTCACGTGATGTTATTATTCGTGCTGACCCTACAATTATTATAGTCATCTAGAAAACTAATAAATACCGAACTTAATATTTTCTAGCGCTTTTGTTAAAAATCATAAAACCTTCCGAAAACGCAAAACTTATATAGCTACTTTAAATCACGTTCTTATGCATAACTGATGCTTTAAACCGCATCATTTGAATGTTTTCTAACAATATGGTAGGAATTTCGCTCTTTTAAAGAGGTAATTAAAGAAACATAAAAATGTGACCTACCAACCCTTTCCTTTTTTTGGCGTGTTAACGGAAACACAACTGTTATTAGACCAAACGGCTACCGAAACTTGGTTTTTGTGAGATTTTTCATTTTGCAGGGGAATTTCTAAAAGAAACTGTATGTTTAATTAATGGTTCAAAAATAAGACATCATAACAAAAGCAAGCTAGACGTCCGTTTACTTCCCAGTTCGTTGTCTTGGAATTTATTGCAGGCATTATCACAGCCAGACATGCTAATGTTATGTAATTAATATATCAATCTGACTAAATGTAGCACATAAATTACTTTAGTGTCACTGATTGTAGATTCTATTTAGACATTTTGTGACCAATAAAATAGTTTACCTGTATGTTTGGGAAAAGCCCATAGTCTGAATCTCAATTTATCATATGAATTATTCCTTTTCTTGTTGTTAGTTTAAGGAATAGTTCAGAATTAGCAGTGATTTATTGAGTGATATCACTGTTTGGAGGTCACTTACATGTATAAAGTAGATCAAATCACGAGCGCTTCCTTTGTTTAGGTTTTCATTATGGTCTGGTCGCTTCATGTTTGTGTTTCTTTCCCTTTGGTGTCTTTTATGGGTGGAGTAAGTTAATTGTATCGATTCCTGATCATTGTTTTACTTCTACTTTACAACTGGCCGACAAACAATGATTTATCACTCAATAGGCCTAAACCACGATCTATTTCGATTCTAACACACTAAAAGCCAACGAAAATGCTATTGATTCCTTCAGAATCTTCCTTTCTTCCGCCATTGTTTAAAGAAGGAATCCCGCCAATATAACGGACTGTATCACATGCGTTTACCTGTTTTCATAGCATATCTGACACAAAAAACGACGTTACACAATCTAACGTCAAGGTAACGATGAAGGGCGTCATAAAACAGGATAGCGGCTCTTCGCACCGTGCTCTTGCGCCCAGTTATGTATTACTCAATGTATCACTAGATTTTAGCACTGGCTATATAGTCGACCAGTGTTAGATTATAAGAATCTGATATGGGGTTCTGTTGTAGATGAGCGTTTCCAACCCGAGGGATGACCGTGCCGAGCGGAACCAAGGCTACGCTTTTTCTTGCACTTTACCTCCGGTTAGTTTTGACAGCTCGCACGTGTATATTGTTTACAAAATAAAAGTAGTGCGGAAGTAGTTCCGACAGTTGAATAGAATTGAAGCGCATTTATGTTAGTTGCCTGGGTCGGAACACCAGGGTCAGAACAGGGTAAAATCACGTATTTCCTTGTCTGGTGTGAGAGAATACTCAATATGTCACTAGATTTTAGCACAGTCGACCATAGTTAAAATTAGTATTTATGTTACACAAGGAGACGGCACCACGTTTCACACTGAAGGAGCGGCGAATTTAAGCCGCGCCCCCTTGTAACATGCCGCGTTATCAAGCCTGTATCAGATTGATAGAGGATCTTACATGAGTGTTCATGTATTATTGAATTTATTAAACGAGTTGAGGAAAAGAGATAAAATGCGAGGCTTTGCCGAGCATTTTATCTCTTTTCTTCAACGAGCTTAATAAATTCAATAATACATGAGCACGAATGCTAGATTCTTTTTATCATATGACATTGAAAACGCATTTTATTCACGATTGTTTACAAAAATGTCAATATTCCGCCGTTTGTAAACGCGACGTCGTTAAGGACGCCGTACATGTAACGTTATGGGACGTATCTAGCTAATTTGCATATTTAATCCACTAGTGGATTATCGAAAATCTTACATGGCGTTATTGCACGCTCAGACGCGACGTCATATGATAAACATTTTTATCATATGACGTCGCATCTGAGAATGTAATACGGGCATGGACAAAGTTGCCGAAGGCAACTTTGGCGTGCACGCCTATAGATAACGTGCGCGTGCATTTCACCAGCCCATCTCTCTCAGCTGATCCGTCCCAAAGTTACGAGATCTCGCGAATTGAAAACTGGCGAGAAACGCTTACATTTTTGGTCGGATTTTTTTTCTCTTTTCGTAAATGTTTAAGATCTTTCTAAATTTCAAGAACTATAACGTATCCTTTATAACAATTAAATGCGTTTTAAAAAAATAAAATTCATTTTCCCGGCGTTTGTTCGAAAAACGCGTGACCGGTTCTAAATCATTGATCAATGTTATTCAGGCGCTTATCAGAATTATTTAGGCGTAAAGCTTAAAGATTCCACAAAAATGAGAAGCAGTCTTTTGTTTACCTTCCGTCTGAGCGTTACAGTGAACAACAATTGTTTTGACAGTTCATTTGGGACGTTTGCCGCTTTGTACGCTGATACTCTGTTACTTTGATAGGAATACATTGAAAGGCTGGTGTGTACAAACAAGGAAGTATTTGTAAAAAGCTGTTTCTGTCAAAAATTCTACATTTCCACGATTATGCAGCATTCTTCACAGATTTACCTATCTATCTATCTATCTATCTATCTATCTATCTATCTATCTATCTATCTATCCTATCTATCTATCTATCTATCTATCTATCTATCTATCTATCTATCTATCTATCTATCTTCTGATACTGCGTCGGTCACATTTGACCATTACCGCAGGTGTATATTACATACACTCCAGGTTTTGCAGGATGAAAGCCTACACAGTAATCATGTAATTACGATAGGGATCGTTAACCTGCATTGGGTGCATTTGATTTTGTTGACGTCACGTTATACTACGTGTGCGCGCCATGGCACTGAATATCGTTTAACATGCCCCACAGTCTGCTGTCATTTTTGCTTAAATTTGCTAAATTATTGCAAATTCCCTTGATTGTTTTGAATTGCGGTATAAACTAAATACATGATTAGTGTCTTTAATAATAAAATATAATCTGTTCGCCGCGACAATTTTATAGGGGCTCGCTAAAGCTCGCCCCTATAAAATTGTCTAAGGCTCACCGATTATATTTTATTATTAAAGACACTAACCATGTATTTACTATATGGTGTTAGGTATCTATCTATCCGAACGACAGTGCACTTTTTGCCATTCATCCAGCAGATGATGCCAATGGAGTGTGTTTGCATCCGGAAATAATAATTGCCACCAGGAATCAAACCGGGGGCCTCTAGTGTCAGAGGCAAGTTCACTAACCACCGATCTATCTATCTATCGGTCATATTTGACCATTACTCGCAGGTGTACATTTAGTACACACAAGGTTTGTAGGTTGAAAGCCTACACAGTTATCCGAACGACGGTGCACTTTTTGCCATTCGCCCAGCAGAAAAAGCCAATGGAGCGTGTTCGTATCCAGAAATAATCACTGCCACCAGGAATCAAACGAGGGGCCTCTAGCGTCAGAGGCAAATGCACTAACCACTGATCTATCTATCATTTGCACTGAGGAGTTCTGAACCTCACAACATGACATTATTTAAAGATCCCAACCATAGACTTACATCCAGTTGATAGAAAGATACCTGACACCATATGCACTTGCCATCGAAATTCGATCAACAGTGAAGGCACTGATCAGATCTGCATTCTGCGGCATCTGAATTGGGACTGCATGCATGCACTGTTTGCCAATTTGATATTCTTTTGGGGACATTCTGTACAGAAAGGGGCTAACAGGACAGGTCTACTTAAACACTGTTAAACTGATGATGTTAGGCAAACTGCCTGAGTGGTTGGATATACATTGTATATTCTAAATAGTGTTCAATGGGTGGTTAGACTATAAACAAATTAACATATTCAGCCAGATTCATTCAAATTTCATGTCATAGCCAGGATACAGGATATAGGTATGGAGCACACTAGTATTATGACTGTAAGACTTGTGGTATAAACCAGCTTTCATGGGGACATTGTAGGGTCTCTGCTCATCACTCAGCCAAACAGAGTTCCATTTCGTTCTAAAACAGATGCGAAGGCAATGATCAGGAATTGATACAATTAACCACACTTCCAATCAGAGACACCAAAGGGAAAGAATAACTAGACCCAAAATTCCCCAATGGAAACATCAATAGTGGAAAGCCAAAAGGACAGTTACTTTCCCACAAAATGGCCAATTGGCTATCCAAAACAAAAAGATACAAGCGATACACACTCTCAAAGACAACCCATATAAAAAATAAACCCCGACAGAAGAACCACTTTTGGAACGGTCAGTGAAAAGATTTTTACTGTGGGTTGGGGGCTTAAATCTATTTTATGTGGTCGCAATCCTCGCCCTTTCTTCTTGTAGAAAAAGCAAAGACGTGCATCTGCCCGTCTTTGTTCGAGGGACCTCCAACCTAATTCCTGGAGCATGCCCGTTACGTTTAACCTATAATCATAATTATTAGTGGTCCATCGGACAGCTCTTCATTTGACTTTTTCAAGCTTGATTATTTTTTCCTCTGGTATGGGGATCCCAGATTGGGGCCGCATACTCCAGCTTTTGGGCATACCAGTGTTTTGTAGACAGTCTCCCTGACCTTTTGGTTTTTGACTTTGATGTCTCGTTTGACGAATCCAACGGTACTGTTTGCTTTGGCAGTAATTCTGTTGATGTGGGAATTCCATGATAGGCCACTGGAAATGTCAACCCCCAAGTATCTTGCACTGGTGACAACCTCAAGGACATGGCTGTGCAGTTTGCATGGAAAATTTACTGTTTTTTTTTAGAGGTAGACACCCTAACAACCTGATACTTAGAGGGGTTAAACTCCATATCCCACCTGGATTCCCACATAGTCTGTCCAGGTCCTGCTGCAGCACGCCACTGTCATCCGCGCCGCCAACTGTCAGATACACAGCAGTGTCATCCGCAAACAGACATACTTTTGAGGTTAGCTCATCTGGTAGGTCATTGATCAATAATGGCCCCCGCCCATAGGGGCTTGAAGAAATATATGGGCTGCATGATGCTTCCACGCAGAGATGAATCCGTCCCGCACACGAGTACTGGTAAACGGCTTAGAGGATCTAAGTCTTCTCAGGCAAAGCGGTGCGAGTCGGACCGTCCATGGTTATAAACCCTATTGGTTTCATTCGGCGACAGGGCTTGAGATGTCATTTCATCTCAATGTCAGGTAAAAGTCCCACAAAATTGGAAGCAACGTCTCCAAAATGTCCATTACAGTGTTGACAGGGACGATAAACCTCAAATCAAACAAACAAGCATTGATCTATATGAGGAACAGAATCGGGCCCAGGACAGAGCCCTGTAGGACACCCGAAGTCACTGGTACAGATTCGGATTCCTCACCATCAAGGACCACAGTCTGCAAGCGGTTACCAAGTAAGGCACGGATCCAGCGGAGGGCGTTTCCTCTGACCCGTACTGATGGAGTTGCCAAATAAGCTATGAGTGGTTCACCTTCAGTATGAATTTATGTTGGCAAGATATAGCTTAATTGGGACTGTTTCATGTGTGATATTCTGAAAGTGATATTTTGAATCGTACTGTGTTGATTGGGGTTGTGTGGTTTTATTTTAGTAACTTTAAGCCAAGCATTCAATAAGAGTTATAACTATAATATAGAGATATAACTCTTATTGAATGCTTAGCTTAAAGTATAGTATAGAGATTAAGATTCCCACTAGTTATCAACCAATTTGTTTTATTGTTTCAGAGTATTGTTCAATCACTGTCCACTTTATTCTTTTTGTACAAATGATTTTGTAGAGAGAATTGCCGACCATAGTGTTGATTGATTGTTGAAATGGACATTGTAATAACCATGCCCGTGACTAGGCAGTGCCTAATTTCATATTAACGCCAATATGACATACCGGTGCCAATATGACTTAGAGGCACACCTTTACCATATAATAACCTCTATATATTAAATGCAAAACAGAGAAATACTCTGATTTCTACCAGACATAAACTTGGTATTTTCCTTTGAGCTAAGAAGAAATGTTTCCTCTCAGCCGGGGAAATAAATATCTTTAGCTGGAACTACTTCATGTACAAGACACAACAGGGAAATCTTTACATTCGAACGCGGGAAAGTTTCAGTCACGTCGCCGTTATTGACGACGCAATTGCAATGGCGTCTGGGAAGATATCAACAGACGTTCAGAATGTTTGACGTTTGAGTCCGATGCATTGCTGAAACAAAAGCAAACATGGATATGACCGCTGAATAGGATGTACGTTTTGCTTTGTTTAATCTCACATTTTAATTGTTTTATCACTAAAACACTTTGTTTCTTCTATTTTTGTTTAAAACTGTAGAAATCGCTTTCAAAATGGCGCCCATCTAGTTTTTCTTTCTTCAAGCTTCTGTAACACTACGCTGAGTGAGCCGTTAACATGCGCTGTAAACAGTAAAATGAACAGGAATTCAGATCCAAAATTCAAGATCCAAACTGTCTTTAAAGTCTATGAAAGTGCATGTAATATACAGATTATTCATTTTTCATATTTGAAAAATGGGATTTATAAGTTTCGGGAGGTAAAACAATCCGTGATTCACACTCGTTTCTTTATCGGATAGTTTAACCTCCCGAAGTTTATTAACGACGTCCGTTTAATAATGGCGGGATATTGACATTTTTGGACAAAAATCGTGAATATAATGCGTAAGATGAAGAATAAAATCTTGCATTTCCTCTTTGTAAACCGAGATGATCAGGATTATAAGAAAATATCTTATTTCCCAAACATCATTAGTAACGGTTTATAAGAAAGGTCCTAAGTAGCACTCACGATCTGTGTTTTGCACCAGAACTTGAATTAAAGCACTGTCAACACTGATTTGTCTATGAGTTTACGCTGAAATGAGCGTTCTACTGTTTTGTTTGACCCATAAATGTCTTTTAGAAATACAGTGTAGACCTTGATCAGACACCGCGTCCTATGGCAGCTGATCTGGGATTACACTGTATGTCATTGTCCCAGGACACAAACCCATTTTAGATTTTACAGATAACCAACAGCCCTCTGACGTCACAGGAAGAAGAAAAGCGCTGCCTGGATTTTGTACAAGGTCAACCAGTAGCAGGCGTGAGGCTTCTGTAGTTAGTTACTTTCGGCCGATTGTTAAACAATCGACCCGATAAAAATTGTCTTAGATTTAAGAAAAAATGTCCTTTTCCAGAGACACTGTGTGACGTGCTATCGCGCGGCAAACTCACAACAAGGCCCAGAGATTATAAAACTTTTTTCATGCTCAACTCACTTGAGCATGAAATTTGTCCTGCTCACAAACTTTCAAATGCCAACAATTTTTAAATGCCAACAATTGTTGGCCTTTTATAATTTGTGAGCAGGACAAATAACATTCTCTGCTATCTAGGAAAGAAAAATGGTTCAACTGATTAGTGTTTTAATTTTTATGAGCACCACAAATTTCATGCTCAGCTGATTTGAGCATGAAAAAAGTTTTATAACCTCGGGGCCTGTTCGATCAGTGGAGACTCAGATTACCCTGCGCATCTCGTCTAGTCAGTGCCTTCGCTGTTCGCTGTAACCATCATTGCGGAGTCGGATGCCATCTGATTGGCTATCCGGATCTCTGCCAGATTTCGTGGAGACTGACCAGGATTTTTTTACGGCCATTCTTTCCTTTCCGCTAGCCCCCGCCCATCGGGGCTTGAAGAAATAGATGGGCTGAATGATGCTTCCACGCAGAGCTGAAACCGGCCGCACACGAGTACTGGTAAAGTAGAAGTAAAACAAAGATCAGGAATCGATACAATTAACTTACTCCACCCATCAAAGACACTAATGGGAAAGAAACACAAACATGAAGCGACCAGACCATAATGGAAACCTAAACAAAAGAAGGCCACAAGGACAGTTACTTTCCAACAAAATGGCCAAATGGCCATCCAAAACAAAAAGACACAAGTGATACACACAGTAAGTAACAAACAACAACACAAACAAACCGCCACAGAAGAACCGCATTGGAACGGTCAGTGGAAAGAAGGGCTTAAATCGATTTTACATGGCCATAATCCTCGCCCTTACCTTTGTCGCGGTATACACTAATTTTGTTTAGTCCGCATGAAGGCTTCCTAACTCATCAGTGTAACATCTCCGAGAACTTACAAATAAAAAAAAAACTACAGAGATGAAACAAGGTTGAGGACTCGAGAGCATACAACAACAGAATTGCTGGAGCAAAAGAAAACCAACAGTTAGACTCCGAGGGGCCGCTTTGAGGCTCTAAGCCTGTCCATGCAAAGCGGTGCGAGCCCATGTTTATAAACCCTATTTGTTTCATTTGGCGACCTTTTTCGACAGAGCTTGAGATGTCATTTCATCTCAACGTTGACGGGGACGTTATACCTCAAATCAAACGAACAAATCTTTTCTCTCCGCTGAGTCAAGAAGGGGAGTTGCAAGCTTCTGGCGAAAGCATGAGCACTTTGCCTGATAACCGCTTATGTATAAACTTGCCGAAGAAAGGTGTAGTATAGTGCTGACTGGGCAATTTAACTCGACACCAAAGCAAATATAAAGCAGTTTGTCGTGCGCTGGCTGTCATCCCAACGCACGGCGGGTGGCACGTTTTATGAGCCTGTGAAAGTTTACGTATTATGAGTAACAGTGTATACTCTGGTCACATTACGAAAACACACCTATCCGCTAAAGTTAGGTATATCTTATCTGTAGAACCAACATTTAATTGATAAAAATATTTGATATATTTATATTTTCAGGCCAATTATAGATTGTGAGATCTCGTTAAAACCGCCTCGATGAGGCGGTTATAACGAGAACCCACAATCGATGTTTCTGAGCAAAAATAAGCAAAATAATGAAAACGACAGTAAAACTCACTGTTCTTTATTGAGAGTTGAGTTTAGAGGTATCTTCATTTCACGGACTTGTTAACTTGATCAGACATTGTGTGCAGGCGCCCTTCAATGGCTCGAACTCCTTTGGGACCACGAAAATCGGTGTCGGACAGGGGTAGTTCCAGCCACTGAGGGATACTTCCAGGAGACATAACGGGGATAATTTGGGACTTCTTTTGGGTGTTCTATGATATAAATGTATGCTTTGTGTACTCATTAGAAACGCCTCATTGAGGTGATTCTAATGAGTACACACACCATACACACGAAAATATACTATTTTTTTTTCATCACTATTTCTTAACTTAACTTATTTCTTAAATTTCCTAGGGGCTCAAGAACAGGTTCGACTAATGAGCGAGCCATCGATGTTCGAGCCATCGAAGTTCTATCATATTTTGATTTCGACCCATTTTGCTTACGTCCATGTTTTGTCTATGCAAAAATGTGTTAAAATCTTTCTGAAAGCACTCGTAGTTAATGAAAGCGGTTTAATACGCGCGACAAATATTTTACCAAACCATGGTTTTGCTACGCTCAATCTGTCTCTGTAGTTTTGTAAAATCCAATGGCCCAGCATTTGTCTTTGAGGAATACCTCCTCATCACATTATCTATCCTTCCTTTTTCTGCTCGTTCGTCATAGGAGCACTGACAATACGACAAATTTAATTTAGGTCTATACTTTGCTGGAGACTTTCTTGAATATTCGCCGTAATAAAAGTTCATGTTTTCAATAAATTTTAAACCCGCATTTCGCCTCTTTAAAGCTGGTTTCGGTTTGGCTTTAACTTCTGTTTGCTTCGAGGTATTAGTCCTCATAATGTCGAGCATATCTTTTCTTGGACTGGTTGAATCAACAGCATTGTTCGTTTCATAAGGTGTCCTTCGTTCATTACTTATATTATTTACATGTGTTTTACCCTGACTGGCATCTGCCTTATTGACTCTCGGAAATGTCAGTCTGGGATATTTATTTCTTTTCAATGTGGATCTGTACTGGTACCTATTTGCTTCCGGATCTATAGCAGGAAGAGTGACCTTTCCCTTAGGTATTGGCGGAAGTTGTTGAACGTGTATTATTGGCAATGAATTCGATGAGGAAGATCTAGAATTCTCTGACAAAGGTGGAGAAAGCATTGACAATCTAGAATCTAAACGCTGAAGCTCTTGGCGAAATTTAGCTCCGGGAGAAGTCATTTTCCTTCTTTCACTTAGTTCATACATAAGATCTAGCATATCTGTATGTATTTTAGTTACCGACTTTCTTCGCCGCCTTTCCAAATCCTCACTAGCACCTGATAAAATTTTCTCAGTTCCTTTGTTCCATCTTTCAGCGTATCCCTTTGCCTGGGAAGAATGTCTTTGCTCACCAGGGGTCGGGCTTCCTCGTGCTGCGGGATAGTACTGGTTCTCTGTAAAACCAATCACGTACATGTACTCCAGTAACGAAGTGTCGTCCTTATCCTCTGACATTGTTATTTTGATGTATCCGTTTTAAACAAACTGCTTGTCTGAAAACGTCCCATGTACTCCAAAAAGAAATAACTCAATGTAGTTTCTCACTTTGGTCTATATATCATGACAACTGCATTTATCGCCCCCTATACTCCAACATTTCGAAAACACGCCTATATACATATACATTGTAAATTTTATCGCCGGAAAAAGGTATAAGCGTGTTTTCACAATGGTTTTAAACAAGCTGCTACTCTGAAAACGCTTTGGTCTATATACCAATAACTCTATTGCTCCCTATACTCCAAAAGGAAATAACTCGTAGTTCTCTCACTATCAATGTTATTCTAATAATTTATCTTTCTGTCCCGTCACAATGAAGACACTGATCATTATTATGGAGGACTTTCAGCATGGAGTTTACTCCTTTAACGGTACAATAAGATCGCCAGTGTCAAAATATTAGAGTATCGTCTTGTTGAATTTACCGAGGGGGTCGTAATATGAGATTTTTGAAAACACTTGAGACGACCTCTGTTATGTTATCCATGGCGTATTTGAATAGTTTTGACTTTGTGTTGAAAAGTACAAGACAGTTAGTCTATAATTACTTTTATTAGCCGCCTAATACGGCTTGCCTTTGAGACAGATCATGAAAAGCATATGATGCCACTTTGAAGCCGAAATTCGTTCCCATTCCACGTTTGGAATCGGTCAACTTGTACGCCGTCGGAGTAACAGTCAGCAATAAATTTGGCGGTTCCAGCAGACCGTTTGGCTCTGGGTGAATGAATGTCATTTTGATGTGGTATATTAAAACGACCATTTTGCTCCGTCTGAACAAACACGGGATGAGAGGATCGTCACATTCAAGGTCAAGGTGACATTTGAAGGTCATGAATTTGACTCTTTGAAGTGTATTTCCGTTCCATATCTCCTTAACCCCTGGAAGAATTTTCATTAAACTTTGGTCAAATATCCCCCTCAGTGAGCTGATGTGCAGAACCCATAAATAAACCATGCCTACTCGAGGTCAAGGTGACATTTGAAGGTCACGTGTTTCAAACTTTGAATTTTGTGTCCGTTCCATATCTCCTTTACCCCTGGAAGAATTTTCATTCATTTTTGGTAAAATATCCCACTCAAAGAGCTGATGTGCAGAACCAATAATTAAACCATGCCAACTCAAGGTCAAAGTTACAGGTGAAGGTCATAAGGTTGGGCTTTTTTATTAAAGTGCGTCGGGGGTTTTGGGTGTCCCTTAGACTGCTTCCTTGTTCAGATGAAAATGTTCGAACTTTTTTGCAGTATGTCTAACCCAAACATAGATGGTTGGTGCTCGTAAGATCCGCATCATCGAGGCGGTTCTAACGGGTACCAACAATCTATGTTTTTAAGCAAAATAAGGACAATAATGTATACCCCCGTAAACCCATTTTTGTCTGTATAAAATGGGGTTTAAAGGGGTCTTCATTATATGGACTTGTTAACCTGATATTTCTATATATAAAATGTGGCGTCTGTGAGTTGGCGTGTATAACTTTTCTAAATATTTGTCTTTTATCGTTAAAAAACGGCATTTATTATTATTCCTATAATGTTATTAATCAAATAATTTCGTATTGGTCCAGTTACAGGTCCGAGGTCTGCTGTATTGGAACGAGGCCAATACAGCTGACCGAGGACCTGTAACTGGACCAATACGAAATTATTTGATTAATGACAATTTTATTAATTGACGCAATTAAAAACATGATTTATGATTTTTGAATATTGGTTGACCATGTGTAATACAGGATAATCAATTAATAATGTTAATTATTATTAATGGAGCTTTCCTGCCTCTCATATTCGAAGCCCGTATTTGAAGCCCGTTAAATGTATACACTATCGTTTTGTATTTCAAAAACAGCAGGAGATACGGAACCCGGGAAGAGACATGTATTTTGTTTACTATATAGTGCGAACAAGATATAAAGCTATGCGGACAAGATGTTATCTTGTGCGCACTAGATAATATGTTGTATCTTGTTCGGATAAGATAATATCTTGTTCGCACAACTTAATATCTTGTGCGCACAAGATATTATTTTTTGCACAACATAGATCTTGTGCGGACAACATGATATCTCATACGCCTGATTAAATTGTGCTAAGAAGGTAATATGTTGTGCGAACAAGATATTAAATTGTGCGAATAAAATATAATCTTGTGCACACAAGATGATATGTTGTGCGCGCAAGATATTATGTTGTCCGCACAAGATATTAAGTTGTGCGAACAAGATAATATCTTGCGCGCACAAGATAGTATGTTGTTTGCACAATATCTATGTTGTGCAAACAAGATAACATGTTGTGCTAAGAAGATAATATGTTGTGCAAACTAGATAATAAGTTGTGCACACAAGATATTATGTTGCCCGCACAAGATCTATGTTGTGCAAACAAGATAATATCTTGTGCGTACAAATTATTTTGTGCGCACAATATATTGTTGTGCGAACAAGATATTATCTTGTGCGCACAACATTAATACTTGTGTGCACAAAATATTATGTTGTGCGCACAAGATAATATATTGTGCGCACAAGATATTAAAATCAATTGCATGTCCCTTCCAGGGTTCCGTAACAAGATAATATCTTGTGCGTACAAATTATTTTGTGCGCACAATATATTGTTGTGCGAACAAGATATTATCTTGTGCGCACAACATTAATACTTGTGTGCACAAAATATTATGTTGTGCGCACAAGATAATATATTGTTCGCACAACATATTAAAATCAATTGCATGTCCCTTCCAGGGTTCCGTAACAAGGTCACACTAGTATTCATTTTAATCGTATACAGAGTGAAAGCTGAGTGGGAAAACAGTCAGACATAATATACTGTTCAGTTTAACCCGGAAATGCCCGGCAGTGTTTCAAGCAAACAGTGTAGATCCTGATCTTTAAATATCTGTACATTAAGCAAACAGTGCAAACAATGATCAGACGTCACGTTCTGGGTCTACACTGTCTGCTAATGCCCAAGTACACGAGTCCAGCCAAGATTGATATAAAATAACCGGTTCCTGGCTCTGTACTTTGTCAGCGATATTCCCTGGACAAGAGCAGGCGGAAACCTTCTGTAGTTCGTAACTTTGGGTCGACTCTTAAACGATTAATTCTTTTATGTCCTCAGTGAAACAGAAGAATTTAAAATGCTCATAAATATTAAAATACAAATGAAAGAGGCATTTTTCTGCTCTGATCATTACAAAATGTTATTTGTCATGCACATAAATTTTAAAATGCCAACAACTGTCTACTGTTGGCATTTTAAATTTTATGGGCAAGGCAAATCGCATGGAAAAATGAGTTGAGCATGAAAAAACGTTTTATAACTTCGGGACCTGATCAATACCATTTTGTCGCGAAACAATGAATTGAAGTGGATTGGAAAAAGGTGCTTGTAACAGACTGATCAAATACCATATTTTCTCTTTATACTGATTTAAATAACAAGACTCAGTGAATTTTGTGACAGACATAGCAAATACTATATTTTCTCTCTATACTAATTTGAAATGCTCTAACAACCAATAAACAGTGCAGACGCTCTCCTTCGTGGCTCTAAATGACCTTTGAATGGCGAAAAAATGACCTGTGGTTCGTAATGTGAAGAATAGTACAGTTATAGTGGTCGCAGCAAAAATTAGCCGGGAGCTTGTCAAGATACGTATGTATGTAAGTTCTCACGACAGGGTGCCTTTTGGAAGCTTTCTCAAAGTGGACTCCGCAGAACGCGGCGTCATATTATGGGCCTACACTGTTTGCAAAATGTTAAGCCAGTTCCCGAATAAATTTCGAAGAAAACACAATCTGACACCCCTAAATTTTGAAATGGACTCCTGCTGTATATAAGGAGGAAGATTCCATTTGGTACAAAATAGGGTTAACTGCTCCAAAGTCAAAGCATAATGATTGATATTTGAGGATCTAAGGCTGTCCAGAAACCGCGGTGCGAGGCGGACCGTCCATGCTAATAAACCCTATTGGTTTCATTGGGCGACAGGGCTTGATATGTCATTTCATCTCATTGTCGGGTAAAAGTCCCACAAAATTAGAAGCAACGTCTCCAAAATGACCTTTACAGTGTTGACAGGGACGTTAAACCTCAAATCCAGCAAACAAAACAAATTTATCATATGACGTCGCGTCTGAGAGTGTAATAACGCCATGTAAAATTTTCGATAATCCACTAGTGGATTAAATATGCAAATTAGGTAGATGCGTCCCGTAACGTTACATGTACGATGTTCTTAACGACGTCGTGTTTACTAATGGCGGAATATTGACATTTTGTAAACAAACGTGAATAAAATGCGTTTTAAATGTCATATGATAAATAGAATCTTGCAATCGTGCTCATGTATTATTGAATTTATTAAACACGTTGAGGAAAAGGGATAAAATGCTCGGCAAAGCCTCGCATTTTATCCCTTTTCCTCAACTCTTTTAATAAATTCAATAATACACGAGCACTCATGTAAGATTCTCTATGTAGGAGGGAGTGATTTCTCTTTACTCTTACAATATCAGCAGACAACAGAATCTCCTGCAAACAGTACAGAAATTTAAGGGTTAAACGAAACAGTCTAAGTCCTTGTTCAGAGCAATTATATAGAGGATCTTACATGAGTGTTCATGCATTATTGAATTTATTAAAAGAGTTGAGGAAAAGGGATAAAATGCGAGGCTTTGCCGAGCATTTTATCCCTTTTCCTCAACGAGTTTAATACATTCAATAATACATGAGCACGAATGCAAGATTCTATTTATCATATGACATTTCAAACGCATTTATTCACGATTGTTCGCAAAAATTACAATATTCCGCCATTAGTAAACGCGACGTCGTTTAGGACGTCGTACATGTAACGTTACGGGACGTATCTAGCTAATTTGCATATTTAATCCACTAGTGGATTATCGAAAATATTACATGGCGTTATTACACTCTCAGACGCGACGTTATATGATAAAGAAATTTAAGGGTTAATCGAAACAGTCTAAGTCCTTGTTCAGGACAATTACCAGCCTAATCTCAGAGACTATCGACCTATCAGTGTTGTTAGTACTTTGATTTGAAAACGTATTAGTTTTGTGCGCTTGTTACAGGGAATACGGTATACATAGTTTGACTACAGTACTTTTTAAACACCCTGCACTCTTACCAAAGTGGTTGAAACTGGTGTGCTTGACGAATGGTACATAGTTTGAGATGCTGTGCTCAGACGGTCACAGGCTCGATCCCCGCGTCTTCTGATTTCGTTGCGAAAACACGCATATTCAAGTATATTGAAAATTTTGCCACCAAAAATGAAAATTTTCCGATAAAAAAATCCGACATTTTTCATATTTCTGCTACAAACATAGATAGTGAGTACTCGTTAGAACCGGCTCACCGCGGCGGTTCTAACGAGTACACACAATCTATGTATTTTAGCAGAAATAAGAAAAATAATGTATACCCCTGTAAACCCCAGTTTTACTATATAAAATGTTTTTTTTTTTTTTTCGGGAATCAAAATTATATAGGCGTGTTTAGTGATGTTGATCATGAAATATTTTATAAATTCAGTGTCTGCCTTCCCACTTCTGGAGGTTCAAAGTTTCTGGCAAAAGAATGTGCACTGTACTCGTCAGCTTATGACACGTCTACGTAAGAACATCTTTGCATATATAAGACTGCCACAAACTGTGTCTTTTGGTCGGTTGTTTGTCAATCGACCCAAAGTTATTAAGCGGATTAGCTTTTCACTGCTAAAGTCCTCGTGGTTATCACTGGTCAGAAAATCCAGGGAACGGTTATGTATAGAAAATAGCCTCGATATCCTTGTCGTTGTGATGTCAGAGTGCTGTGTAAAATAAAACTTCTTGTAAAAGATTGGCTCGGTAATGTGCTGGGATATTGGCAAAGAGTGTATACCCAGATCAGACGCCACAGAACGCGGCGTCTGATCAATGTCTACACTCTTTGCTTACAGTATAGGAATTTAAGGGTTAAACTAAACAAGCCCCCGTTCAGGACCATTTTTGCAGCCTACACTCCATGGGTGTTGTCAGTGCTTTGATTGAACTATAGTAAGGATCCCTGAACAACTATTTCTTCCACACCAGATAAGGAATAGTTTTAGCTTTGGATAGAAATACTGCTCTTGCACACCAGACAAGGAAATCCGTGATTTTACCCTGGGATAGAAATTTATGTTCTGACCCTGGTGTTTCCACCCAAAATCGAATATAATCGCGTGTTTGATAAATGAACTGGTTGATTACGACCTCGTATGCGCCGTCGTTCCTGCAGTGTCAACACAATATGGCGGACGATGGTAACCGAAGTGACTGCAGCATTAAAAATCCGCGTTAAGAAATCGAAGGTATGCAAGAAAAAGAATCCAATATGGGTGTGAGGGTTGGATAGAAATATCCGTCCCTTGGGATCACTGTCCGGCATCAATCGGCAAGCCTCGTGATGCCGGACAGTGTCCCTCGGGACGGATTTTTCCATCCACCCCTCACACCCATATAAGATTCTTATGTTCTAACCCTGGTGTTCTTACCCAAACGCGTGCTTGATAAATGCACTGGTTAAATACGACCTCATATGCGCCGTCGTTAAGGTTGACGTCACAGCATGTTACGTTACGTCACTAAACATAACTGTAGATCTAGTGTCAACCACATATGGCGGACGGCGGCAACCGATAAAAATACTCGCTCAGAAATTAGACGTATGCAAGAAAAATCCGTCCCTCGGGATCAATGTCCGGCAAGCCTCGTGATGCCGGACAGTGACCCTCGGGACACCCCTAACACCCATGTAAGATTTTATAGTCCATTACAGGAATGACGATTTAATGGGGGTATTGATAGCACTGACTTGTATACATGGAAGGCACACTTTAATTGGTTTTGGACCTGCCCAAAGCTATTAGGTATGTTATCATGTGTGTGATATAAAGTAAAGGTCACATTTTAAGGTCGCCTTTGGAGTGTTCAAGATCATTATGATTAGACCCAAAGATGGTCTCTTACTGGCAGACCCTGGGTATAGAAAATCAAAGAAAGAAAAGCTGAAACCATTTAAGTCGAACTTCAATGGCTCGAACACCTTTGGGACCTCGAAAATCTGTTCCAGACAGGAGTAGTTCGAGCCACTGAGGGTTACTGTCAGGAGGCATAGATACTTTTAGACATCTTTTCGGTGTTCTATAATGAAAATGCATGCTGTGTTTACTCATTAGAATCGCCTCATCGAGGCGATTCTAATGAGTACACACAGCATTCATTTGCAAGATAAAAGACTAAAATCTCCTTAATTATCCCCCACTATTTCTTATGTAGAGGATTTCGCTAGGGGCTCAAGAATGGGTTCGACACATCCATGGTAAAAGAGCCATCGGTGTTCGAGCCATCGAAGTTCTATTGTAAATACATTTTGAAACAATTGGCTGGTTATCACAAAGATATCTAATGAGAGCGAGTGCTGTATACTGACAAGAATGCAGTTCCAAACAATTACGCAAGAGACTGCCCTTGAATGGAGACGATAACACATCCGTGTGACATTATGCATTTTTTCACATTTCCCAAATGGCTACTTTTCTAATGAAAATCCCTGACATGTTTCTTATTTATACCGCCAACATAGATTGTGGGTGCTCGTTAGAACCGCCCCATTGAGGCGGTTCTAACGAGTACCCACAATCTATATGTTGGAGCAGAATTAAGAGAAATAATATTTATCCCCGTTATCCCCAGTTTTTTTATATATATAAAGTTGGATTTAGGGGGTGTTTATTTCACGGACATGTTCACGTGATAACATTGTAAAATATAATTCGTCTGTGACACTGATCGTAAGTTCGATGCTTTATTATCAATGTTTCATCTCTCATTTAGTTAAGTTCTTGCAGATACGTAGGTGCTACATTCCCTTTTCTCTGTTGAAAATGTTCGGGACGTTTTCAGCAATAAATCCCAATTTGAAATCGTTATATGAAAAAAAAGACCACTTAAATACATTTTGAAACATGAAACAAGTCTTATTTTTGACTGGTGTATTTGTTTGAATTGAGGTTTTACAATGTACGTCCCCGTCAACACTATTTTGATCAATTTGGAGAAGTTGCTTCAAATTTCGTGGGACTTTTACCCGTCATTTAGATGAAATGACAACTCAAGCCCTGCCACCCAAACAAACCAAAATCGTTATATATAGGGACGGTCCGACTCGTATCAATTTGACTGGGCAAGCGGTTTACCAGTACTCATGACTGTGTGGTCGGTTTCAGCTCTGCGTGGAAGCATCATGCAGCCAAATCTATTACTCTCCACTGGTGTATGTGTTGAAAGTTTAATGTTTCGATCGATGGTAAATAACTGCAATAACCTACGATAACTTGACTTGAAATGGATTTTCTCCCGTTGGTCTAATGGTGTCACCAGTCTTGTAAATATCAATACATATCTGAAACATTTCACAGTGATATTTTCACACTCTGAAAAATAACATCACAGTAGCAGCCAGGACTACTTTTTATATCCGCTTTTTCGAAGAAAATTTGGGTATTTTGTTTTCGTGTCAGAGTTGAGAGGTCGTCAGCTCGTGTGTGTGTCTGTATGTCTGCCTGTCTGTTGTGCCTCCAGGTTTCTTGTAAATGGATCTCCACTGCAACCAGTAAAGTTACAATTTTGAAACTTTGCATGTGGATAGTACAAGGGATGTAGATGACACTTGGCTACTTTTGGGGTATCCTTGC